>CM064516.1:30494030-30531530 GCA_032716605.1 Paralithodes platypus
AACGCTGGTGGTGGGGCGGGGTAAAAACTGGTCACCACCGTCTCTGTGTATTTTGGGACGAGCAGATGATCGCTGTGGAGGGTGGTGGTGGGATTAGATGGAGGTCTGTTTGAGGTGTAATGTTTAGTGTAATGTTTAATGTTATGATATTTACCTGGTTATATAGGGATGTGTTCGAAATAGCTGGAGTTGATATAGACGGGCAGATGATCGCTGTGAAGGGTGGTGTGGGAACGAGGTGGAGGGTTGTTTGAGGTGTAATGTTTGTTGTTATTTGATATGTTAGGGTTATAAGAACATCTCCTGTATCTTATGAGTTATTATAGACTGACGGATGATTGTTGTTAAGGGTGGTGATGGGCCGAGATGGAGGGTTATGGGGGGGTGTAATGCTTGATGCTAAAAAAGTATGCTTGGTTGGATAATAATTTGCTATTCCTGTTGATCGTTGTGAAGGGTTGTGATGGGCCGAGATGCAGGATTATTAATTTTGAGGTGTAATGCTTGATGTCATGGAATATACTGTACTATATATAATATGATCCGATAGGACAAGATGCATGGTTACTTGGTGTGTAATGGCGGTTGCTATTTGATACGTTGGGTTATATAAATATGTCTTATTAGTGTGGAGTTAGTATGAGGCAGATGATCGCTGTGAAGGGTGATAATGGAACGAGATTCTTGATCACCTGATTTGGTTATAATATAATGTGATGGGAATGAGATGCATAGTTATTAATTAACCCCTTCATTACCGAGGTCGTCTTTTCATTATGTTCTGGCAATTATTGTAAGATTATATTTAGCTTAGGAAGGGTATGCACTAATTAAAAGGCTTCCATGTATCCCAATTCATTATTCTAACTAACATAAGTCATTCCTTAGTTGTATAAAATAATTTAAATATAGCTGAAATAAGAGAAAAAGACATCCCGGTAGTACAAAGGAGTACAAAGGAAATCAAGCAACAACAGGTCTAGTGACCCTTCTAGGTTGCTTGTCCTCCAAAACACTGAGGATCAAGTGTCCAAACAGTGGTTTAGAGTGGGTAAGGGAACATTGGAAAGGGAACTACTGCCCTGCCACTAACGTGGCAGGACTAGGAAGTTAGTAGGGGACATATGGGTTAGTAACTGAGGGGAGGATAAGTTATTCATTTACAAACGCAGTCAGTCGCGGGTTTGATGCGAGATATTTGTCTAGGCGGAATTTAAATGAATCAACGGTGCTGCAGTCTATAACGTCTCGGGGAAGCCCATTCCACAAGTTGACAACTCGATTGAAGAAGAAATTCTTAGATTCGTTGAGAGTTATAAGATTTACCAATAATTTTGCAACCGTTTCCCCGCGTGTAATTAGATTGGTCGATAGTGAAGTACTTACTACAGTTCATATTGTCGATGCCTTTGATGATTTTGAACACTTGAATTAAGTCGCCTCTTAGTCTGCGCTGGGTTAAAGGAAATAGATTTAATTCTCTAAGACGCTCCTCGTATGGTTTGTTCTTTAGGCTAGGTATCATTTTGGTAACTCTACGTTGAACTCGTTCTAGCTTGTTTATATCTTTTTGGTAATAAGGGCACCAGGATTGAACGCAGTATTCCAGAAGAGGGCGGACTAAGGAATTGTAAAGGGTTAGGATAAACTTCTTTGGATTTATGCTCAAATGACCTGCCTATAAAGCCAATTATTTTGTTTGCCTTCTTAACAACTTCTGACATTGTTGACTCGGTTTTAGGTTACTCGATATTGTTACTCCCAGATCAGTTTTCTCTGTTTACATTCTTAAGCTGAGTGCCATTCATCGAATAGTTTGCTTTCTCATTTAGGTATCCGACATGTAGTACTTTACATTTATCCGCATTGAAACTCATTTGCCAAATTTGGGCCCAACATGACAATTTATCTAGATTGTGTTGCATATCGTCAACTTGTTCTTTTGAGAGTACGCTATTTGCAATTTTTGTATCGTCAGCAAATTTTGAGATTGTGCAGGTGAGACCCTCATCTATGTCGTTGATGTAAATTAGAAAGAGAATTGGTCCTAGTACCGATCCCTGGGGTACCCCGCTACTTACATTGGTCCATTTAGATGCCTTACCGTTTATGACTACCCTTTGCTTTCTGTTGCTGAGCCAATTTTCTATCCATTTCAACACACCGTCTTGTATTCCATGCGTAGTGAAGGGGTTAAGGGCGTAATGTTAGTGTTATGGGATATTCTTGGTTATACTATATAGGTATCTTGTTAGGGTGGAGTTACTTTGAGTTAATGTAGACGGGCGAATGAAAGGCTTGATTATTAGAAGCGTAATGATAATGAGATATGCCGGGCTAGATAATAATAGGTTATAGGCATGGTGTTATACTTAAGGGGAGATTTTTAGTTTGGTCCCTAGATAACCTTCAAGCTTAAGATTACACCCCCTTGAGCCCCTTTCAAGATAAATTTGTAAATTTTTCGGTAGAAAAATTTCCTGGCTGAAAGCCGGTTCCTCTTAAATTACAGGCTCGCTATCGCTCGCCAGGATAAAATCGACACCTAAATGGCACGAAAGGTCTTAAAATTGACAGAAATGGGTTGAAAGTTCTTAAAATCGTCAAAATAATGGGGCAAACATCTTAAAATTAGAAAAACAATGGGGCTAAACATGAGGGAGAAAGGAGTCAAGAAAAAAATCCCTCCAGTGGAAATCTCCCCTTAACTATGTGTACTGTAATAATTGACTTGGATGTACCCGAAGGTCAAGTTCTTTATTACCTTGATTGGTATGGTTGTTAACACTGATGTAATGGCTGACGTTATGGGCTGTCCTTGTCTATAAAAAATAAATATGTGTTGTTGGTATTGCATTGCGCTTGTGGAAATACAAATATATATGTGGATTGAAGGATGGAAGATGAGGTAATTGACGTGCAAGAGTTGTCGTTGAGGAGGTTGGGTTTATTTATGCGTATATTTGTGTATATATTAGTTATTGTTCTAGTTTCCTAAATAAATATGTGTTGTTGGTATTGCATTGCATCGCGCTTGTGGAATACAAATATATATGTGGATTGAAGGTTGGAAGATGAGGTAATTGACGTGCAAGAGTTGTCGTTGAGGAGGTCGGGTTTATTTATGCGTATATTTGTCTATATATTAGTTATTGTTTTAGTTTCCTAAATAAATATGTGTTGTTGGTATTGCATTGCATCGCGCTTGTGGAAATACAAATATATATGTGGATTGAAGGTTGGAAGATGAGGTAATTGACGTGCAAGAGGTGTCGTTGAGGAGGTTGGGTTTATTTATGCGTATATTTGTCTAGATATTAGTTATTGTTTTAGTTTCCTCTAGAATTTTCTTCAAGATTATCCTTCGAGATTCATTTGTACATATGTTCGGTATATTTCAGGCTCGCTGTCGCTCGCCAGGAAAAAATCGAGACCTAAATGGCACGAAAGGTCTTGATATTGATAACAAATGGGACGAAATGTCTTAAAATCGACAAACTAATGGGGCGAACGTCTTACAATCTCAAAACTAATGGGGGTAAACATGAGGAAGAAGGGGGACCAGAAAAAGCTATTACCTCCCCCGGATACAATTATTGTTGTCGCATTTTTTGGTCTATTAATTCATATATTAATGTATTTTTTTAGTTTCCTAGCTAGACCTCCTTCAAACTTAGAAAATCATCCCCTAGACCCCCCCCCCCCCCTCAAGATAAATGTGCACATTTTTCGGTAGATAAATGTCTCGTCCGAAGGCCGATTCCTCTTATAATTACAGGCTCGCTATCGCTCGCCAGAAAAAACCCGACACCGAAGTGGCCCAATTGGTCTTAACATTTACAACGAAATGGAGCTAAAGGTGTTAAAATCGCCAAACTAATGGGCCGCATCTCTTAAAAAACTAATTGGGCTGAACACGAGGGAGAGAGGGGTCCAGAAAAACCACCCCTCTCCCCTTAAAGTGCTTGTTGCCATGGGGATATTTGTGTGGCGAGAGCCCTTAACCCTTTCAGTACCGGTGACGTTTTTCTACTTAATTTCAGCTACATTTACAGTAGACGATCTTGTAAAGTTCAGGAAACATATATACAATAATATATTTATATTAATTTCACTCCAACACTAAACAACACCCAATGAAATAACTAAAAGGATTAATGAAGATTGTCTGCAGCCTTTAATTAAGATTGTCTGCAGCCTTTAATTAAGATTGTCTGCAGCCTTTAATTAAGATTGTCTGCAGCCTTTAATTAAGATTGTCTGCAGCCTTTAATTAAGATTGTCTGCAGCCTTTTCATTGGTAGACATCCTTCCTACGTTGCATAAATCCGTCTAATAGTTGTCAGAATATGATTAAAAAAATGTCACCAGTAATAAATTGGATTAACATGGATTAGGAGAAGCCCACAGTGCTACAGTCTGTTTCTTTTTAAGGGGGGATGGGCCGCTTTTCTGGACCACTTACTCCCTCATGTTTAGCCCCATTCGTTTTCAGATGTTAAGATGTTTTCCCCATTAGTGGCTCGCTGGTGTAGTGACTAGCGTCTTGGACTTCCACCCAGAAGGCCCAGGTCGCGCCCACGCTCGGCGCATTAAAGATGAGCAAGGGGATGGCGTAGTAGCACAGGACCCCAATGGAAATACGCCTAATCGGCCTTATTGGGCTATCCTTAGCTGGCCTAGCATGCGCTAGCTTTAAGAAGTATTATTATTATTATTATTATTAGTTAGTGGATTTTAAGACATTTCGCACCATTTCTTCGTCAATATTTAGACCTTCCGTGCTATGTAGGTGTCGATTTTTTCTCTGGCGAACGATAGTGAGCCTGTAATGTTGTAAGAACCGGCCTTCGGCTGGGACATTTTTCTACCAAAAAATGTACAAATTAATCTAGAAAGGGGATCTAATGGATGTTTTTGTTTTTAAATTTGATGGAGGTTTAGGGAGGAAACTAGAAAAATAACGAATACATGCAAAAAATCGCCCAAAAAGTGAACCATCTCCCCTTAAATGACAGTAAATTGTAATGTTCTCATCACAATTTCTCAGTTATTTTGAAGATTTTGTAGTGAAGTCTAGTGCTAATTATATGAACGTGGTCTAAATTTGATGCAGAGACATAGTAGTTTCCTATTTTCTATTAAGTTTAAATAAAATAGTTGCTAAGAGAATCAATATATCGCCAGATGAAAAGAAACCGAGTATAGATGAAAAGAAAACGAGTATAGATGAAAAGAAACCGAGTATAGATGAAAAGAAACCGAATATAGATGAAAAGAAACCGAGTATAGATGAAAAGAAACCGAGTATAGATGAAAAGAAACCGAGTATAGATGAAAAGAAACCGAGTATAGATGAAAAGAAACCGAGTATAGATGAAAAGAAACCGAGTATAGATGAAAAGAAACCGAGTATAGATGAAAAGAAACCGAGTATAGATGAAAAGAAACCGAGTATAGATGAAAAGAAACCGAGTATAGATGAAAAGAAACCGAGTATAGATGAAAAGAAACCGAGTATAGATGAAAAGAAACCGAGTATAGATGAAAAGAAACCGAGTATAGATGAAAAGAAACCGAGTATAGATGAAAAGAAACCGAGTATAGATGAAAAGAAACTATAGTATATAGATGAAAAGAAACCGAGTATGTATAGATGAAAAGAAACCGAGTATAGATGAAAAGAAAACGAGTATAGATGAAAAGAAACCGAGTATAGATGAAAAGAAAACGAGTATAGATGAAAAGAAACCGAGTATAGATGAAAAGAAACCGAGTATAGATGAAAAGAAACCGAGTATAGATGAAAAGAACCCGAGTATAGATGAAAAGAAACCGAGTATAGATGAAAAGAAACCGAGTATAGATGAAAAGAAACCGAGTATAGATGAAAAGAAACCGAGTATAGATGAACATATTTATTCTAAGCAGTTGCAGAGACAATTTCCGCGTTCTTCTTTGGAGGAGAACTTTTGCTACAGGTTATGCTTGGGTTATTCAAATAATTATCGATAATTTTTGATAACTTGTGATGATGAGTAGCTGAAGTTTGGGAGAATGGGGATTATTATGTAGTAAAACTTGCAGGAAAAAATAAACATTGGAACACAAAGCTGTCGTCTATTCTCTCAAGACATCTTCAGGGTAATTATTATATATAGCAATGCTCTCATGAGGCTATATTGAGCTAGCGTTATATTTCGATCTGATTGGCCATCAACGTTGTACATAAAGTGGCATGGTAATTTGGGTGGATGTAACTATTATTGGCATTATATAAGTAGTAACGTATTTGCTGTTATCACGGGAAGATCACATGCTTTCAATAAGGGACCCCACCTCGCTTTTTTATATTTCTCTCCCTCTCTCTTTGGCTTGTATCCATTCAGCCCCATTCAACCTATTGTTTTAAGACGTTTACCCCATCCAGGTGTTAATATTTTCCTGGCGAGCGGTAGCGAGCCAGCATATATATATTTTTGTTTTGACAGCAAGCTAAATCTGTACATTTTTCGATAGAACAATTTCTCCGGCGAAGCCGGATTTTTCCATACAATGCTGGCTCGCTATCGCTCGTCAGGAAGAAATCGACACCTGGATGGGGATAAACGTCTAAAAACAGTTGGCTAAATGGGGCCGAATGGATACAAGCCAGGGAAAGAGACAAAAGGAGAGAAAGATAAAAAAAAAAAACGATGACCCCCCTTAATTTCATTGGGAAAGTTTGTTGTTGGGAGTGAAATACATACATTAGAATATCATGCGTTTTAATTTTGCTAGTGAAGTATACCGTAATTGGTAAGGTTATTATAAGGGATGCAAATATTATATGTATTCTGAGCTATCATATAACTTTGAATCAATTACCGGTATGTGTATTGTCTGGTGATGTTGAGTGGGAGACTAATGGGGCTAAACATGAGGGAGAAGAGAGACTAGAAAATCAACCCATCCCCCCTCAAGGATGATACAATTGATAATGGTTAGTGGAGGGGGTATCAATGGAAGGCTGTTCGTGGAGGGGGTATCAATGGAAGGCTGTTACAACCGGATTGGATAGCCTTGGAGATTACGATTATGTTTCTTTCTTTTTGGGTGGGCGGAGCTGAGAGGATAGTAATATAATGTCAAGATGGGTAATTCTGAAGGTCCTTTTTTTAGTGGCTAAGTTCTTGTCGTACGTGAATATACCGGTACTGTGAAATTGGGATGATATGATTGTTGTTTTTGTGGGGTGTGATCCACTTGAATAGAATATGGAATGGGTATTATCGAGAGCATTGTACAGTATATACCTGAACAAATATATATATATATATATATATAGGGTACTATGAAATATTTATCATGTGTAATATTGAGTTATTTTCGAAATACTAAAAAGGAAACTGATTTCTCTAAGCTTTACACTCGGATGCCTTAGTCTCTAACCCACTCATAAAAATAGTGGACCTCCTTCGTTTTTCTTTATGCAATTATAACTATCTGGATTGACATTTGGATAGAACTTGCATAGTATTTATAGTTTGTAGTTGATGCATAGAACATTTTATTCATGAAATGGTTTCCAGAAATATACTTCCATAATTAGAAATAGGTGAAGTCCACGAATATTTACTAGTGGGCTAGACTAGAGCATCCGAGTGTACCTATGCTATTATTTTTCTTATGGGGCCTAAGGGGAGGTTTTTAGTTATTTTTAACCCTTTTAGTACGGGGATCGTATGGATGACCTTATCGCTCTTGTGCGGAGTCTTCATTATTTTTGCTCAATAATCAAATATATTAATCTCACTCCCAACACCAAACACCTCCCAATGCAATTAATGAAAGTATATGATCCAACCCGGGATTCGAACCTGAGTTACCACATACAGATCTTAAACACTCAAAACATTACACCATCAAGACAGTTACAGGTTAAGTAAATGATTGTGATTTTATATCCATTTATCGAATACTGTCACTATCGGATTAAGTCACCCTAGTTCCATATTCATAGTCGTGAGCGAATTCAAATGAGTCTCATTGGAAAGATATGGTCGAATTCTCCCTATAAAAGTCTACTTCAATCATTCTTCCCTTCTCTGGCCTTTAGAATATTGAGCAGAACTGTCCTGTTTACCGCGGCCAGCCCGGCCTCTTACTTAGCGTATTATCACTTCCTGTTTCGTAATTTTACACTCGCAATAAGTTTTTCGCAACAGTTTTTTTGTTATCAAGTGTTATGCTTAGAAGACATTACCAGCTATGGCCTGTAGCATGAAATGAACATCCCATTCATCCTTGGCTGCCACAAATACATTGAGAAGTGGACCTGTTTTGCTTAAACCTCTTGTTTGGACACACACCCTCTCACAACCGATGCCTATAGAAGACTACTGATATTACTATTGGAGGAAATGTTAGAAGCTTATGAAAGTGTCTCACAACAAGCGGAGCGGCTAGCTGGAAATACCAAAGTATATGGGAGAGGTAGACCGAATATGAGGTGGAAGGATGGAGTGAGGAACTACATGAATGAAGGCGGTGCTGGTTGGGGGGAGGGGCGTCGACTGACTGGGGACAGAGGGGGGGCGGTTCGTTCGTGGCCACCCCTTCGGGGATCACGGCGTCAGGCAATAGATAGATAGATGGGTGCGTCACTTGCAGCTAGCATATTTTTGACATTGGGGTGTCCATTCGTCGGCAGCAGCGAAAGGGTTAATTATTTTTTATTATTATTATTATTATTGCTTTTTTTTCACCCTAGGCCTCCATCACCCATGCCCCTAAGACCCTCCTTCGAGACAAATTTGTAAATTTTTTCAGTAGATAAATTATCCTGGCCAAAGGCTAGTTCCTCTTAAATTGCAGGCTCGCTATCACTCCCAGGAAAATATCGACACCTAAATGGCACGAAAGATCTTATAATCTAAAAAAAAATGGGGTGAATGTCTTATGATCTCAAAACTAATTGGGTTAAAAATGAGGGAGAAGGGGTGTCCAGAAAAATGCAGCCTCACAAATGAGAAACTCCCCTTAATGATCATAATTCCAAACTTGCAATAATGATAACATACTTCTCCAGCAAATAGTTTTTGCGAACCTATTAACAGAACACGCTACCGCAAATTGAGACTCAAACATTTCTGGGTGTCGCAATCCTTCATTCCAACATACATTCCGGAACAGAAATAGTAACATGCTGTCACCCGAATCACAGATAGGAACTTTGAATTGAATACCACACCAAACCGGAGCAATGACCTACTCCAATGCTCTTTATAGGGAGGGTTCTGGAAAATTAGGGTGCCGTGCGGTGCAATTGGTAGAGTGTTTGGTTTACAACTACGAGGACCCGAGTTTGAGTCCAAGCAGATGGAAATATTTGACCAGTCTCTTCACGCCCGGTGCCTTTGTTCAACTAGCATTACTAGTTCGGTAGCCAAGTGACAGAATTTGTGGGAATTGTGCATTTGTTGATGAAAGTATCAACATTGGCACATTTGTTGATGAAAGTATCAACATTGGCACATTTGTTGATGAAAGTATCAACATTGGCACATTTGTTGATGAAAGTATCAACATTGGCACATTTGTTGATGAAAGTATCAACATTGGCACATTTGTTGATGAAAGTATCAACATTGGCACATTTGTTGATGAAAGTATCAACATTGGCACATTTGTTGATGAAAGTATCAACATTGGCACATTTGTTGATGAAAGTATCAACATTGGCACATTTGTTGATGAAAGTATCAACATTGGCACATTTGTTGATGAAAGTATCAACATTGGCACATTTGTTGATGAAAGTATCAACATTGGCACATTTGTTGATGAAAGTATCAACATTGGCACATTTGTTGATGAAAGTATCAACATTGGCACATTTGTTGATGAAAGTATCAACATTGGCACATTTGTTGATGAAAGTATCAACATTGGCACATTTGTTGATGAAAGTATCAACATTGGCACATTTGTTGATGAAAGTATCAACATTGGCACATTTGTTGATGAAAGTATCAACATTGGCACACACAATCATAAAGGAAATATAATCAAAATTAGACCGGGAGGATGCATTGATTTTGTTCTTTTTTCTTTCTCTTTCCGAGCGCTAGTGAATTCTTCGGAAAAATTGGCGCTTATGAGAAATAAGTAACATGCTTATTATTATTATTATTATCATAGGTTTAGCCTATTTTGGCTTCAGCAGCCCCTTTTCAATTAATTTTCATTAGAGTTTTGATACTGATTTTTGCCTCAAACTGCATAACGTGGTAGAGATGTCAAACTATTCTCAAATGACTCGTCTGGGTAAGGGAAACAACATATATTCAGAAAATGTTTGGCTATTGTTGACCGTATGACTTGTACTGGTTCCTGTAGTTCAACAAGTTAGGGACAATTTGCAAAATTTCTTATCAATTTGTGACATGATTAATTACATAAACCAGTACAAGTAAAACGGTCAATATGTCCCAGTTCCTCCTAAATGGCAGGCTCTCTATCACTTGCCTGGCAAAATCGACACCTAAATGGCACAATGGTCTTAAAAATGACATAAATGTGGTGATCTAAAATTCGCCAAACTAGTGGGGCAAACGTCTTAGTATTTCAATACTAGTGGGGCTAAACATAGAGGGATAAATGAATATCTCTCCGGGTAATGAAGAACGACTTGCTCTGTCCTCGGAGGTGACCGGCCATTTATTTATATCGTTGAGGCTGAGGGGAGGGAATTATAGGGGGCTGACAAAGTGTTTTCCTTAATGGAATATAATTAAGAGTGAATTATAGGGGGCTGATAAAGTGTTTCCTCAATGGAATATAATTAACAGTGAATTATAGGGGGCTGATAAAGTGTTTTCCTCAATGGAATATAATTAACAGTGAATTATAGGGGGCTGATAAAGTGTTTTCCTCAATGGAATATAATTAACAGTGAATTATAGGGGGCTGATAAAGTGTTTTCCTCAATGGAATATAATTAACAGTGAATTCGTTCGCCTGTTTGCGTTTTTTTTTTTTTTTCTATATTCCAACTTACTTCCTCTCGGGCATAGGCTGAGAGCCTTAACATTCACCGTTTTACAATGAACAGTGAAGCCCGTGAGGTCTTGTTCCAGTCTAGGGAGTGAGACATGTGAAGCACGTAGAGCACAACGAGCACCTGCCATCTTGCCTTCACATGAGGCACGGTGCTCACTCATGGCCCGAAACGACCCCATCTCTGAAGCCACCTCGTTCCCGTGCTTCACTGTCTCACCCCCTACACTCGGACTCTCACACTTACACACACACAACGCCACCTGTTGAGCAGATAACTCACGATTGATGTTTAATTTTTACTTGCATTATTTACATATTTGTATTTATTTCTTATTTATATATATATATATATATATTTTGTATCTATCTTATTTTGTTTGTCTCTCTCTCTGTGTGTGTGTGTGTGTGGTTTTTTTTTTGGGGGGGTAGTCGACAGCAATTAAATGTATGCTAGCTGTCTCTGTGAGTATGACAATCCATTAATAATTCTTATCAGAGATACTGCAACTCCTCCACTGCATTCGCCAAGCATATCTTAGTTGGCAACTAGACAAGAAATGGCTCTAAATATAACCCAAGACAATGGAAGAGGAATTCGAATTTTTCTTTGGTATTTCATTGGCTCTGTCTCGAGTCGGCCACCCCCAGCTAAAAAGAAAGAAATACAAATGGGGTATGCGCCTGAGTATATAGAGAGATAGATAGAAAGATAGATAGATAGATAGATAGATAGATAGAGAGAGAGATAGATAGATAGTAATGTAGATAGATAGGTAGATAGATAAATAGATAGAGTTATATTTCATTGGTGACGATTGTATGAAATATTTATTGGTCTGGTGCCTCTTTGGGTACTTTGAAAGCAGGAGGCCGTGTATTATAGTCTATTCGCTGTAAGTGGGCGAGAAATCATGACCTCTATCCTCTGTAACTCAAAAAGGGCTAGAGCAAATTGGCTGTAAACTTCCACATTTATTCCTTGACTTACTCTTCCCAAATGGTAGAAATATTAGCTCAATTACTCTAGTCGTTTTTGGGTTACAAAGGTTAGAGGTCATGATTTCTGGCCTACTTACAGCGAATAGACTATAGGTTGCGCTCTGTCACGTCTTTCATTTCCGTATCTTGGTACACAGGGACAGTTAAATTATCCAAGTTAACACAGTATCTCTTAAGGGGGGTCACCGGCTTTTTTCATCTTTCTCTCCTTTTCTCTCTTTCCCTGGTTTGTACCCATTCGGCCCCATTCAGCCAACTATTTTAAGACGTGTATCCCCTCCAGATGTCGATTTCTTCCTGGCGAGCGATAGCGAGCCAGCATTGTATGAAGAAATCCGGCTTCGCCGGAGAAATTTTTCTATCGAAAAATCTATAAATTTAGCTTGCTGTCAAAAAAAAAAATATATATACTGGCTCGCTACCGCTCGCCAGGAAAATATTGACACCTGGATGGGCATAAACGTCTTAAGACAGTAGGCTGAATGGAGCCGAATGGATACAAGCCAAAGAGAGGGGGAGAGAAAGAGAGAAAAAAAGCGAGTTGGGCTCCCTTAATTTGTGTTGGGTGAATACTCGATCACTTGGTACACAAGGACAGTACAATAATTATTCAAGTTAACACAGTATCTCTTAAGGTTTAACCCACACTGTATCGGCGACGGCCTTTTCATTATATTCTGACAATTATTAGAGATTATATTTAGCTTAGGAAGGATTTCAACCAATTAGAAATCTTCAGGCTATCTCAATTAATCCTTTTAATCCTAAATATATTAACCCCTTGAAGCTCTGACGCGTTTTAGCAGTATATTTTGGCTATCATTAAACGATTTTATGCAGCTTAGGAAGAATCTGTGGGTATTATTAGGGTAAAGACTCTCTCAATCAACCCTCTGACTTACATTTACCCTTCTTAATCTCAATAAAATCCTCTAATAATTACCAGAAAACAAAACAAAAGTGCGTATTGGAGCTTGAAAGGGTTAAAAGTGTAGTTGGATTTGCATATGGATTTGTGGGTGTACAATTGGCCACGTGAATTTCCCTGATTGTATTTATGAATGGAAACATAGTATAAGCAAATGTTATGTGAAATTTCTTATGAATTATATAGTTCATTCATATTAACACTTATAATACATTCCTGTATGTCAACCACACTGTTTAAGGGGAGATTTCCACCTGGAGGATTTTTTTATTGACCCCTTTCTCCCTCATGTTTAGCCCCATTGCTTTTGATATTTTAAGACGTTCGCCCCATTAGTTTGCCGATTTTAAGAACCCTCGCCCCATTTCTGTTAATTTTAAGACCGTTCGTGCCATTTAGGTGTCGTTTTTGTCCTGGCGAGCGATAGCGAGCCTGTAATTTAAGGGGAATCGGCCTTCGGCCGGGACATTTTTCTACCGAAAAATGTACAAATTTATCTTGAAAGGGGGTCTAGGGGGAGTAATTTTAAGCTTGATGGAAGTCTAGAGAATCAACTAAAACCCTCCCCTTAAATCAATACATAATGTCATGGACTGCATTTATATTCATGTGGTCAACTATACTGTACATGTATGATATTGCGAACATACTGTAGGTGTGGCTAGCGGTTTTTATGCCCAACAATCTTTTTTTATAGGCACGTCGACGTGTTTCAAGGTAGACTTTAAAATCTTCCTGAACTCGTTTTCTATATATCGGTTTACGGGCTTCGAAATCAATTGAGTGTTACGTTTCTTAAAAGAGCCCACCTCGCCTTTTTTTTCCCCTTTCTCTCCCTCTCTCTTTGGCTTGTATCCATTCGGCCCCATTCAGCCTACTGTTTTAAGACGCTTACCCCCATCCAGGTGTAAATAATTTCCTGGCGAGCGGTAGCGAGACAGCATATATATATTTTTGTTTTTACAGCAAGGTAAACTTGTACATTTTTCGATAGAAAAATGTTTCCGGTGAAGCCGGATATCTCCATACAATGCTGGCTCGCTATCGCTCGCCAGGAAGAAATCGACACCTGGATAGGTATAAACGTCTTAAAACAGTTGGCTGAATGGGGCCGAATAGATACAAGCCAGGGAAAGAGAGAAATGGAGAGAAAGATTAAAACAAAAACGGTGACCCCCCTTAAATGTGTGTGTAAGTGCATCGAAACCGTGCATCATGTATTTTGTAATGTACAGTCTGTTTAGGTACACTCGGATACCATAGTATCTAGCCCACTCATACATATTCGTAGACTTCACCTATTCTAACTATGGATGTATATTTCAGGAAACAAATATGTGAATAATATTGTCTATACAGTTATTCCAGTTGCAAAATTGGGGTATTTACTATAAATCGCTCTCTCTCTCTCTCTCCTTGTTTGGACTGTTTGGACACTTGATCCTCAGTGTTTTGGAGGACAAGCAACCAGGTCACTCTCTCTCTCCTTTGTACTCTCTCTCTCCTTTCTCTCTCTCTCTCTCTCTCTCTCTCTCTCTCTCTCTCTCTCTCTCTCTCTCTCTCTCTCACAACTAAAACAGTACGGTATATATACTAATTATTGATAAGCAAGTTCCACCCAGAAATCAATCCAGGTGATTATAATTGCATAAAGAAATACATAGGGGGTCCACGAATTCTTACGAGTGGGCTAGAGACTATGGTATCCGACTGTACTTCAAAACTGTACATACATTTCTTGTGGGCAGCTTGGATACTCCGAAGTGACCTCTATATGCTCAGCCATCGTGCTTGTCTTGTATGTTTGTAGGTGCATCGGATATGTGCATCACGTTTTCTGTGTATATGTGTCTAGGCGCTTCAAAACTGTATATAGATTTCTTGTGGCCTGCTTGAATACTTGGACATGGCCTGTATATATGATAAACCATCAACACTGTACATAGCTCACTTGTGGTCAGTTTGGATACTCCGAAGTCTCCTCTACAATAAATTATCAGCCATCGAAGCGGTATATCATATGTTCTGTATATATGGGTATAGGCGCTTCAAATCTATATGTAGATTGCTTGTGGTCAGCCTGGATATTCCGAAATGGTCTCTATATGATCAGCCATCGAAACTGTATATCATATTTGCTATGTATTGTGTATATGTGTATAGGCGCTTCGAAACTGTATATAGATTTCTTATTTTCTTGTGGTCAGCTTGAATACTTGGAAATGGCTTGTATATGATCAACCATCAAAACTGTATAGCATGTTTCCTCTACATATGTGTCTAGGCGCTTTAAAACTGTATATATAGATTTCTTGTGGTCAGTCTGGATACCCCGAATTGGCCTCTACAGTAAATTATCAGCCATCGAAATGGTATATCATATTTTCTGTATGTATGTGTCTAGGTACTTCGAACCTATATATAGATTTCTTGTGGTCAGCCATCGAAACTATATATCATGTTTTCTATGTATATATTTGTGTCTAGGTGCTTCGAAACTATATATTGATTTCTTATGATCAGTTTGGATATTCCGAAGTGGCCTCTACAATAAATTATAAGCCATCGAAACGGCATATCATATGTTCTGTATATATGAATCTAGGCGCTTCAAAACTGTATATACAGTATATAGATTTCTGGTGGTCAGCTTAGATATTCCGAATCGGCATTTATATGATCAGCCATCGAAACTACTGTATATATCATGTTTTCTATGTATATATGTGTCTAGGCGCTTCAAAACTACTGTATATATCATGTTTTCTATGTATATATGTGTCTAGACGCTTCAAAACTACTGTATATATCATGTTTTCTATGTATATGTGTCTAGACGCTTCAAAACTACTGTATATATCATGTTTTCTATGTATATATGTGTCTAGGCGCTTCAAAACTACTGTATATATCATGTTTTCTATGTATATATGTGTCTAGGCGCTTCAAAACTTTACATAGATTTCTTGTGTGACGTCAGCTTAGATATTCCGAAGTGGCATCTATATGATCAGTCATCGAAACTATAGATCATGTTATCTCTCTCTCTATATAAATATATGTGTGTCTAAGCGCTTCAAACCCGTATATACAGTATATAGATTTATTTTGGTCAGCCTAGAAACTCATAAATGGTCTCTATATGCTCAGCCATCTAAACTATATAGCATGTGTGTCTAAGCGCTTCATAACTACATATACATTTCTTATGGTCAGTCTGGATATTCCGAAATAGCCTCTATATGCTCCGCCATCGTGTTGTAAAGGCTTATCCCTCAATACCTTCACCTCCATGTCTTGAGGGCAGGGTGTGGCGTGATCTCAAGGGGTGGTAGTATATACACAAAAACAACACTGTATAATCCAGTTGTCCCGTCGGCCTGGTCCCGTATAAACAAGGTCCACCTGGACTAAGACATTACCTGTGGCTTGGGACTCTTAATATTCTTGTCTCATCTTGGAAGTGTGTGTGTGTGTGTGTGTGTGTGTGTGTGTGTGTGTGTGTGTGTGAGTGAGTGAGTGAGTGAGTGTGTGTGTGTGAGTGAGTGTGTGTGTGAGTGTGTGGTGGTGTGTGGTGGGTGGGTGTGTGGGTGGGTGTGTGTGTGGTGTGTGGTGTGGTGTGTGTGTGTGGGTGTGTGGTGAGTGAGTGAGTGAGTGAGTGAATGAGTGAGTGAGTGAGTGAATACAAAAACAGATGTATAAGTAGACATAAAGTACACACATATTCACTATATATATATATATATATATATATATATATATATATATATATATATATATATATATATATGATTGAGATGAGAATCATACCACATTGCGAACTTGCATGCCCAACTTTCCACTCGCAAACCCGTACTATTTCCGAGCCCGACCCTACGAGTATTTATGTGCGTATTAATCCCACCCCCTCCACAAGTACTCAGCCTTCGATACCTTGGCCTTCAGGGAGTCATATGGAGGGGGAGTTTTGCCATTCTTGTTATTATAGTTGCCATTTTGTAAACTTCGAGTTATTATTATTATTATTATTATTATTATTATTATTGTACAGCTGGACAAAAACAAATCAGGTCACGGTTGTAAATGGGGTTGGCTTAATTTGCAGATTGAAAATTAAACCCATATTTTGAACAAAATATTTATTGTAAAGATAAACCAGTTTTAGTTAATCTTGAGTACCCTCCAGGTGTGATAAAAATAGCAGGCAGTAATTGGCACTGTAGTCCATCAGGTATTTAATAAAGTGGGTAGCCTAACTGTAGAAAGATGTCTGAATGATACACCTATAACCATTAAATTTACATGCAAAGTGTTGAATGTCATTGGCTCATTAACTGTTGGGCTGCAATAAGTCAATTATTATTCCCAGTTAAATTGTTTAACGTTGGCCAGAATTAACCATAAGCAGTTGTATTATTGGGCATCCATATGCTCATTTCTCGCGGTTTAGTTAGGAGAATGTTACGGAATATGAAAAAGTCCATGACATACGATGTTTGACTTTAATACAATTATATTCAGCTTAAAATGGACCTATTGGGTTAAACAATACGTTCTTAATAAGCTGATATGATAGCACAGTACTGTGTCAGATTTTTTTTTTACAAACATCAGCTGATTCAAGGGTCTATGACATAAAACATAATAGATACTAGCTACTGTAATAAAATGTCCACACATCTCTCTATAGTAATCTTCTCAGGACAACGGACTGGAAATGGAAGGATAAGACTGGCCTCCAATAATTCCAGGATCCTATTATTATTATTTCCCTCACGAGCGTTTCCTCGCCCGTGCGTGACGACTGCTAGGCCAACGGGAGTGTGGAAAATGGATTATAATACATTTAATTATATTTTTGTTTTGATTGTTGGGTAAGAGAGTAGGACACATTGATTACCTTGGAGATGTGAGGAGGATACAAGATACGGTGAATTGTAATAGGATGTACTGTAGGCGTATTGATTTGTAATAGGATGTACTGTAGGCGTATTGATTTGTAATAGGATGTACTGTCGGCGTATTGATTTGTAATAGGATGTACTGTAGGCGTATTGATTGTAATAGGATGTACTGTAGGCGTATTGAATTGTAATAGGATGTACTGTAGGCGTATTGATTTGTAATAGGATGTACTGTAGGCGTATTGATTTTCTAATTTATGTATTTTTAGTAACTATTATATTTTTAGTTTCCTCCCTAGACCTCCATCAAGCTTCCCCCCCCCCCCCCTTCAAGAGAAATTTGTAAATTTTTCGATTGAAAAATGTCCCGGCCAAAGGCCGGTTTCTCTTAAATTACAGGCTCGCTATCGCTCGCCAGGATAAAAACGACACCTAAATGACACGAACATGCTTTATATTGACAAGGAAATGGGGCGAAAGGTTCTTAAAATCGCCTAACTAATAGGCCGTACGTCTTAACATTTGAAAACTAATGGGGCTAAACATTAGGAAGAAGGGCGGACCAGAAAAACTCCCCTATTCCCCTAAAGAGTTAGAGCGATTATTTAGGTAATCTTTAAACCTTTGTTTACTAAGAACCTTTCCTTATAGCTAATACTATTGCCTGACAGGAGACGTATTGAAGTAGATAACTAATTGTCTAAATTATAAGGATAACTAATTTGACGATATCTAGCGCATACTCCCTCCCCCTCCCACCCCATGAAGTCAATATTATGGGACTGAAAGGGTTATTTATCTATAATTCTTTGATATATACTCACTAATCTTAAATGTATTGCCAAGACTTGCCTCAAATAATTTTGGGATTATGACAGCTCCAGGATGTACAGTTGGCCACATAAGTTCTGTTCCTTGCATGGAAGTAGAATTAATATGAATGAATTTTGAGTGTTTCTTTGATTTATCACTTAAGGGGAGGTGTTTAGTATGTTTCCTAGACTTCCATCAAGCTTGAAATTACACCCCCTTGACCCCCTTTCAAGATAAATTTATACATTTTTCGGTAGAAAAATTTCCCGGCCGAAGGCTGATTTCTCTTAAATTGCAGGCTCGCTATCGCTCGCCAGGGAAAAATCGACACCTAAATGGGACGAAAGGTCTTACACGGAACATAAATTGGGTGAAAGTTCTTAAAATCGCCAAACTAATGGGGCGAACGCCTTAAAATCTCAAAAGCAATGGGGCTAAACATGAGGGAGAAAGGGGTTCAGAAAAAAATCCCTCGAGTGGAAATCTCCCCTTAACTAATCAGAGGCGTTAACCACTACATATATAACGACACTCGTAATTCAATCACGCACATTATATTTCTTGATATCAGACCATGGAGAGGAACGTAAAATTATGTGGACAACTGTACATGACAACTCCTTCTAGGCCAACAGCTGTGTGCCAGATCATGATATTGTTAGTGTTTGTCCTTCAGTTCTGGAAGTTCCTTTGGTTACCTAGACCAAATTATCTATTCGTGGAAATGATATAGTAGTATTTGGATTATAAAGCCTATTCGATTGTTCTTTGTTACGACAAGCCTTTGAGAAGTTAAATTATAATATCTAGCCCATTTTAATTTCAGGGAAAGTTTTGCTAGGTTCACAGGCTTGAGAGAGTATATTCATCACACTCCTAGTTTCCTTTACTAGTGTTTATATATACCATAATATGTTATTTCATATAAACAAGGAAATACATCCTCTGGCATAATCTTTTCAGCGGTTTTCATATTCCTTTGTCATCTCTCTTGCATTATACACCAATGGGCCATAGAAGATTAACTTTGAACGAGTGTACCATACATAGTACTTTGAATTTCTGGCCAGCAAGCTACCCTGGGATACTAGCTTTGACCTTGTATGGACCAAGACTGTTATCAAGTGTTCAGCGTAAACCTATTTATTGTAGGTAATAATAGATCACGGACACAGTACATTGTTGACCACCATTTAAAGTATTAAGGGGAGATCTCCACTTGAGGGATTTTTTTCTTGACCCCTTTCTCCCTCATGTCTAGCCCCATTGCTTTTGATATTATAAAACGTTTGCCCCATTAGTTTAGCGATTTCAAGAACTTTCACCTCATATTAAGATCTTTCGTGCCATTCAGGTGTCGATTTTATCCTGGCGAGCGATAGCGAGCCTGTAATTTAAGAGGAACCGGCCTTCGGCCGGGAAATGTTTCTACCGAAAAATGTACAAATTTATCTTGAAAGGGACTCAAGGGGGTGTAATTTTAAGCTTGATGGAGGTCTAGGGAACAAACTAAATACCTCCCCTTAACCTGAAAATATTAAAACTATCGATGACGTTATTATGATATAATATAATGTTGCTTCTCATCTCTAATATCTGCGCCGTGACAAGTTGGAATGATTTAATAAGATGTAAACTATATATATACTGTGTTGTTGTGAGGGAGATGCAGGCTCGTGATAAGAAAATGTCTCAACAAGTAGTTTTATTTTATTGTATTTTTTTTTTTGGGGGGGGGGAGGAGGGGGGGGGGGGAAATTATTATTAGTGAGATTGAGGAAGGCGAAATTTTGAGATCGTGGGTGTACTGTATATAAAACTTGCTTTTGACTTATGAATTTGAGTTAGGAATATATCTAGGATTGACAACAGTGATTCTACATATCGAGTTAGATAATTGCGCTGTTTGTATTCCTGCAAATAAAGCTTGTGAAGTATTGTTTTACAGTATATGAAATTTAGTGCAGAATTTGCTAGAAATTAAATAAAGGTTGCTGCTGGTGATATTTAGGATCTAGGGAATACAATTTGAATATCATGTTTGACAATACATTATTTGTTAGCAAAAAAGTATATGCGTTAAGATGTGAATTTATCCACATGAAAACAAAAGTGTTCATATTGATACAAGTGTAAGCAGATTGATATTACTCATAGTATGATCTTGTATGGTGTTGCAATGCGGTGTTTTCTATAATATTAGCCCTTTGAGCACCAGCGACTTGTGTTATATTTTATTCTAGCTATATTTAGACGATATTATGCAGCTTAGGAAGGATCTGTGGTAATTAAAAGGGTTGGTTGAGATAGTTTGCAGCCTTATTATTGCTAGAGGTCCTTCTCAAGCTAAATAAAATAGTCTTATAGTTCCCACAATATGATGAAAAGGACGTCCCTGGTACTGAATGGGTTAAGGTGAATGTATACAAGTGTAGATGACTGAACAAGTCTATAATCTGTGCATTTTGGCGACTCTTACGGGCGATCACCGTTTTTTTTTTTATCTTTATCTCCTTTTCTCTCTTTCCCTGGCTTGTATCCATTCGGCCCCATTCAGCCAACTGTTTTAAGACGTGTATCCTCATCCAGTTGTTAACTTTTTCCTGGCGAGCGATAGCGAGCCAGCATTGTATGGAGAGATCCGGCTTTGCCGGACACATTTTTCTATCGAAAAATGTAAAAATTTAGCTTGCTGTCAAAACAAAAATGCATATATACTGGCTCGCTACCGCTCGCCAGGAAAATATTGACACCTGGATGGGGGTAAACGTCTTAAAACAGTAGGCTGAATGGGGCCGAATGGATACAAGCCAAAGAGATAGGGAGAGAAAGAGAAAAAAAGCGAGGTGGCGACTCGAAAATTTTTGACCACTAGCCCCTTGTAACTCAGGGAGGACTGGAGCAAACGGGATGCAAATTTCCACACCTATGACTATTTCATTTTGCACACATGATAGGTATGTCAGCTCGATTGTTCAACAGGATGGGGTTTGGGAGTTCTAGATTAGTCAAAATGAACTATGTACAGTATATGATGCAGATTGTGGTAAAACTATCTTTGAGTTGCAGGGTTGACACGATTGCTCAGATGTGCTATTTGACTTTTATTTATTTATATTTGTTGTAATCATGGTGTATGCAAAATATGCTTTGAGGTGTTTAGTATACGTATATACTAATTAATACATATGATATGGAAGTATGCATGTGAGATGATATTGCTAATGTGTAGATTTATAAGAACCAATGGCATCACAACCACAACAATGCGTATCAAACGCAAATGGACAATACAATGCTATACTTTATTCCCACTTCTTCAGAACCTGTTTTTAAAAGACTTGACTGCTTTAAGGGAAGGATGGGCGTATTTATTTCCTCCTTTATATTTATTTATTATAGTTTCCTCTCTAGACCTCCATTAAGCTTAATAAAAAAAAAAACAATAAATAAATTAATATATAAAAACAAACAAGACCCTCCATCAAGATAAGTTTGTACACTTTTTGATAGAAAATTGACCCGGCCAAAGGCCGGTTCCTCTTAAATTACAGGCTTGCTATCACTCGCCAGGACAATATTTACAGCTAAATGAAACGAAAAGTCTTTATATTGACAAATAAATGGGGTGAAAGGTCTTAAAATCGCCAAACGAATGGACCGAACGTCATAACATCTAAACACACTAATGCGGCTACACACGAGGGAAAAGGGGGACCAGAAAAACCACCCATCTCCCCTTAAGTGTATAAAGGTGTATGCCAGACTTGTGGGTCTTCTCGGTGTGGTCGGGAAGGGGGGGGGGGGGGGGGGGGGGGGTGCTTGTGCAAGACTGGTTTTTATTTTTGTTTCTGTTGTAATTGTTGGGTAAGAGGGGGGATGGGCCGGTTTTCTGGATCACTTTCTCCCTCTGCTTAGCCCCATTAGTTTTCAGATGCTAAGATGTTTACCCCATTAGTCAGTCGATTTTAAGACTTTTCTCCCCATTTCTTCGTCAATATTTAGACTTTTCGTACTATTTAGGTGTCGATTGTTTCCATGGCGAACAATAGTGAGCCTGTTACGTTGGAAGAACCGGCCTTCGGCCGGGAAATTTTTCTACCGAAAAATGTACAAATTAATCTAGAAGGGGGATCTAATTGATGTTTTTTTTCTTCTAAATTTGATGGAGGTCTAGGGAGGAAACTAGAAAAATAATGAATGCATGCAAAAATCGCCCAAAAAGTGAACCATCTCCCCTGAAGAGAGCCGGACAATGTTTTCCCCTTGGAGGAGGATGGAAGATAAAAGTAAATTGTAATAGGATATAACTAGGAAGGCTAAGAGACATTACTTATATATTTGTATATAGTTGAAATATCTACAGTTCGTCCCACAAATGATTTCAAAATAATTTGGAATTTGGAAGGAGAAAGAATGGAATTAGTATGATAATATTAGATGAGACTAAAGATAAGTATATATATATATGTTAGCTTCCAGGGGTAAACATATTCGAAACATAATGCGCATACACTAGGTCGATTAAGTAGAGAGGGAAATCTAAGTGAGTAAAGTTACCTACATTTCTTCTAATATGAATATGCGTGTGTGATTGGGAGAGAGAGAGCTACATAGATACACAGACCACACAGACCTCAAGGTCCTTACTAGGCAGTCTGGCCTTACAAACTATATATGCATACATGCATACATACACATACATATATATATATACATATATATATATATATATATATATATATATATATATATATATATATATATATATATATATATACATATACATACACATATACATATATACACCGGTACACACATATACACATACATACATACACACATACATACATATATATACAGTATATATATACATGCTGTACAGTGCACACACATACATATAAATTTTTTTTTTTTTTTTTCATATCACCCCAGCCCTCTGCAGATAGAGGTCAAGCCTGCCCTTGAAAGCGTTTATTGTGTCGCTCTCCACCACTCTCGCTGGTAGTTTATTCCACTCTGTCGCCACACTGTAGGTGAAGAAACTCTTTGTGACATCTAGGTTTGCCTTTTTGGTTTTTAATTTCATTCCATTTCCGCGAGTTTGATTAGTATTGTTTAATGTGAATAGTGCATTTACATCGACTTTGTCGAAACCTTTTAGTATCTTAAAGCACTCAATAAGCTGACCCCTCAACCTCCTCTTTTTTAATGAGAACAGGTTCAATCGTTTAAGTCTTTCTTCATATGGTTTATTTCTTAATGAGGGTATCATCTTCGTCGCTCTACGCTGTACTGACTCGAGTCTTACAATGTCCTTGATCAGATAAGGTGACCAGAACTGCACACCATATTCAAGGTGGGGCCTCACCATACTTTTGAACAGTGGCACTATTACGTTTTCATGTTTATATGTAAATTTTCGTTTAATAAAGCCCAATGCTATGTTTGCCTTATTTGCAGCTGCTATACATTGGTCGGAAGTTTTTAGGTTTTCAGATATTAGTACCCCTAGGTCTTTTACTACCGTTGCGGTTTTTATTTGTTTGCCATTCATTTCGTATTTGTATTTCATATTTCTTCTACCAACCTGCAGCACCTGACATTTATCGACATTGAAGGGCATCTGCCATTTTTTCGACCACTCTGATATCTTGTTTAAATCAGATTGCAACGCATTTCTATCATCTTCGTTCAGGACTGTATTTCCTATTTTTGTATCGTCGGCGAATTTGGAAATGGTGTTGTTTACCCCTACATCAATATCGTTAATGTAAATGAGAAACAGGACCGGTCCAAGGACTGAACCCTGTGGAACTCCACTAGTGACAGGCTCCCACTCCGATTCCACTCCATTTATCACCACTCTCTGTCTTCTGTCTGTAAGCCAATTTTTTATCCAAGAATGAATTTCACCTTTGATACCTATCCTCTCCAGTTTAGCCAATAGTTTTCGGTGAGGCACCTTGTCGAAAGCTTTTTGAAAGTCCAAGAAGATTATATCTAGTGATTTCGTCATGTCGTTATATGTGAATAGTTTGTTATAAAATTCAATCAAATTTGTTAGGCATGACTTATTTGATCTAAAGCCGTGTTGACTATTTTTGATTAGGTTGTTTGATTCGAGGTAATCTACTATCTTATCTCTAAGGATTTTTTCCATGATTTTTCCTACAATTGAAGTTAGACTAATTGGTCTGTAATTACTCGCTTTGGCCTTGCTACCCTTCTTGTATATCGGCGTAATGTTCGCATCTTTCCAATCACTCGGTACAATCCCCTGTAGTAATGATAAGTTAAATAGTTGTGTCAGGGGTTTTGCTATTTCGTCCTTAACATTCTTAATTATTTTCGGGTGGAGCATGTCGGGTCCCGGGGTCTTATTTACATTTAAATTACTCAATTTGCTTTGTACTTCGGTAACACTGATGGTGAAATTTCCTATCACATGAGTTGAGGTGTTATTTTCAAGGGTATGATCGATAATTTCTGTGAAAACTGAGCCAAAATATTTGTTGAGCAGATTTGCCGTGTTTGTGTCACCTGTTATTGTCTGGCCATCTTCTATTAGCGGTCCGATTCCGCTTTTGATCTGTTTATTTTTGTTTACGTAACTGTAGAATTTGTTGGGGTTTGTGGCACTTTCTCTGGCAATAGTCATTTCGTAATTTTGTTTGTTCGCCCTAATTATTTTTTTCACTTCCCTTCTACTATTTTTATACAAGTTTTTAATTACTTCAGTGTTTGTGTTATTTTTTACAAGTTTGTGGAGTTGATTTCTTTTCCTTATTGCCTTGCCAATGTCTCTACTGTACCAAGGGGGCATACTTGATTTCGTATTACGTTTTGGTTTCATGGGTACAAATTGTTTATGCGCTTCTGTAATTGTAGACTTAAAATGTCCCCATAGTTCATTTACTTCGTTTATATTTATGAGGTTTGAGTGTATGTTTGATAGCGATTCCTTAAGTCCGTCATAATTTGCGTTTTTGAAGTCCGAAACCATTCCTGTTGTTTTTACTGAGGAATATTTGCTTATAACGTTGATTCTTAAGATTTTATGATCGGACGTTGCCAGATGTTCACCTACATCCAGGTTTGATAATAAATGTTCTTGGGTAGTGATTACGAGGTCTAATATATTCCTGTCTCGCGTCGGCTGTTTTACGTGTTGAGTCAAAAAATTGTCCTGGATGAAGCTTGTCATTAGGCGTGACTCAGCATTTTTTCCGGTCAGGGTATTCCAGTCAATTAGGGGGAGGTTATAGTCACCTAGTAAAACTGTTTCGTCGGAATTAAGGGTTTTCTCTAGTATTTCATAAACAAATTGTATCATCGGCAACAGTTAGTCTCGGTGGTCGGTACGCTGTAGTGATATTTAAGTTCATGTTTTTTGTATTTAGAGAGAGAGAGAGATAATCGGGGGGAAGAGAGGGATATTGTGTAATATTATAAACTGGTAATGTGAGCTGATTATAACTTCAAAATATGTTATCTAATCAGTGATGTAATTTTATAAGATACCTAACAATAATAAATCAAAGTTGAATTTTGGCAAAATGTCTGGACACATAATCAAATTTGAATGCCGTACAAATACCTGTACTCCAAAAAATATACAAGTAATGATTATATTTGAATAAAGAATTATATTTTTTTAATAAATGGTTAACCGCTTACGTACACATTATTCACAATGGATATGTTTTCATAATAAAACACAGAGAAAGCTCTAAAAATCAATGAGGGGAAGTCAAAGACTAGGTAAATCCAAGTTTAATCTTTTTGAGAGATGGAAGCGAAATATATTGGTCGACAGATTGTCGTAGCACAAACTTTTAATTAGAAAAGTCGCGTTAATCAGGATAATATCGTTAAACAGGGATATCATGTCATCCATGAAAATGTCTTCTTAGTCAGGGATATTTCGTAAAACAAATTGAAATCTTGTTTAGCGATTTTATACACTTCTCCAAGAAGACATAGAAGAAAGAGGTGAATAAGAATACAGAAAAGAAGAAGAACACAGATAAGAAGAAGAACACAGAGAAGAAGAACACAAAGAAGAAAAATAACACAGAGAAGAAGAAGAATGCAGAGGAAGAACACAAAGAAGAACACAGAGAAGAACATTACACTCAAATGCATGGCGTTCACCTGATCTAATCTAAAGCAGAAACAGAAAAGAAGAAAGGATAAGAAAGTGCACGAAGAGCATAAGAGAAGGAGTAGAAGGATAACAAGAAGAGGAAGTGGAGCGCATACCTCCGCCTACGCTGGCTAGTTCTTTCCTGTCTCCCCCCCCAAATTTCGTGAACATTGGTTCATAACTTTGTGAGATATCTTGTTTACAGACAGACAGACAAACGTAGGCAATAACGTACCCTTCGTTCAACTTCGTTTGCGGAGGTAAAAAGAAGAATATGAACAATTGAACTGAATAGTGTCTAACCTAAGGGGATAACAATAATCTAATCACAGACCCACCCCAACGTAGTACGCAAGTCTGGAGAATGGACACAAAAAACTCGGCAGAAGGTATGCAAGGGAACTCGGATGGTTCACGTTTTGGCCGAGTTTTGCATGCATTCATTAGTTTTATAGTTTCCTCCCTAGACCTCCATCACATTTAAAAAATCATCCATTAGATCCCTCTTTTAGATTAATTTGTAAATTTTTCGGTAGAACATTTTCCCGGCCGAAGGCCGGTTCTTCCAACATATTACAGGCTCACTATCGTTCGCCAGGGAAAAAATCGACACCTAAATACCACGAAAGGTCTAAATATTGACGTAGAAATGGGGCGAAAGGTCTTATAATCGACTAACTAATGGGGCAAACATCTTAGCATCTGAAAACTAATGGGGCTAAACATGAGGGAGAAAGTGGTCCAGAAAACTGGCCCATGTCCACTTAACATACTGTACGAGTCTAGCTTCTGAATAACACGTGGTGACAGTATGGCCACATATAATATTAATAGACACTTTTTTTTCTTCCATAATTCACCATAACAGCACCAAGAAGGAAAGGTTGAGGGTGTGGAAGAAGAAAATATAATAGAAAAGGCTCTAGGTGGAAGGGATGCAAGTGGGGTCTATGCAACTAGACACATTATCGGCGACTCAGCAAATTACGGCCCACTTGTATCGCAATAGTTCCAGCTGAGTGCCGTTTGCGACCGTGATTATTAACATCTTTGTTAAGAATATATAACTACTACAACACGAAACATTGACCACGATCGCAAGAAACCCGTTATTTAAAAGTTCTTGTGTGGACTTAGGTAGTTCCAATCTCCATAGATACCAGTAAGATGGCGGGAGGGATGAAGGGTGCGGGCGTAGCCCTCTCTCTATGCATCATCCTTCTCAACATCCAGAGGGGCTGTGCTGATATACAGGTGCAGAGGGGACCGGTAGTGTACCAGGTCAACACTAAACAAGTATTGAGGGACCTCGTCACACAGAAATCACACACGAGTGAAATTTCTGTCACCATTCCTGCCTGGTCTATTTCATATATCGGGAAGACGCCGCGGCGGCTTGGCAAGTACTCTGGCACAACCTCGCTACAACACCTATTGTGCTACACTCTAATTAGCTGCGGAGATGTAGAGACCAACCCCGGCCCTAGTTCAACGTTGAAGAAACCTCACCACCAAACAAGTAAGGCAGACACCGACATTTCAACAGTCCCTAGCAGTAAAATTCGTTATAACAAACTGGGCCAGCAGGCACCCAAGTCTCCCGTCACGCTCCAACTCACAACCAAGACCGCAGGGCAACCGCCAGCACAGTGCCAACATTCTACCTACTCAACATTACCCTCAACTGTATCATCACTACCACAGATATCGGTGACCCAAGTAACACAACATGCAACCAGAACACCCAAACAAGCAGGAAGCTCTAGCAAACACATCGACAATGAAGTAACAGCAACGAACAAGAAAGACAACAAGAGAAACCACCCACCCCCCACAACACGACGCCGCTGTACAACAAATCAACCAAACCTACTACAACACAACCCAACACTATCGGCGACCCAGGTAGCTCAACATGCAACCAGAACAGCTAAAAAAGAAGGGATCAGTCGCAACGAGGGGGAGGTGTGGTGGAGTGGTCTTGCCACTGGCCTGGTAATCCAAAGGTCCCGGGTTCAAATCCCGATGTATCAATGGGAAGATATTATTGGGATGGAATTTGAGCTGTACCTAGTATCAGTGCATTACCACAAGCCCACCGAAACGTCAATAAAATACCCTCATTGTTCCCTGATTAAATAGCAGTGTATGAATATTCCCATATTCAAAATATGCTATAGGGGTGCAATGCCTGGTGAATTATCTGCTCAACAGGTGGCGTTGTGTATGTGTAAGTGTGAGAGTCCGAGTGTAGGGGGTGAGACACTGAAGCACGGGAACGAGATGGCTTCAGAGATGGGGTCGTTTCGGGCCATGAGTGAGCACCGTGCCTCATGTGAAGGCAAGATGGCAGGTACTCGTTGTACTCTACGTGCTTCACATGTCTCACTCCCTAGACTGGAACAAGACCTCATGGGCTTCACTGTTCATTGTAAAACGGTGAATGTTAAGGCTCTCAGCCTATGCCCGAGAGGAAGTAAGTTGGAATATAGAAGAAAAAAAACAACAACAACAACAACAACATCAACAATAAAGCAGCAACAACGGCCAAGAACAAGGACATCAAACAACAAATACAGGTAGGGGTGGGAGGGGGGCAAGGGGGAGCCACAACCTGTCCCCATCTCACGCGCTCACTCACCATCAGCCGCTCACGGCGCACAGCTGATCACCACACCGCCAGACGTACGATGAACAGTAACAGGAAAATATGTATAGTGTGCGATATTGGATTCAACAAAAGGAGTACAACGTCACAATGTAGTAGATGTAATGAAACAGTACACGATCGATGTACTTACGTTACTAGCAGAAAAGAAGTGGAATGCGATAAATGTAGGGAAGTAGCTATTAAAGGTCCTAAAATCATTTGTGAAATATGTGAATCACTCATAACAAGAAAACAAAGGATCCTAAACTGTGTTAAGTGTATAACTGTAGCTCACATGAAGTGCATCTCTAAGAAGACCAACAGTGAAGAACGGGAATTCCTATGCAACATATGTGCCTTGCATTCATTACCGAATATTAATGTAAATGAACCAATTAGTATTAACAACTCAGAATCCAGCCAGGACACATTCAAAATCAAAGATGAATACAGAGTGTTCACCAACAAAGGGCTCCATCTTATCCACATTAACGCCAGATCAATGTACCATAAATTGTCAGAAATTAACTTCTTAGCTAATAAGGCCAAAGCTTCAATAATTGCAATCACAGAAACCTGGCTGGATTCAAGTATAAACGATGGTGAAATAAACATTCAAGGTTTTAATATGGTTAGGAATGATCGCAATAGGCATGGGGGAGGAGTATGTCTGTATGTAAAAAACAACCTCACACACACAACTAGGACCGACCTCCATGTAGAAAATCACGAAGCTCTGTGGATCGATCTACACCTGCCGAGGACAAGACCCATCACAATTGGGGTATGCTATAGGCCACCAAACGACATACAATTCTTGACCAAATTTGAACGAACTTTGTCATCGCTAGACCCTCGGAATGAATCCATTATACTAGGGGATTTTAACCTGTGTTACAAACAACGAAATGATAGGCTTGTACGAGAATATAGGCATATACTGACAATGCACAATCACAAACAACTCATCACAACCCCCACACGTATCTCTGAGAACACTGCCACAATAATAGACCACATAAACTGTAACAGAGAGGACAAAATATCCCAATCAGGGGTTATACAGACTGGGATAAGTGATCACTTCGTCACATATTGCACACGAAAAACCACAAAAATTACCCTAGAGAATCACAAGGTTACCAAAACAAGGTCACTCAGAAACTACAATAAAGAAACATTTCTGGACATTTTATGGAATGCAGACTGGTCTCCAGTGTTTGGAAGTACAAACGTTAATGACGCATGGGTTGGCTTCAGAACCATCATCACAAACATTCTAGACGAAATAGCTCCTCTGAAAGACATACGAATTAAAGCAAGGTCAGACCCATGGATCAACAATGACATACTACACCATCTGGTACACAGAGACAATCTGTTAAAAAGGCTAGCGAAACATAGACAGGATCAAGGTCTGAAACATGAGTTCAACAGGGCCAGGAATAAACTAAGTAGGAAAATAAAATCAGCTAAAACTAATTATTTTCACAATAAGGCAGAGGAATATCAGGATAACCCAAAGAAACTATGGAGGCACCTAAAAACAACAGGCTACAGCAACAAGACAAGGGATTCGTCTAACACTAATATTGCTCTCACCATTAATGATCAGGTTTGCCACGATAAACGACAAATGTCAACCTACTTCAACTCCTTCTTCACCTCCATAGCAAACACACTTGCACAGAACCTACCTCAACCTCTCAATAAATACACGACAACAATGGCCACCTTTCGAAATTTCTACAGAGATAAAGACATACACCCGAACACATTTGGATTACAAAATGTTACACCAAAATACACTTTTGATGAGCTGTCTAACATAAATGTACATAAAAGCACAGGACCAGACAAAATTCCTGCCAAATTTCTACGAGATGGAGCCATTGGTATAGCAGGCCCCCTAACCCACATCATCAACTTGTCAATTAACACCAACACTGTACCTGCTGAACTGAAGGAAGCTATTGTAACCCCTCTATTCAAGAAAGGAAATAAACTAGAAGTTGGTAACTACAGACCAGTTAGCATATTATGTATTGTATCTAAAATCCTTGAAAGAGCGGTATACACCCAAATTGAACACTACTTCAAACAAAATGATCTATTCTATAAGTTTCAATCAGGTTTCAGATGCATGTACTCGACAGACTCCTGTCTCATCCACTTAACGGATCACATTCGTAAAGAAATGTCTAAAGGTAACTACATCGGTATGGTTCTTCTTGATCTACAAAAAGCGTTTGACACAGTAGATCATGATATCCTATGTAATAAACTACAAGCAATGGGCATAGGGTCTGTGAACTGGTTTAAATCTTATCTTAGTGGTAGAACCCAAAGAGTCAAAATTGATGATAATATATCTGATCCTATGCCAATTAACTGTGGGGTCCCGCAGGGAAGCATCCTTGGTCCCTTACTCTTTCTCTGTTATGTGAACGACATGGAACTGAGCGTCTCATGTAAATTATTACTGTATGCAGACGACAGCGTGCTTCTGGTTTCAGGAAAAGACCCAATAAGTATTGCCGCTTCACTTTCCAAAGAACTAGAATCATGTAGTGAATGGCTAGTGGACAATAGACTATCTCTTCACCTGGGCAAGACGGAAGCCATCTTATGTGGAACAAAACGCAAACTGAAAGACATTGTGGGCTTCTCGGTCAACTGTAATGATATTCCTATAACAACAGTGTCACAAGTTAAATATCTCGGACTAAAACTGGACGCGAGTTTGTCAGGTGAAACAATTTTGGAATCTATCGTGAGTAAGTGTAGAGCACGTATAAAATACCTGTATAGACAGGTGGGATGCTTGCCCACGGCGACCAAAAAGACCCTCTGCCAAGCGCTTGTTCAATGTCATTTTGACTATTCTGTGTCATCCTGGTACTCTGCATCATCTAAATCAGCACAGCACAAACTTCAGGTCACTCAAAATAAAATAGTTAGGTTCATGCTGAACCTAGGACCCAGATCACATGTTGGCCAGGAACAACTTCAGTCACTAGGTATGCTCAATGTCTCTGACAGGGCCAAACAAATCAGGCTCACTAATGCCTTCAAAATTTTCTATGACAGAGCTCCAGAGTATCTAAAGAATGATTTTGTTAAAGCAAATGAGAGGAGTGGACATAATACAAGAAACAGGATGTTTAATTTTAAGGTCCCGAGAATCCAAGGACAGGGTAAGCAAACATTCTTCTTCACCGCCATCAAAGACTGGAACGACCTACCCCAGTCAGTCCGTGAAAAGAGAACACTGTATTTCCTTCAGACGTAGCCTGAAGGAACACCTGAACCGGACAGCTGCGAGAAGGGAGCACCAAGCTTATGTCTACTACTAAATGCGACATAAGAGATAGACAAACCAAACTGAAATGATTACTGATTACGGATTACTGATATTTACTATAGGATGTAAGATATCTTAAAATAACCCCCTAGAAATACTTTCTCTAAAATATCTATTTCTTTATCCTCCCCATTTTCCCCAGCTAACATAATCACACAAGGACCCCAATGGAAATACGCCTAACGGCCTTATTGGGCTATCCTTAGTTGGAATTATGCAAGGCTGGTACATGTCATATTTGTAACATACTATGTATATACTATGTGGTACCAACTCTGTAAATTGCTAACTGAATAAATATTATTATTATTATTATTATTATTAATCAGCTAGAATTATTGACATATAAAGTGTGACATTATTGTCACAGTTGCTGAAAACAATTATAGTCCAGTTTGTGAACATCACGTAGCTTGGGCGTGGTGACAATATAACCACAGATATACTTCTTAGACACCTATGTTTGTTAAACCACGACAACAACACAAAGGAGAAGAACAAAAAAGAACCATGAGAAAACATATGGAGAGAAGAACAAGAGTTTAGTTAAAATAGGACTTCAGAGGCTATCAACCCTATTGGATTATTAAGCCAGCACACTGTAAGTCAAGACTGGAGCCTCTCTGCGAAAACTCCAATCCCTTCAGAACAAGATAAAGTGAATTGAACATCTACTAGCCTAAACAAAGATACTCCTAGACCCACATCGACTTAGTACGTCCGTCTAGAATGGAGATACGAACACTCTTGGTTGCAAGTATGCCAGCGGAGTTTACAGTGCGGTATCGTGATAGTCCAGCTTGTGAACAACATGTGGTTCAGGCGTGGTCACAGTGGGCAACCACAACTACTTTTCACAGGCAGATTTGTTTCTTAAGTGAAGTTTTTATTTAATTTATTTGTGTATTTATTGATTATATTCTTTGCTCCCTAGACCTCCATCGAACTCAAAGCAACGCCACCAAGACCGCCCTTCGAGATGAATGTGTACATTTTTAGGTAGAATAATGTGCCGGCCAAAGGCCGGTTCTTCTTAAAGTACAGGCTTACTTTCACTCGCCAGGAAACAAATGACACCTAAATGGCACGAAAGGTCTTAACATTTACCAAGAAATGAGGCGAAGGGTCTTATTATCGCCAAAACTAATGGGGCAGAAGTTTTAAAATTTCAAAACTAATAGGGCTAAAGGTGAAGGAAAAGGGGTCCCAGAAAAAAATCTATTGTACGGTATCATACTAGAACCAGTTTGTGAACGACACGTGGTTTAGGTGTGGTCGCAGTATGATCACAAAATACCTATACCCTTCATAGACAGCTTTTTCTTTAATTCACGGCAACAGTACCATGAAGAAGGAGGAGAAGAAGAAGTAGAAGATGATGATAATGACGAAGAAGAAAATGAAGAAAATGAAGGACAACAATAACAAGAAAAACAAGAGGAGGAGGTGGGAGAGAAGAAAAATACAATGAAGACTAAAGAAAGAAGAAGAAGAAGAAGAAGAAATATGAGAAGGAGAAAAAAGAAGAAGAAGAAGCAAAGAGGAAGAACCCGTAGACGAAGAATAACTAAGAGAACACACCATCCACTAACCCCAAATAAACTAATCCCAGTTCCCACACCAACGTAGTACTCCCAAGTCTAGAGTGGATATACAAATACTCTTGGTGGAAGAAGACGACGACGAAGGAGAAGAAGAAGAAGAAGAAGAAGAAGAAGAAGAAGAAGAAGAAGAAGACAAGGAAGAATTAAAAGAAGAAGAAGAACAACAACAACAACAAGAAAAAGAAAAAGAAGAAACTATAGTGAAGAGAACAAATTAGTAAATACAAACGAAGACTAAACAAATAATTAGATGGTGTAGAATAGAGAAAAGCCAAAATAAAATAAATACATTAAAAATAAATGAAAATAGATACTCACAGCAGAACCTAAAGAGGGAAAACAAATCAAGTGGTGATCTCAAGTCTGCAGTTGGAGTCAAGCTTGTGAACAACACGTGGTTCAGGCGTGATGCAGAACAACTCACGCCCTATTAACAACTTCAAGAACATTCCGAGTCAAAAAGTTCATCCAAGATATAATGTACAGTATGTATTTTGTGTTTGTGTGTTCATTGTTTTCTGTTGTATTGTCCCTATTCGGGCTCTGTCTTGAGTCGGCCACCCCCAGAAAAAAAGTGGGGAATGGGCCTGAGTAAATACATACATACATATATTATCCAAACAAGGCTATATATATTGATATTATGTTGTTGTTTGTAATCGGCCTCCTTGTTTCGTTGTTCTTTGTTTATGACCATTGGATTGTTAAATGTATGTGTTTCTCCCTTGACCGCTTCAGTACGCTGGTGTTATTTGCATTTGAGTCTGGCTAACCATAGTCGCTTGTATTCAAGTTAGGAAGGACACGTGGTAGAAGCGTGGTACAGTCGGCCAATAAGTGATGGTTCGGCACCAAGTATATTTTGATCAATAATTGGTATCAGCAATATATTAAACTTGATTTATTCGTTTCGAGTGAGATCTACAAACAGGTTCCTACACTTACCCACCCTATTCAACATCTGGCAGACATTAATACCGTCCAGATAGAGCCAAACGTAATGACAGCTGATAATGACTTATTAGCGCGACCGTACAGTTGGCCAAATAAGTCGTGTCTCCGCTGTCATTACGGTTTGCTGTCTGTATTAATGTCTGTCAGATGATGAATCGGGTGTGTAAAGATAGGAACATGTTTGTATATCTCACTCGAAACGATTAACCCCTTCTATACCGGTGACGTCTTTTTATTTTATTGTAACTATATTTAGACGATTTTGTGCAGTTTAAGAAGGATCTGCGGTAGTATAAAGGGTTAATTGAGATAGTTCGCAGCCTGATAATTGCTGGAGGCCCTTTTTAAACTGAATAAAATCTTCTAATAGTAGCAATAATATAATGAAAAAGACGTCACAGGTACAGAAACGATTAATTAATGCTTGTATACCAATTATTGATCGAAATAGACTCGGTGCCGCGACATCACTTATTTGGCCGACTGTACAGGACAACCCACGCCCCTTGCACCCCCACCCACCAACCATTAAGGGGGTAGTACTTGATGTTTATGGACCTCCTTCTCCCTCATGTTTAGCATTTTAGTTTCGAGGTATTAAGATTTTCGTGCCGTTAGTTTGTCGATTTTAAGACCTTTCGCCCCATTTCTTCGTCAATGTTAAGACCTTTCGTGCCATTTAGGTGTCTTATTTCTTTCCTGGCGAGCGATAGCGACCCTGTAATTTTAGAAGGAACCAGCCTTCGGCTTGGACATTTTTCTATCGAAAAATGTACAAATTTATCTTGAAAGGGGGTCTTGGGGGTGCTATTTTAAGCCTGATAGAGGTCTAGTACATGAATAAATACATAGAGCAAAAAACAAGCACTACCCCCTTAACCAATCCGTAAAAAAAAATAAAATAAAAAAAAAAAAAAAAAAAAAAAAAAAATAAAAAATCCGTACGAGGCTAACTTTTTACACCCACTACTCCCAGGGGTGAATATACTCCGAAGGGGAATACCCGGCGAGGACAACTTGGGAACTATAGTCTATTCATTCTAGGTTGGGCAGGAATCGTAACCTTGGACTTCTGTAACTCAAAAAGGGCTAGAGTTGTAAGTAAGCGAGTAATCATGACCTCTAACCTCTGTAACTCAAAAACGACTAGAGTAATCGAGCTAATATTTCTACCATTTGGGAAGAGTCAGTCATGGAATAGATGTGAAAATTTACATCCAATTTGCTCTAGCCCTTTTTGAGTTACAGAGGATAGAGGTCATGATGTATCGCCTACTTACAGCGAATAGACTATAGTATTGAAGGATTGGGAAGTTTGACCTTCGATCTAGCCGCCGCGCACTGTCAAATATACGTTTTTGTTTTTCTTTCTGGGCCCCCTGATCTACAACGTTTAGCCCCGTTAGTTATGAGATTTTAAGACGTTTTCCCCATTATTTTGGCGATTTTGAGACCTTTCGTGCCATTTAGGTGTCGATAGTTTTTCCTGACGAGCGATAGCGAGCCTGTAATATTGGGGGAAGCAGCCTTTGGCTAGGTCGCTCCAATTTATGTCGGAGGGGGGTCTTTGGGTTATTTCTTTGTTTGATAGAGGTATAGGGAGGAAACTAGAGGTGGACCGGATATTGATTTCTTGATATTTGCGGATGCGGATGTAGATGCGGATATTTATTTTCAGTATTTGCGGATGCAGATGCGGATAGTTTTAGCCCTCAAGAGTTTTAGCCACAGATAATGGAAATTTTAAGATACTAAAACATTTGAGACAAAAATATATTATAAGTAGAGGATGCATGAGTATATGAACTATATTATTCTACAATTTCAATTATCTGTGTTACCAGGGTGCGGGACGGGGACCCAACTCTTATACTCTTACCCTTTTAATACCCACATATCCTTCCTAAGCAGCATAAAATCGTCTAATGATATAAAAAATAAACTGCTAAAACGTGTCAGAGCTTCAAGGGGTTAATAGTTAATTAGTTATTCTGTAAAAGTGTAAATATAAGTTTTTATGACTTATTAGTTACGAAAATATCCGCATTATTGGATGCGGATGCGGATGTACACAATGATGCGGATATCCGCG
>CM064516.1:30536530-30591530 GCA_032716605.1 Paralithodes platypus
CACATATGCTGGCGGAGGCAAAGTATACAGTATATACACTTGTATGTATATAAACTTTGGGCGGAGGTATGCTCTCTACTGAACGCCTCTTAAGGGGAGACTGGCCCTTTGCTTGGTCTATTAATTAATGTATTCATATAGTTTTTAGTTTCCTCCCTGGACCTCCATCAAGATTACAAAAACACCCCCTAGACAAGATAAACTTGTAAATTTTTCGGTAGAAAAATTTCTTGGCCGAAGGCCGGTTCATCTTAAAATTGCAGGCTCGCTATCGCTCGCCAGGAAATAATCGACACCTAAATGGCACGAAAGGTCTTAAATTGACAACGAAATGGGGCGAAAGGTCTTAAAATCGACTAACTAATGGGGCGAACGTCTTAACATCTGAAAACTAGTGGGGCTAAACATGAGGGAGAAGGGGGTCCAGAAAAACGGTTTGCCTCCCCTTAATTGGATAAACATCTTCCAAGGCGCATACCCTATCTGCCCACCAAATTTCGTGAGCACCGGTTCGTAACTTTGTGAAGTCCTGGTATCTTGTTTACAAACAAACAAAGGGAGGCAAAAACTTAATCTCCGTTCAAATTCGTTGTCGTAGGTATGTAAGGCGGGGGGATTATAGATGGAGTTGATGCATTTATGATATTTACCTACACACTGTTCAATTACTTCCGTTTGTTGTGTATTAGTATTTTGTTAATACATGTATGTCTTAGGATCAAACTTGTTGTGATAAGAAATATTAAACAAGGAACACAGACAAGGAAGAGAAGAATCAAGCTGCACGAAAGAATAATAAATCTGAAACAGTATGCAGTACATTAAGAGCCTTACGTAATGTCAAACAGCGATACAAACATGGAGAGTCGAGAGGTTGGGCATCTGATTAAGGTGAGGCTGATGGACTGTTGAGATAAAGGGGAGATGGGGCGTTTTTCTGGTCCCCCTTCTCCCTCGTGTTAAGCCCCATTTGTTTTGAGATTATAAGACGTTTTAAGAGGATTCGGCCTTCGGCCAGGATTTTTTTTTCTACCGAAAAATTTACAAATTTATCTCTAGGGGGTGTTTTTCTAAGCTTGATGGAGGTCTAGCGAAAAAACTAAGAAATAAAGGAATACATTAATTAATAGACCCCCCTCCCCCCCCCCAAAAAAAAAAAGAGGTCCGTCTCCCCTTAAAGGTTGACATTATACCAACGCCACGACACCTTTTGGCTTTCAGGAATTGTAATACTTCCCTAGGTATTGTTTGGAAGCTGCTATCTCAAGGTATAAGGACATCTCATTGATTGTCTACCATATTCCTACAAATATAAGTAAACTACTACTACTACTACTACTACTAATAATAATAATAATAATAATTAATAATAATACTAGAAGAAGAATTAACTCTCTAAATATTGATCCAGATCTCCTTCAAACTAAAGTCAAGGTATAAGGACATCTCTTCCTGTCTACCTCTCAACAGAATATTAAGGGGGTAGTACTTGGTTTTTGGTCTATATAATTATACAGTATATATATTTATTTATTTATGTTTGAGTTTCCTCGCTAGACCTCCATCAAGCTTAGAAAAACACCCCCTAGACCCCCTTTTAAGATAAATTTGTACATTTTTCGGTAGAAAATTTCCCGGCCGAAGGCCGGTTCCTTCTAAAATTGGAGGCTCGCTATCGCCCGCCAAGAACAAGATCGACACCTTAAGGGCGCAACAGGTCGAAATATTGAAGACAAAAAAAAAAAATAGGCGAAAGGTCTCTAAATCGCCAAATTAACGGAACAAACGTCTGAAAACCTCAAAACTAATATGCTACTATGAGGGGTCCATAAAAAGCGAGTACTACCCCCTTAATCGTAGTTAAAACAAAGAATTACATGGAACTGTCGAAAGGAAACCTAATTTTCTGAACCTAACTTAACCGAAGTTAGGATTTTTCGGGACCCAGTTTTCCCTAATGCTTAGCCCAATAAATGTTGAGATTTTAAGACGTTTGCTCCACTAGTTTTGCGATTTTAAGACCTTTTGTGCCATGTAGGTGTTGATTTTTTCCTGGCAAGCGAAAGCAAGCTATTGATTTTAGAGGAACCGGCCAGTGGCTGAGACATTTATCTACCGAAAAAATTTAAAAAATTATCTCGATGGGGGGGGGGGGGGGGGTTTCCGGGGTATTTTTTTGTTTATGCTTGATGGAGGCCTTGAGAGGAAATTATAGCATATAATAAATCAATAAATACATGAACAAATTAATAAAAATCTCACCTTAATCAAATTTAGTAAGCTGTGTTTCTGGACCCCCTTTTCCCTCATGTTTAGCCCCATTAGCTATAGGGCACAGGCCATAGTAACTGAAACGGTGCAACCTTTAAGGGGAGATGGGTCGTTTTTCTAGATCCCCTTCTCCCTCGTGTTTAGCCCCATTAGTTTTCAGATTTTAAAATGATTGCCATATTATTTTGTCGATTTTAAGATGATTGCCCCATTAGTTTGTCGATTTTAAGGCCTTTCACCCCATTTCTTTGTCAACATTAAGACCTTTTGTGCTATTTTGGTGTCTATTTTTCTTCCTGGCGAACGATAGTGAGCCTGTAATTTTGAAAGAGCCGACCATCGGCTGGGACATTGTTCTATCGAAAAATGTACAAATTAAACTACAAAGGGGGATCTAATGGATGTATTTTTAAGCTTGATGGAGGTCTAGGGAAACTAATAAGATAATATAAAGATACACAAATGATCAAATATATACGCCTATCTCCCCTTAACCCCTTCTGTACCGGTGACGTCTTTTGTACTTGATTTCAGCTACATTTAGACGATTTTATGAAGCTTAGGAAGGATGTATGGTAGCTAAAAAGATAAATGGAAAGAGTCTGTAGCCTTCATATTCCTAGACGTCCTTTCTAAGCTGAATAAGATCGTCTAAATATAGCTAGATTAAAAATGAAAAACGTCGCCGATATAGAAAGGGTTAATACAAAAAATTACACAGCACTTTCGATAGTAAACCAAATTTTCCAAACCTACCTTAACCAAAGTTAGGAAAGATAGGAGGGGTTTTATTTCTGGAACCCCTTCTCCCTCATGTTTAACCTCATTAGTTATCGTGAACAGGCCATAGTAACTGAAATGGTGCAACCTTTAATGCAATGTACGGTATGTGTATCAGATGGGTGTGTGTAGGTTTTTTGCAGTCATCAGTCACGGTCCGATACACACACACACATATACGTTACTCACCCACCAACACACACACTCGTTAACTTCTCAATTGTTGATATTTGGAATTCCTTTAAATTTAATATATACAATAATTAACTAAATAATTATAATGATAATACTAATAATAAATAATAATAATAAATTAATAATCTTACATATATGCTAATATGCTAATTTATGTGCACTATATGCTAATTAAACTCACGATTATTTTCGTTGTTGCCAAGCTCAACTCGAATTATTACTAAAACTTAAAAACAAATACACACACAAATCCGAAATCATATACTAAACAAATTTGCATAATATGCCGATATGTTTACGATGCATTACTAATTTTGAATCTCGCACACATCCACATCCTCTTCGAAATGGGCTGTAAATCTATGCTAATAATAATATAATACAAGGCCCTGTCCGTAAGGTATTGATCGAGGTTTTCGCATTAAGTCTAAATTTGTTGTATTGAGCAAGACAAATATTACCATGGAAAAATGGCTGTATTGAGCTAGTCGACGTTAAGGGGGGTCACCTCTTTTTTGTTTTTTTCTCTTTATCTGGCTTGTATCCATTCGGCCCCATTCAGCCTACTGTTTTAAGACGTATATCCCCACACAGGTGTCAACGGAAAAATCCGGCTTCGCCGGAGACATTTATATATCGAGAAATATACAAATTTAGCCTGCTGTCAAAAACATTATATAAAATATGCTGGCTCGTTGCCGCTCGCCAGGAAACAATTGACACCTCCATAGAGATAAACGTCTTAATACAGTAGGCTGAATGGGGCCGAATGGATACAACCCAGAGAGAGATGGAGAGGGAGAGAGAAACAAAAAAACGAGGTGGGCTTCCTTAAATATCAGAGTATAATTTTGGATTCGGGTTTCAGTTGATTGGAATTGTCATAAGCACTCTATATACCCTGTTTGTCATCATAAGTACTCTATATACCCTGTTTGTCATCATAAGCACTCTATATACCCTGTTTGTCATCATAAACACTCTATATACCCTGTTTGTCATCATAAGCACTCTATATACCCTGTTTGTCATCATAAACACTCTATATACCCTGTTTGTCATCATAAGTACTCTATATACCCTGTTTGTCATCATAAGCACTCTATATACCCTGTTTGTCATCATAAGCACTCTATATACCCTGTTTGTCATCATAAACACTCTATATACCCTGTTTGTCATCATAAGCACTCTATATACCCTGTTTGTCATCATAAACACTCTATATACCCTGTTTGTCATCATAAACACTCTATATACCCTGTTTGTCATCATAAGCACTCTATATACCCTGTTTGTCATCATAAGCACTCTATATACCCTGTTTGTCATCATAAGCACTCTATATACCCTGTTTGTCATCATAAACACTCTATATACCCTGTTTGTCATCATAAGCACTATATATACCCTGTTTGTCATCATAAGCACTCTATATACCCTGTTTGTCATCATAAGCACTCTATATACCCTGTTTGTCATCATAAGCACTCTATATACCCTGTTTGTCATCATAAGCACTCTATATACCCTGTTTGTCATCATAAACACTCTATATACCCTGTTTGTCATCATAAGCACTCTATATACCCTGTTTGTCATCATAAGCACTCTATATACCCTGTTTGTCATCATAAGCACTCTATATACCCTGTTTGTCATCATAAGCACTCTATATACCCTGTTTGTCATCATAAGCACTCTATATACCCTGTTTGTCATCATAAACACTCTATATACCCTGTTTGTCATCATAAGTACTCTATATACCCTGTTTGTCATCATAAGCACTCTATATACCCTGTTTGTCATCATAAGCACTCTATATACCCTGTTTGTCATCATAAGCACTCTATATACCCTGTTTGTCATCATAAGCACTCTATATACCCTGTTTGTCATCATAAGCACTCTATATACCCTGTTTGTCATCATAAACACTCTATATACCCTGTTTGTCATCATAAGTACTCTATATACCCTGTTTGTCATCATAAACACTCTATATACCCTGTTTGTCATCATAAGCACTCTATATACCCTGTTTGTCATCATAAGCACTCTATATACCCTGTTTGTCATCATAAGTACTCTATATACCCTGTTTGTCATCATAAGCACTCTATATACCCTGTTTGTCATCATAAACACTCTATATACCCTGTTTGTCATCATAAGTACTCTATATACCCTGTTTGTCATCATAAGCACTCTATATACCCTGTTTGTCATCATAAGCACTCTATATACCCTGTTTGTCATCATAAACACTCTATATACCCTGTTTGTCATCATAAGCACTCTATATACCCTGTTTGTCATCATAAACACTCTATATACCCTGTTTGTCATCATAAGTACTCTATATACCCTGTTTGTCATCATAAGCACTCTATATACCCTGTTTGTCATCATAAACACTCTATATACCCTGTTTATTATATATTGGGCAAACATCACGAGCACTATCCTCTATAAAGCCGGTATCACACGAGCGTTTTTTCACTCGACATTTATCCTCCACACTGGTCTGGCAGCTTATGAGGTCAACATTTAACACATTTCGGTCATCTAAATTCATCTACCATCAGTCTACTTCTCGATACCAGTGCAAAATAGTCCAGAAATGTTGCCAGAAAAATGTTGATCATCGAATGTTGACCATAAAAGCTGTCGTGTGATAAGGGCTTAACTCAAACACAACTGTAGTAATGGAGCTAATATTTCTACCATTTGTGAGGAGTCAGCCAGGGAATAGGTGTGGAATTTTACCGTCCATTTCCTCCAGCCTTTTTTGAGTTACAGAGGTTAGGGTTCACGATTTCTGGCCTACCTAAAATTAACAGGGAATAGCATCGTATATTGTGTGTTTATTATATTTGTTTTCTTATATATCAACGAGCAAGAATTGGTACATTAGAATCCTCATTATTATAATGTAAAATTTGCAAAATAAACAAACCAAAACGTATACGAACACAGTAAAAAGACAAAACAACGAATCAAAATCGCTATGTGGAAACAACGCTTAAGTAAAATAATTATTTATAAATAAAAGAACACAATCCACCACATAGGGTGTACATCACTACATGAGCAAGTTAATCTGGTTCCCAAGCAAACTAATCGCATACATACCAAAGCACTGTAGTCACGTTAAAGGAATTAGTCAATTTGGGAAGTCGGGGACGTTCTGGTATTTACACTTCTTGATCTATGATACTTAGATGCCTGTTTCTGTTATTCTAGCATTCGTGAAGCTACTTTATTTAGATTAACAGGGACCTCTCCGAGTTAATGCAATTGAATAAGCAACTCTTGATACTATGATAACGAAAGGTTGTTTTTAAGCAGAGTAGAATCCTCTGATGCAAGCTGGAATAAGATTGATCAAGCATTACACGCTATGGATATCTGCACCATCTGCCCCCAATTACTCAAGCCTTTGTGGTGGTGAGCTGGTCTATCAGAGTGAGAGTTGAACGTTCTCTGCCATACCCATAGCTTACTCTGACTGTTCCTTTTACTTATTTATATATTTTCTAGATCTCAAGTGACGGCATCTCCTCCGTGGATTTACCTCCCTACTGCCAACCTCAAAGTTGGCAGACTGGTAGCCAAAGCGTCATATTTTTCCTTTGCCCCTCAACTTTCCCTTCATAATTGCTGAGGGGCACAGGCCCTTGGGTGGGGCTTTGGTGTCCCGGGCATTTCTGCACCCTCCTCAGCTCCTCGTCTGGGAGTGGCTTCGGTCACCTGGGCTTTCTTAGTGGTAAGCAGGGAGGGTTCTGTGAGGGCGCTCGGTTATGGCCTTGGCCTTGCTCGGGACCTTGGGGTTGTTCGATCAGACAGCCTGGGGAACAACAACAACAACTCAAGCCTTCCAGAACCCTCCCCGACCTCCTGACCTCTCCTCTCCTCTACACTTCAGTCCTTATCTTGTATCTTCCCTTGTTTCCCTTCTTTGATTTCCTCAAGGGTTCCCTATTGTCCCTCTCTCCTTCCTCCATGGCCCTCCTCTCCATTCATCTATTAGTAGTTATCTCTACCTGTTTCTAGGAGTTTATGCTGATAATTAATGTAACCCCAAGAACGGTGGTGAATCGTAGCATATCGTGATCTAGCTCATGAACCATAACACATTGCCGGCCATGAGCAGTGCATAAGGTCACTAGTGATTATCTTCGCCGCTCCCCAACTCAGGTAAAAAATGGTAATGTGAGAGAAAGAGTGAACTGAGGTGGTAAACATGATCCCTCCTGAAAAGATCGCCCCCTTTGGTCAGTGTCCATGATCCCTGCCCTCCTCTATTCATGGATCGGATCGGCCTCGTGATAGCCCAACAGTTTATTTTTTTAGTTTGACCTGTAGAACCCCCTGAGGCTAGTATAAAAACCTCCCTGGAGTCCCCTTCAAACTTAACACCTCCCCCCCCCCCCCTAGCATGTTACACAAAATCGTTGTGGGTTTAAACAAGTTTAACAATTATTTCAAAACGAAAGGGTGAACGTTATCGCTTCGGTGCCGTAGCATTTATGCTTCTGACTGTACAATCAAGAGCATAAATGGCAAAACACCCATTTGAATGAATATCGACGAAAATACAGCAATATACTGTTTCATTATAGCCGACATGCTTCAGAACTTGGCTTTACCCCCTTCTATACACATGACGTCTTTTTAATTGTATTCTAGCTATATTTAGACGATTTTGAGCAGCTTAAGAGGAGGCTGAACCTTTGACCCCCAAGTCAGCCTGTATAAGAGATTGTGTTTCTGGCATTATACCATCTTATTACCAATGGAAATACTAAGACTCGCTGAAAAAAAATCAGCTCTCTATGTGCGTGCGCGCGCGAGCGCATAATTTCATTGCACTATTTGTAAAATCATCTAGTCACTGAAAAATTTTCAAATTTCTTGCAATTTTTGCATGGCGTATCCTACAAGCATCCCCTACAACGTAGCATTTTCGTTTACCCATATTGAATAATAGAAGGTGCTGAAAAAATATATTATATCATTATTTTGGGGGTACAGCTGGTTTTGACACCGAAATGGTCAAAACTCAGATTTTTTCGGCAAAACGGCCATTATCTAAACGTACAGGCGTTCCTATATACCCCTATTTATAGTGTTTAGAAGGGGAATGCATTTGAGCAATACAAAAAAATATAGATGCACTCGTAAGTGCCAATATATAATCGCTGGTCACTGAAATTCTTAGATTTTCAGCAGACAAAAAACATTTTGGGGGAGATATATTAGTTAGGCCTCCTTAGAGTTTAAAACTATGACAGCGCGCTCATAGAGGATGGAGTTTTATGACAAACTAAACTAAAATTTCGTCAGGACCAAGCTTGAGTTAATCATTTCACACCAATTTTTACCAAAATCCATGATATTGGGGCCCCCAGAGGGGGGTGCTAGGGATGTTATATGGGTGTTTATGCCCTCATATGATTATTTCTATTGCTTACAGAAGCCCTTTAGACAAAAGACACAAAACAAAGTTTCTGCTGGCTGAAGGCAAACATTTTCGTTTTTTGGGGTCGTGGGCGAACCCCCGCCCCGGGGGGTTATGGATGCGATATGTTTTTTTGTTCCCTCCTATGCTATTCTCCTATGTTGAAAGAAGCATTATAGAACAAGAACAAAAAAAAATGAAATTTTGATTTCTGGGCTCAGCTGAGGTTCAGCCTTTAAGAAGGATCTGTGGTAGTATACATGGTTAAGTCAAGTCGTTCAAAGCCTGTTGATTGCTGGAGACCCTTTTTTAACTGAATAAGATCGTCTAATGGTATCCGAAATAAGCTTAAGAAGATGTTGCCGGTACAGAAGGGGTTAAAGGTTCAAAGATTCGAACGAACTGTCGTAATCTTATAATTATATGCTCATGACTACATATTTTGGTAGAGAAATGTCCTGGCCGAATGCCGGTTTCTCCGAAATTACACGTTTGCTGTCGCCAGGAAATAAATATCAACAACTAAATGGGGCGCAACGTTTTAGATTTGCCGAACTAATGAGGCAAAACGTCTTCTAATCGCCCGTGATCCCTGCCCCTCCCTTTCTTCACGTCTTGGCCTCGTGATCCTCATCCTCTAACCTTTCAGGCCTTCAGTATTGTGGCGGCATCATCAGGTTATTTGGATTATTATTATTTTGCTATTATTATTATTATTATTATTAGTAGTAGTAGTAGTAGTAGTAGTAGTATTGTTATTATTATTATTATTATTATTATTATTATTATTCTTAATTTCATAATTAGTTTATATCGTTATTTATGTATTTATGCATTTATGTATCTATTTTTGCTAAAACGAGACAATTTGAATCAATTTAAGAAAGACGTCTAGTATCCTTCTGACTACCCACAGGATATTTATCTCTCTCTCTCTCTCTCTCTCTCTCTCTCTCTCTCTCTCTCTCTCTCTCTCGTTTTTATTTTCCCTCGGAAGTATTTGCTTGGGGGTTGGGTTGGGTTTCCATCGGTAGCCTATCGGTAATTTAACTATAGTTCATCCAATTTAAAGGGAGATGGGTTCTTTTTTCTGGACCCTCTTCTCCCTCATATTTAGCCCCCTTAGTTTTCAGATTTGATGACGTTCGGCTCATTAGTTTGGCGATCTTAAGAAGTTTTGCCTCTTTTTTTTTTTTTTTTTTATGTCAATATTAAGACTTTTCGTGTCATTTAGGTGTCGATATTTATCATGGCGAGCGATAGCGAGCCTGTAATTTAGGAGGAATCGGCCTTCGCCCGGGAAACTTTTCTACCAAAAAAATTATAAATATATCTTGAAGGGGGATCCTGGGGTTGTTTTATAAAGTTTGATGGAGGTCTAGGGAGGAAATTTCGAAAAATTAAATAATGATAATAAATACATAAATAATACAAATAATAATGAATAATAATACACAAATATATCTCCCCTTAACCCCTTATGTACCGGCGACGTCCCTTGTGTTATATTCTGGCACCTAATAGATTACTTTATTCAACTTAGGAAGGACCTCTAGCAATTATAAGGCTAAAAACTATCCCATGTTATCCTCTTCGCTACCACAGATACTTCTTTGGCTTAATAAACTCGTCTAATAGCAATACACTTCTTAGCTTTAATAAAATCGTCTAGTAGCTGCCAGAATGTGATGAAGAGGAAGTCACCTGTACAGAAGGGGTTAACTGGTAGCGGGATATTGGTTGTCAGGTAGCGGACTCTCCATTATCAACTAAAAACTCAAGGCTGGTCAATTAATTAGGTTAGTTTTTAAAGGGCCTGCTTGCGTCAGTTAGCTTTTTTATCTGCTGGGGAAATTTTCCTTTGTGAATAGTAGGAATGTTGATGTAGCTTAGTTACTGTAATAGTAGGAATGTTGATGTAGCTTAGTTACTGTAATAGTAGGAATGTTGATGTAGCTTAGTTACTGTAATTTTAGCCTGTAATTTTTGAAGGAAAACTTTATCTTGAAAGAGGGTCTAGGGGGTGCTATTTTAAGGGGAGGTTTTTAGTTAGTTCGCTAGACTTCCATCAAGCTTAAAATTACACCCCCTAGACCCCCTTTCAAGATAAATGTGTACATTTTTTCGGTAGAAAAATGTCCAGGCCGAAGGCCGATTCCTCTTAAATTACAGGCTCGCTATCGCTCGCCAGGAAAAAATCGACAACTAAATGGAACGAAAGGTCTTAAAATTGACAGAAATGGGGCGAAAGTTCATAAAATAATCCAACTAATGGGGCGAACGTCTTAAAATTTCAAAAGCAATGAGGCTAAACATGAGGGAGAAAGGGGTCCAGAAAAAAGTCCCTCAAGTGGAAATCTCCCCTTAAGCTTGATGGAGGTCTAGCGAGGAAACTCAAAAATATATGTATTAATAATTATATACATTGCCCCAAAAAACAAGGAGTATCCCCTTAAATTACTGGCTAAATAATTGTTAACAAATTGAACATATTGCGATTTGTTGACGTTGATTGAAGTTTATGCGTGCTAATTGGGGCAATGGTGTGAAGGCTAATATATAGTTGATGTTATCTTAACGATATGGGTCGCCCGGTTTTTTTAGTTTAGCTACAGGATAGTTTATTGGGGAGTAACTGAGACTGCGAACACTGGGCTAGATTACCAACTGTATTAACCTCCTCTGTACCGTAAATTTCTATTAGTGCATTTCCGATTCCACTAATTATATATCACTATAATAGCAACATACAAATGCCTCGATCATCTAGAATCCTTGCCAGCTGCGCATTCTTTCGAAATCAATAATAGCACGAACAAAGCAACACATGTACTACCTACGTTATCAGATCCAGGAAATAGGCACGTTCGCTACGCAGGTAAAAAACGAAAAAAATAAAATAAGAGTAAAACATGAACAAATAAAACACACACACACACACACACACACACACTTACACACACACACACACACACACACACACACACACACACACACACACACACACACACACAGTCACACACACACACACACAAATTCAATTGACGACTTGTGAGATTTGGGCTTTATGGAAGTTGGTACAGTACACATCGATATTTACAGGTATTAAGGGGAGACTGACCGTTTGTTTGGTCTATTAATGTATTTATTCATATTTTTTTTTTTAGTTTCCTCCCTAAACCTCCATCAAGCTTAGAAAAACACCCCTTAGACAAGATAAATTTATACATTTTTCGGTAGAAAAATTTCCCGGCCGAAGGCCAATTCCTCTTAAAGTTGCAGGCTTGCTATCGCTCGCCAGGAAATAATCGACACCTAAATGGCACGAAAGGTCTTAAAATTGACAACGAAATGGGGCGAAAGGTGTTAAAATCGCCAAACTAATGGGCCGAACGTCTTATAATCTCAAAACTAGTGGGGCTAAACATTAGGGAGAAGGGGGTCCATAAAAACGGTCTGCCTCCCCTTTTAACAGCTAAGTTTCGGTTATAGTGCCTACATAAATACATACCATACGAGATAACATTATAAATAACGGTCACTTGCACCCCTTGTCAAAACTGATTCATTATCCATGTTATTCATTCTGGTTTTGTTGTTGATTGCTATTTATTGACATGTATGAAGAGGCAGCTATAGTATCAAATGAAGGAAATATGCGCGTGTGAGTGTTTGAAGGAAAAATAGTAAAAAGCTATATAAATACAGTATATAAATATATATATAAACATATGAATAAATAAATAAATAAATAAATAAATATATATATATATGAGAGAGAGAGAGAGAGAGAGAGAGAGAGAGAGAGAGAGAGAGAGAGAGAGAGAGAGAGAGAGAGAGAGAGAGAGAGAGAGAGAGAGAGAGAGAGAGAGCGCGCACAAGCAGAGGCACTACCAGTTACTATCAAATGCACGTACGCCTGTTTATAAGAAAACAAAAACAAAAAACAAGCACAAAGATAAGACCTATAAAAAAACCTGCCCTTCAATGAACAAGAAGCTAAGACCTGGGGCCGAGGGTGCCTTATACGTAGATCTAGATGGTCTAAGGGGGCATGGTTCACTTTTTGGTCGATATATTAATGTTTTAGTCATTAATTGTTTCTATAGTAACCTCTAGACCTCCATCAAGCATAACAAATACCCCCTAGACCCCCTTTCAAGATAAAAAAATAAAATAAAAATTCGGTAGAAAAATGTCTCGGCCGAAGGCCGGTTCTTCCTAAAATGACAGGCTCGCTATCGCTCGCCAGGAAAACAATTGACACCTAAATGACGCGAAACATCAAAACATCTTAAAACTAATGGGGCTAAACATGAGGAAGAAGAGGGACCAGAAAAACGAGCCATCTGCCCTTAAGAGGTCAGTCTCCTCAAAACACGCTTCATACATTCTTCGGCCCTTGAACACTGGTGCAATCACTCATTCTGTATCTAATTATAAGCCTCATTTTATCTTATTTGCAAGGTATCTTTATTTCAAGGTATCTTTACATCCAGTATTTAGAGTATCATGTCGAAGGTTGATTTGATAGCAATTACAGCCGAATTCTTAGACGTGTGGGTTGGTATTGAACGAAGATATCGAAACTGAGTGTTGGTTAATGAAAGTAAATTTGGAATCACCCTCACTATCGTTCGCTATGAGCAAATAGCCACCTAAATAGCACGAAAGGTCTCAATATTGATAATGAAATGGGTTGAAAGGTCTTAAAATCGAAAACTAATGGGGCAAACATCTTAAAATCTGAGAACCTTTGAGGCTAAACATGACGGGGAAGGGTGTCTAGAAAACCGGCCCATCTCCCCTTAAAACACTCACCCCGCACTCGTAACCTCTCGAATATTTTTGCAATATATATATATATATATATATATATATATATATATATATATATATATATATATATATATATATATATATTTTATGATAAGAAGATGAATTGGATAACAATGATTAAGGAAAACCAGGAAGGGCCACGAACTTAAATAAATACCTGTACCTATGACGTCACACCGAACGGTCGTATATTTTAACGACTCTCCCACACTTGCATACACCTGTTAAGAACACCTGTCCCCTTGTCCACCTGTTCCCTTACAGGCCTGAATAAGACAGATGTTCAGAGGGGGAGACAAACATCGCGCATGTCCATGTATTTATAGGGTCAATACACCTGTTCTGTCATTTTTACCTGAGAGATAGATAAATATATATACCGGGTATATATAGATAGATAAAGATAGATAGATAAAATGGATATATAGATAGATAGATCGATAAAGATAGATAAAGATAGATAGATAGATAGATAGATAGATAGATAGATCGATAAAGATAGATAAAGATAGATAGATAAAAATAGATAGATAGGTAGATCGATAGGCAGACAGGCAGCAAAGCAGACTGGTAAGCACAAATATATACATACATAAGACCAGAGAGAGAGAGAGAGAGAGAGAGAGAGAGAGAGAGAGAGAGAGAGAGAGAGAGAGAGAGAGAGAGAGAGAGAGTAGATAAACATAAGTAAACAAGTAGATACATTGAATAACGACAATATTAAATAGATTAGATGACCAGATATAATTATTGATACATAGGCAGAATACATACTCTATATACGTATAATAAAATAAGCGTGTGTGTGTGTGTGTGTGTGTGTGTGATTATAATTAGAGGGGCACTCGGGATTGTGCGTACCTCCGCCTGACGAAGGTATGCGCTCTACCGATCGCCACCAAAATGGAAACACTTCTTCCTTGGGGAATATCCTACCTGTCCACCAAATCTCGTGAAAATCAATACTTAACTTTTTGAGATATCTCGTTTACAGACAAACGAACAAACGGACACACAGATAAATGGAGGCCAAACCATAACCTCCAAATTCGTTAGCGCAGGTATTCGTATGCATGACGTCTATGGCTCTGTAGAAGTGTTGTGTAACTAGATACCTACCTATATGTAACCTTGCCCAGGTAATAGGTGCGTACATTGACCATTCACGCATACCCCGCACTTTGGTGGAGGAGGGTATCAGCCGCTATCACACGAGATATTTTTTCGGCAACTTTTTTCGGCAAATCTAGTTTACCAATTTCTAAGTTAAAGTTGAGTCATAATTAACCCCTTCTGTACCGGCGACGTCTTTTTCATTTTATTCTAGTTATATATATAGACGATTTTGTGCAGTTTAAAACGGATCTGTGGTAGTAAAAAGGGTTAAGTGAGATAATCGAAGCCTGTTCATTTCTGGAGGTCCTTTTTAAACTGCCTAACATCGTCTAATAGTAGCCAGAATAAAGTTAAAGGGACGTCGTTGGTACAGAAGGGGTTAAGCTCTCCCAAGTGATATACGTTTACCTTAATTTACGACACCAGTGCTAAAGATACCAGAAACATTGTAGGAATAATTTTTACCATTGAAAGCTTACGATCAAATATATCTTGTAACTACCAACGTGATATAGCTGGATTTAGCTCCCTAATTTACTGAATATTTACGTGTGTATCACCTCCATATAATTATACGATATCTACGCTATACTGTATATAGTTTACATAAAATTATAAACTTTTCAATGTGTAGTAACGTTCAAATTATACTACTTATTAAAAATACATCATCATATTACTACATCTTTGCTGAATATTTACGTTTTATTTACCTTTCAGTACAAGTACCAACACTTAGGCCTTAGGGTTAGGGGGACGTTGTGACTGAAGGGCAGGCAGATACAAAGAAAATATTGCAATGCTAAAGTTATCCCAAAAATTTTGCCGGAATATTTTTGACCTTGGAAATTGACGAAATAAGCTCTCGTGTGAATCCTCTTTAAGAAACTGCGTATTACCGAATTGACCTCCCTGCTTTGTGTATTATTGTGAAGGCATGAACACATTAATTACATTTCTAGGAACAATGGGGCATATACTGTATAATTAGTTTACTGATGCTGCAACCTATCCTCTTGTCCATTTAGCTCCATTTTGGCCGAGGGAGCTATACTGTATGTGGACCTTCCGTGTTTTGTTCCATTAGTTTGGAGATATTAAGACTTTTCACCCAATTAGTCTGGCGATATTAAGACGCTTCACCCCATCCAGGTGTCGATTTTTTCCGGCCGAGCAATAGTGAACCTATAACTTTGAAGAAAACGGCCTTCGTCCATTACATTTTTACATCGAACAATGTACAAATTTAGCTTGATGGATGCCTGGGAGGGCTTTTTATTTATTTATTTTGTTTTGTTAACCCATTGGCTGCGGGTGACGTTCCGGAATGCATAGGCAATTTACAGCAATTTCCAGGCTTTAAAAGCCTATAAAAACAGTAAAAATCGAGTGTCAGTGGGCGGGAGCGTGAGGGACCCACCTCCGACCCTCAGAGCAGCGAGCCATTCACAGAAGGAGACTGTGTCTCGCACAGGTGTCTCACATCAGTGTTGCCGAGCGAGCGAGAGCTAATAATTAGCGGTTTTCCCGCATGTCTATGGCAACGCTGCGGGTGAACCCCGCCACCTATGAAGCTCGTTCTGGTCTCATTTTGAAGGTATTTTTGCCTAGTTTTTGGCAGAATACAGTTAATTTAATGCAGATGCTTGATTTAATCATTCAGGAGTGCCTGAATATGCTCTAAATAGCCCAAATGTGCCCGCAGCGTAAGTGTTAAGGAAGTCTGGGAAGGTGTTTTTTGTTAGCCTAGGGGACAAACTAAAGTACGGCAACAAACAAGCAAAATCCTCGGTAATGATTAAACCAGATATTATAATAACCCACAAGAAGTCGGATCAGCTAGCGTTAAAAGCGAAATGGGGTTGTCATTTTGAGTTCCTGTATAGTAATTCGCTCCTATTTATTTTGTTCTTGTATAGCGTTCAACATATTTATATATTTGATATTAGACCTGTTCTTGCTATCATTAAGGGGAGGTTTTTAGTTTGTTCCCTGGACCTCCATCAAGCTTAAAATATCACCCCCTTGAGCCCCTTTCAAGATAAATTTGTACAATTTTCGGTAGAAAAATTTCCCGGCCAAAGGCCGGTTCCTCTTAAATTACAGGCTCGCTATCGCTCGCCAGGAAAAAATTGACACCTAAATGGCACGAATAGTCTTAAAATTGACAGAAATGGAGCAAAAGTTCTTAAAATAGCCAAACTAATGGGGCGCACGTCTTCAAATATCAAAAGCAATGGGGCTAAACATGAGGGAGAAAGGGGCCTAGAAGAACATCCCTCAAGTGGAAATCTCCCCTTAACTTGATCTTGTAGTTGTCCATATCTTATATCTTTATTATTGTTGTCTTGTATGTGTTTCTTCTTGCTATCCCATACTAGATCTTGTATTTATCTATATCTTGTATTTCTTATTTCTTGTACGTTCCCGTTCATACCATTCTATATTTGATTTCATACTTCGGTTCCATCAAACAAAAGTCTATATTGATGCACTTATATAATAACTTGTATTTACCTTGTATTTATTTTTATTTACTTAATTTGCGGTATTTTCCTATATTTGCATATATTATCGATGTATTTTGAATCTTGTATAGTGTACCATTATATTGTACCTGTGTATGTATAAACAACACCCCGTTCTTAACATTAATCATTCCTTAAAAACCCCAATGTACTTGAATAAACTAAAGAAAGCATATGGTCCTCCCGGGATTCGAACTCGGGACACCGCACCCAGCACATAAGCATCTAAACCATTACACCACCAACACAGTTTACCTTATTTCGTATTTGGATGTGTTTGTATAAATTATGTATCCTTTGCACTTATTTCTTGTACATTCTCACACTTGCGCCTAAACCTGCTCTTGTTTTTCCTTGGCCACCCTTCTTCGTGACTTCACTAATTGCCGTCCATATTGTTTTTGTGTCCTCCAACCCTGACCAGCCCTTCCTCTCCCCTCCACACCCATAATACCAATGGCCACAACGCCGTTCTAACTATAGATTAGGAGTGGGTTTGGAATAAGTGGTGTAAATACCGTGTGAATATTTAACCCACTGTACCGGTGACGTTTTTTGCATTTAGTTTCAGCTACATTTAGACGATTTTATGTAGATTAGGAAGGAGTTTTATAAGGTACGGTGGCTGAGAGGACTAATTGAGATAGTCTGGATCATTTTAATTTGGTAGACGTCCTTCCTAAGCTGAGTAAAATCGTCTAATAGCAGCCACAATATAGTGAAAAGGACGTCGCCGGTACAGATATATTATATATATATATATATGTTTTCCCGATACAATCATCAACTAAAGCCGGTATCACACGAGAGATTTTATAGTCAACATTCGATGATCAAAATTTTTTTGGCAACATTTTTGGAATATTTTGCACTGGTATCGGAAACTAGACTGATGATAGGTGAATTTAGGTAACAGACAAATATTAAATGTTAACCTCATAAGCTGCCAGACCAGTGTTGAGGATAAATGTTGAGTGAAAAAGCGCTCGTGTGATACCGGCTTAAGGATGGACTTTTGTTATAACACACGTTTCCCTTTTCAGCTTCTTCAGTTTGGCGTGACGAAGCTGCAAAGTGGAACGCCTTAGCAAATCTTATCAGTAAGTGGTGTTTTCTTACCATAGCAAATCTTATCAGTAAGTGGTGTTTTCTTATCAGTAAGTGGTGTTTTCTTATCAGTAAGTGGTGTTTTCTTACCATAGCAAATCTTATCAGTAAGTGGTGTTTTCTTATCAGTAAGTGGTTTTTCTTACCATTATCAGTAAGTGGTGTTTTCTTATCAGTAAGTGGTGTTTTCTTATCAGTAAGTGGTGTTTTCTTATCAGTAAGTGGTGTTTTCTTATCAGTAAGTGGTGTTTTCTTACCATTATCAGTAAGTGGTGTTTTCTTATCAGTAAGTGGTGTTTTCTTATCAGTAAGTGGTGTTTTCTTATCAGTAAGTGGTGTTTTCTTACCATTATCAGTAAATGGTGTTTTCTTACCATTATCAGTAAGTGGTGTTTTCTTACCATTATCAGTAAGTGGTGTTTTCTTACCATTATCAGTAAGTGGTGTTTTCTTACCATTATCAGTAAGTGGTGTTTTCTTACCATTATCAGTAAGTGGTGTTTTCTTACCATTTCGTCAGTTTCTAATCTACATATGTTTTCCTGAATGCGTACTTAAGGGGGCCCACCTCGCTTGTTTTCTCTTTATCTCCCTCTCTTTTTGGCTTGTATCCATTCGGCCCCATTCAGCCTACTGTTTGAAGACGTTTACCCCCATCCAGGTGTCAATATTTTCCTGGCGAACGGTAGCGAGCCAGCATATATGTATTTTTGTTTTGACAGCAAGCTAAATTTGTAAATTTGTCGATAGAATTTTTTTTCCGGCGAAGCCGGATTTCTCCATGCAATGCTGGCTCGCTATCGCTCGCCAGGAAGAAAATCAACACTTGGATGGGGATAAACGTCTTAAAACAGTTGGCTGAATGGGGCCGAATGGATACAAGCCAGACAAAGAGAGAAAAGGAGAGAAAGAGAAAAAAAGTAGGTGACCCCCCCAAGCCCACGAGAACAATATGCTGGATAAAAGTGATTATTCTACATTTTCTTGTGAAATACGCGACGAACAGATTTAGCATTATTCATTATCGAATCCTTTGTATTGTCTTAAAGCCCTCCAACATAAAGAAAACTTCGTTGTAGTCAGAGTAAAACATAATTCTGAACTCCTTTAATGCTGGTTATAATTAAGTATGTTCTCATCCCAATCAACTTTTAAATTGATCATACGACTCGTGAATATCAAAACTTATATTATTGTTTTGCAATATTCAGTCTTTAAATTCACGTTATTACTCCCATTGTTTTAAATAATTTTCTGCGTTCTTACGTTTGTTTACTATCACCCAAATTCACTACATCACGAGTCAACAGTTATAATGTCCAAACTAATGAACCGGAACAGGGAAAAAAACAAAAACATTGGACTAAATAGGGTTAAGGCTACAAGTGTTAGCATGTACCCCCATTACTGCTAGCCACTTGCAATATACCATAACTCAACATTACACTCCTGTCTTACAAAGCCTAACAAAACACCTCTTCCCACTACATAACACCCACATAACACACTGCATAAAACCCCACATGCCACAAAGCAACACATAACTCTCTACAGCACTTCACATTAGACAACATAACCCTTCATATGCTACCACTTAGCACCTCACATACGACCTACCAGATAACACCTTCCCACTACTCCCCACAGCATAACACCTATGTAGCGCACTGCATAACACCCCACATTCCACGAAACAGCACATAACACCCTTGAGTACTTTATATTACACAACATAGCACCTCTTATTGCGCCACATAACACCTCACATGACACACTGCATAAAACCTCACATACCACCTCACATAACACAATAAAGCACCTCACATAACACAACATAATACATCACATAACACTTCACCAAACACCTTACATAACAGATCCCATAACACACCACATAACCTCACATACCTGTAGCTCATAACAGGTATATCCAAGGTGGGGTACTGGTAATTACAGAACTGGTAGGTTACGTGGGTTGTAGGAGGGGGGTGACGAGGGGTGAAGGAAGGAGTTTATGGTAGAATAAGGGATATAACACCTATCTAACACACTGTATAACACTCTACATACAACGAAATAACACATAGTACCTTACAACACTTCACATAACACCTCACAATGCAATCATAACACATCATATAACACTCTGAACAACACAACCCACATACAACGAAACAATACATAATACCTTACAACACTTCATATAACACCTCATAATACAATCAAAGCACCTACTATAACAACACACCTAACACCTCACCTAACACTTACCATAACACCATCCCATCACTCCTCCCCACCACCGTGCTCCCAGATAACCCTTCAATAACTCACACAGCAGGTATAGTCAAGGTAGGGTATAACATGGTGTACTGATGACTACAGAACTGGCAGGTCATGAAGGTTGTAGGAGGGGGTGACGAAGGGGCTTTGGTAGAGTAAGGGACGTAACACCTACCTAGCACACTGCGTAACACTCTACATACAACGGAACAACACATAACACCCTAAAACATTTCATATAATAGAACATAACACTTCATATTGCACCACATAACACCTGACATAACACCTACCTTAACATCTTCGCATTACTCCCCACAACATAACACCTACATAACACACTGCATAACACCCCACATACCACGGAACAAAACATAACACCCTACAGCACTTCATATTAGACAGTATAACACCTCATATTGTACTACATAACACCTTGCATAACACGATCACATAACACCTTCCCACTAGCCTACTCCCCACAACATTGGATATCACCCCATACTATACCCGGTTTCAAACGGGTAGGCCAGACGTCGTAAAGCCTAACCTCTATAACTCAAAAAGGCCTAGAGCAAATGGGCTATCAATTTCCCACACTTATTCCCTGGCTGACCCTTCCCAAATGGTAGAACTATTTACTTGATTACTCTCGTCGTTTGTGAATTATAGAGGCTAATGTTCAAGAGTTTTGGCCAACTTACTTGAAATAGGGTATAACATATGAACATTCTACAACACCACAAATATGAAAATAAGGTAGTATTCAAAATATAAGTAAAACATATTATAGGAAACGTCAAACAAAATGCAGAACAACAAATATATTATAAACGTGATAACTAGGAAGAGAGTTGAGTAAGACGTTAACTTAGTAAGTATTAGGCATTTAAATAGTTAGTTAGGTAGTTAGTTAGTACATGAGCTAGTATTCCAAGCTTTAAGAAACAGCAGACAACAGAGAGATAAGCGTAATAACTATGAAAAAGGTAAGTAGGAGTTAGTAAGTCAGGTACTTACATAATTAGTTAGTGAACAAGTTAGTGTGAACCCCTTCCAAATCCAAGATGCATTTTGGCATTATATTATGGCTATCACTATCCGTTTTTAAACAGTTTAGAACAGATCTCTAGGTACGAAAGGCGTAAAGCTATCTCAATTAGCCTTCAGACGCCCATAACACCTCTCTAAAGTGAATGAAATCGTCTACTGATAGCCAAAACAAAATGAAAAACGCGTTCTTCTATGCTGCGAGTGTTAAAACCAGACGAAACATCAAATAAAATAAAATGCAGAGGGGACAGCTGATTCCGTCCATATTATACTCGTGATGACAAGGACGCAGCGTAAGGGAGAGAGAGAGAGTGAGTGAGTGAGTGTGTGTGAGAGAGTGAGTGTGTGTGTGTGAGTGAGTGAGTGAGTGAGTGAGTGAGTGTGTGTGAGTGAGTGAGTGAGTGAGTGAGTGAGTGAGTGTGTGTGTGTGTGTGAGTGAGTGAGTGAGTGTGTGTGTGTGTGTGTGTGTTAAAAGTTGAATTACCTAGTTGATTGAGTGTTGCATTAGTCGGTTAGTTCATCTTTTACTTATAATTAAAGTAGGCATTTAAAGCTATAAAAACATCAAACAAAAAGCAAAGCAGCAGAGATGTATACTTGTGATATCAAGGAAGCGAAGCGAGATGAGTAATACGTTAAGGGGAGGTTTTTAGTTTGTTTCCTACTCCTCCAGCAATCTTAAAATTTCACCCCCTTGACCCCCTTTCAAGATAAATTTGTACATTTTTCGGTAGAAAAATGTCCCGGCCGAAGGCCGGTTATTCTTAAATTACAGGCTCGTTATCGCTCGCCAGGATAAAATCGACACCTAAATGGCACGAAATGTCTTAAAATTGACAGAATGGGGCGGAATTTCTTAAAATCACCAAACTAATAGGGCAAACGTCTTAAAATCTCAAAAGCAATGAGGCTAGACATGAGGGAGAAAGGGGTCAAGAAAAAAGTCCCTCAAGTGGACATCTCCCCTTAAGTGAATAGTAAGTTAGATTGTTAGTTATTTAGTTAGTAAGTTAGTCAGTTAGTTAATTGGTTGGTTAGTTAGTAAGTAAATACGTTAAGTGAATAGTAATACGTTAAGTGAATAGTAAGTTAGATTGTTAGTTATTTAGTTAGTAAGTTAGTCAGTTACTTAGTTGGTTGGTTAGTTAGTAAGTAAATACGTTAAGTGAATAGTAATACGTTAAGTGAATAGTAAGTTAGATTGTTAGTTATTTAGTTAGTAAGTTAGTCAGTTAGTTAGTTGGTTGGTTAGTTAGTAAGTAAATACGTTAAGTGAATAGTAATACGTTAAGTGAATAGTAAGTTAGATTGTTAGTTATTTAGTTAGCAAGTTAGTCAGTTAGTTAATTGGTTGGTTAGTTAGTAAGTAAATAAGATAGTATTCCAAATTATAAGAAAGCTATAATACATGAAACAAAAAGCAAAGCAGAGAGAGAGATGTGTATACTCGTGATATCAAGGAAGCGACGTGACATATTTCATGGACGTAATACATATTCAACATATTTTTATTTTATTTTTATTATGTTTATTCTTTTCTTCCTTTTTTTCTTTATTTATTTAGACATTTCCCACGGACAAGACGCGGGAGAAAAAAAATGAAGTCTTTATTGTAAGGAGAATCACACGAGAGCTTTCATTGTCAATATTTCGTGGCCAATATATGTTTCTTAGCATTTTGGAGTGTTCGTCATTGGTATATACTGGAAACTAGTATTTGATAATTTTCGCCTAATTTTGTTGTCAATATTTAGACCTTACCTGCCATTTAGGTATCGATTTTAGACCTTACCTGCCATTTAGGTATCGATTTTTTTCGTGGTGAGCGATGGCGAGCCTGTAATTTTAGAAGGAACCGGCCTTCGGCTGGGAAATTTTTCTATCGAAAAATGTACACATTTATCTAGAAAGGGGGTCTAGCAAGCGTTTTGTTATGCTTGATGGAGGTGTAGCGAGGAAACTAAAAAAACATAATAATAATTATATACTAAAAAAAAAAAAAAAAAAAAAAAAAAAAAAAAAAAAAAAAATGCTAGTCCCTTAATTGTTTTACACATCGAAACCTCGGAAATGTTAAGGAACCTCTGAAATACAAATAACAGGTAAAACATTAATACGGTGGCTTCGGTTCAACCAGATACAACTTCGAAAATATGTGTATTATTATAAATAACCTCGACTGTACACTCTGTGACGCCTACCAGTGTTGGCAGAATCGCCTCCCGTTAGCCACTAGCGCTCGCCAGGGCAGTGAAATGGGCTACAGTTATCAGAGAATGTTGTTCTTTCTTTCATAGTACTTGCATTGTTGCAGACAGTCCAGTGGTGGTCTTTATTTTCGTCTGTGACAACGGGAAGTATTTTATATCATGAGTAGAACATAAGATGCATTGTAGTGAAGTTGAGAGAGAGAGAGAGAGCGCGCGAGCAGCTTGGGGGTAGTGAGTGTTGCTTCCCTCCTCCCTCCTGGAGGAGTTTTTCCCGCGCGCGCAGGCTTTCTCTCGCCTCTGATTGGCGGGTGGTTCTTGGCGCGTCATGGAGGCCTGCTGCCTTGTGACGTATCGGCCTGTGATTGGCCGACCACCATGTCTTTGTGGGATCCTGAGGGTCCCGAGGAGCCACCCTCCTCAGGACAGGCTTGGCGTGCATGCTTCTAACATCCCTTTGCATACTCTCTCCCGATCACCCTCTTTACCACTATCTCTCTTTCTGACCTTCTTCTTTTCCATTGCTCCTCACCTTTATTCAATTACTTATCCCCTTGGGTTCTGCATACGGTTTCCATAGCTGGCCCATTGTATTGCATGCGCCGTCCTCTGAGATATTTACATGTACTTAGAATAGGTTTGAGGGTTCTTAGTTAGTAGAGGTTAAGAACTCTGTGTGTATCTCCATTATTGATTTAGTGCTCTGCTGGGTTATTTAATGCTAGACTGGGATAAGGCTTCTGTTGTCCTTGTCAGCGATGTGTGTACGGTTCGCTTATACCTACACGACTTCGACGGTTTCTGTGATAGCCTAGGTTGTCTTTTTGGTTGTGCCTTTTGCGAGTGCAGCATCGCGTGGTAAGAGGGCATTAGCCTTGTCACACAGTGCTGCCTCTTTGCTTGACTTTAGAGGGATCGCCATGGTAGAACCAGATACTTGAGATCTGGATCTACCAAGAGAGCATCCCCGTCATTAACGTAACTTTAATCATGCCGCCTTAAGGACAACGCTAGGCTATGAGCCAGTCTTGCTCAGCCACAGTTTCCTAACCTTGATATCCCAGCTAGACTTTATTCGCCTAGCAGACACTAGTTAGGACATGAGCTCTTTATGATATGTATGCATTATTATTCACGGCATTTATTAATCTAGGTTGTTGTTGAGTTGCACAACCATAGCAGACTGTTTCGTTGATGAGGAAGTATCTCTTTTAGTGTCGAGCATTACTGCCGTTGCGCATTTATAGTATTCCCGTGTCAGTTATCATTATATGTCCTATCTTTTAGTGTATTCAGTCTACACATGTGGTGTCCTGCCTCCTGCCTTTATATAATTTAAGATACGAGCATCTTATGAGCATCAGACTTTCTTCAGAAGTTTCCAGGTCTATGCTGTAGGACTAGACTTCACTCTTTCAGATAGGAGTGAAGAGTTTATTGTTGTTTAGAGTAACTGTATTGAAGCATCTTTTTATTGTATTAAATCTTGCAGTGATTTAATTGACCTTTCCATACCTTCCCTTTTATGCATTTTAACGTAACTTGCATCTTATGTGTTAACAGGCTATACCAGTGTGGGTTAGCCTGAAGTAGAGTACATTTATGCCCAGTTAAGGATACTCCCCGTTATCGCAGATTAACTCTGGAGGGTATAGGTGTTTTTGTTAGCCGGCATATAAGTTCAAGGGTTTGGATCTAGCGTACCGTTGTTGCATAGTGCCCTATTACTAGTGCAATCATTAAGTGCCCTTGTTTTATTCGTAGCCCCGTAACAACTCTAAGACACGAGTCCTGGCCTAATGATTTATGAACCCTTGAATAGGAAAACAAACCTTCGAAATGTTGATATTATGTAAAGAATGAATGAGAAGATTTGATTCAGTTCAGGATTGCTTCGAATGCTCAAGACCACGATTTGTGTCCTAGATTGTGCTTATCACCACAACTGCATATCCATATAAAATTGGCAAGGGACTGGAGTTCTCGAAAAGGGGCTCCAGTCCTGACGCTATTCTTGACGTACAGTGTGTTGGCTTAATAATTCAGAAGGGTTGATAGCCTCTGAAGTCCTATTTTAACTAACTAATTATATAATTGTCTTTTGTTGGACTGAGTAGAATGGGAGGAGGCGTCACCAAGCGGAAAGGGTGTAATACCTTCTCTGAATGGGTATTGGGTACTCTATAGGAATACATGATAAGCATTATTATTATATTATTATATTTTTATCTTCGATGTCTGAAGAATAAAAGGAAATGGTGAGATTGGAAATCTGATAATTCTGATATGACAAAATAAGGATTGTATTCAGATTACAAATTACCTATCAATCAGAGATATTCAATAATAGTAAATACATATTTCTACAAAGGAAACTACCTACACTGCATAAGATCTCAAAATATATGAAAGGCCCAACGTTGCTTCTCTGAACATGTACAGTACACTTTAAGGGGAGGTTTTTAGTATGTTTCCTAGACTTCCATCAAGCTTGAAATTACACCCCCTTGACCCCTTTTCAAGATAGATTTGTACATTTTTCGGTAGAAAAATGTCCCGGCCAAAGGCCGGTACCTCTTAAATTACAGGCTCGCTATCGCTCGCCAGGAAAAAATAGACACCTAAATGGGACGAAAGGTCTTAAAAGTGACATAAATGGGGTGAAACTTCTTAAAATCGCCAAACTAATGGGGCAAACATCTTAAAATCTCAAAAGCAATAGGGCTAGACATGAGAGAGAAAGGGGTCCAGAAAAAAGTCCCTCAAGTGGATATCTCCCCTTAAGTATGTAAGAAAAACATGCTTACTGTTTTAGCTGTTGTGTGAGGGAGGAATAATGGTGATCTTGGACATTATCGGTGCTTAATTTATAATAGGGAAGTGTACAAGTAGTCAATTACATACCAATTATAATTTATAATAGGGAAGTGTACAAGTAGTCAATTACATACCAATTATAATTTAAAGATCTCTAAGATCAAAGCGGCAGAAACAATATCGATTAACCCTTTATTTAACATGGACACTTCCGACATCACATAAAATATTCGTATACTAGCCCGAAAAAATGGAAAACAAGCGTTAACGCATTGAAAGGGTTAGGAAGCTGCTATGAACTTAAACCGGTGTTCTCCAGTAACCCAAGATAAATATAATTGCTGTTTTATCTTAAATCTCTAATATCGTGAGGAAATTATGATCTTCTAGATTATCGGTGTGTAAGCTTTAATAGGAAGTCAACTATATGCAAATTAACTCCTTCATTACCGGCAACGTCTTTCTTAGTTGATTTCAGCTACATTTAGACGGCTTTATGAAACTTAGAAAATACATATGGAGACAGTCTGTAATCTTTTAATGGGTAGACGTCCTTCCTAAGCTGAATAAAAGCGTCTACATTTTGCTAGAATAAAATTAACAAGACGTCGCCGGTACAGAAGGGGTTAAGAAAGACCACTAGATATTAGAGGGGTAAAACACAATATCTGAGCATGTACGGTCGCGCTAATAAGTCATGTCCCAGCTGTCATTACGTTTGGCTTGCTCTGTGCTATATTAATGTCAGTCAGATGTTGAGTATGGTGGGTAAGTGTAGGAACATGGTTATATATCTCACTCGAAACGAATAAATCAATGCTTAGATAGAGCTGATACCAATTATCGATCAAAATATACTTGGTGCCGAGACATCACTTATTAGCGCGACTGTACTCTCTAGGAACACAAGATGAACATGATTGCTGTTTTATCTTTAATCTTACGCGAGGAAATGGTGATCATATTAACCCTTTCACGCACATATGACGCAGAGGTTGCCAGATTAGCAATAAGAAATAGGAGTTCTCTCACTCTTATAATTACCTCTCCAAAATTAGTTTTCTGCCCACAGCTAACTCAAAGACAACTGCAGAGGTTGAAGTAACTAAACTAAAGGTTTCTAAATGCCCCTGATGGTAACAAAGGCTTTAAAGTATCCCTAATAGGCTCAAAATCGCATCATATGTCGGAGAGGGTTAACTATCAGTGTGTAATGGTGATCATATTAATTATCAGTGCGTAATCTCTACCGTAATAGGAAGTGGTGGGTAGGTGTTTGGGCCAATAAGACCCTTCAGTGTATAAATATTACACATATGTGCTTTCCTCATTATTAGATAACATTAACAGTGACGTTTTTTAAGCAAATATATTCAGTTAAACATATTTCGTAGTCATTGCAGACGGCACACAGTGAACATTTTCCTTTGATTTTAGCCAGCAAGCATACAGTATAGTGTATAATATGGTATATATACAGTATATATAATTAATAGAAATATAGAGGTACGAACAGGATAACGAAAGTGTAAATAATATTATATTTTTTTAAGGGTATTTTAGTAGTGATAAACCCTTCTAATCTTAGGATTAAAATGCAAATCACTATCAATATGCCCAATTATTTCTATATCTTTTATACCCTTTTATACCCTTGCCGTAACTGCAACTACGATCAACTGGCAATATAATTATTTCATTCCTACTAACGTTAGATGATTGTATGCAGCTTAGGAAGAACCTCTAGCAATGGAAGGGGTGTGAACTCAACATCATTTTTTCATTTGAGTCTCACAGACATTTTCTAAGCTTTAAATAATCGTAAAGTAATAGCCAGAATATACGGGATTGTATACAGAAGGGGATAATGTCAATACCGGAAGTAGCTATATGTAAATGTTAGCGGAAGTGAAATAACAATGAAGTCTTTAAAGGGACATGGGCCGGTTTTCTGGACCACTTTCTCCCTCATGTTTAGCCACCTTAGTTTTCAGATGTTAAGCTGTTTGCTCCATTATTTAGTCGATTTTAAGACTTTCGCCCCATTTCTTCGTCAATATTTAGACCTCTCGTGCTATTTAGGTGTTGATTTTTTCCCTGGCGAACGATAGTGAGCCTGTAATGTTGGAAGAACCGGCCTTCGGCCGGGAAATTTTTCTACCGAAAAATGTACAAGTTAATCTAGAAGGGGGATCTAATGGATGTTTTTTTAAATTTGATGGAGGTCTAGGGAGGAAACTAACAAAATAATTAATACATGCAAAAATCGACCAAAAAGTGAACCATCCCCCCTTAATAGCAAGTGACACTGATAATAGAGTAAAGTAATCAAGTAGAAAGGTCAGCTAAGCAGTAATGCATCAATTAATAGTAAATGTCCAACGAAATAGCACGAATTCCATCAGTAATATATGATAGTGCAATAAACGCATATATTTTACCATTATATGATGCTTAACTAATCGTAAAATATAAGTGAACGGCAGTGTATTACCAGAAACTTAAGGTAGGTGGAGTGTTAGTTTACTCCCTAGACATCTATCGAGATTTTAAAAAGACACTCAAGATCCTTCTTCGAGATAAACTTTTACATTATTTGGTTGAACATGTGCTGCGGTTCCTCCTAAATTACAGATTCATTACTGCTCGCCAGGAAAGTAATCGACACCTAAATTGCGCGAAATGTTATAACATTGGCAAAGAAAAAGGGAAAAGCTTTCACAATCGCCAAAATAATGGGGCAAACGTCTTAAAATCTCAATACTAGTGGAGCTAAACATAAAGGAGAAGGGGCTACGGAAAGAACATAAATCTACCCTTTATCAAACCCTAACATCGATTACGATCTACATCGCTAGAAATTGGAAGGAAATTACTTTTACCAAGAGGTCAAGTGGCTGAATGATTATACATTACTAATGGATAAGACAGTTACAAAAAATATGAAATTATATATCAGAGAAGTAAGAGTACATTAGTTGAATATGAAGACACTGAAATTACATTAAATTAATTATTTTTAAGATAAATTGATTGTGCAAATATGAATGATTAAACAGGCAATATTAGTATCATATATTGTTAATAATTAATCACTAAACCCATCGATAATAAAATGATGATAACTTTAACTGAACAAACACTAATACAATCAGTAAAATATGACAGTGACGTAAAAACATATAACCTAGCGATGAATAACATTTGAATAATAGTATACGAAATATCTTAAATGGCAAATGAGCAGGAAGCAGAACTATGTGTGATCTAAATAGTTTTTAATTAAGAGGAAATGACTAGATTATAAAGGTCGAGTGGCCAACTGATTAATGTCAGTGGATAATACCGTGACAATAGCAGCAGTGGTGATCATGATATTAATTATGATGCAGTACAAATGAAGCAATTCAAAATAAATGACACTGATATAACAATAAGATAATTCTGTATTCTGGCTGTTATTAGACGATTGTATTCAGATTAGGAAGGGTTAGAGGGTTAATTGAGATAGTCTGTACCCTTATTATACCCACAGATTCTTCCTAAGCTGTATAAAATCGTCTAATGATAGCCAGAATAAACTGTCAAAATGCATCCTAATCTTATAAGGGTAAATATTATATGCCCCTGAAACGACATCAAATCAAAGCACTAACATACAGTACACTAGGTCTTCAAATGAAAACATATCTCTGAACAATGCGTACCATATTAACCCCTTCTGTACCGGTTTACGTCTTTTGTATTATATTCTAGCTATATTTAGACTATTTTATTCAATTCAATAAGGGTCTCAAGCAAATAACAGGCTTTGACCTCTCTTTTAACCCTTTTTACTACCACAGATCATTCTTAAACTGCACACAATCGTATTAATATAGCTAAGCTAAAATTAATAGGATGTCACCGGTACAGAATGGGTTAAATAAATGCATTTTAATAATTAATCAGTGACATTGAAGTAACAAGTCGGAAATTTAATTAAGACCCCATAAAGGTGAGGTAACGGTAAATTAATAAATGCCAAAAAATCAGTGGCATTAACAGTTCAATAATATATTTATGTTTGCTTTTAATTATTTAGACAATTAAGGGGACAGTGGTAATTTTGTTTGCGTCCATTTATTTATATATTCATTTATTGTTTTCTTTCCTCCCTATACCTCCATCAAACATAAAACAAAAAAACATCCATTAGATCCCCTTCGAGATTAATTTGTAAATTTTTCGGTAGAAAAATGTCACGGTTGAAGGCCGGTTCCTCCACAATTACAGGCTCGCTATTGCTCGCCAGGAAAAAAAATCGACACCTAAAGAGCACAAAAGGTCTTAATATTGACAACGAATTAGGGCGACAGGTCTTAAAATCGACAAACTAATGGGGCAAGCGTCTTAAAATCTCAAAACTAATGGGGATAAGCATGAGGACGAAAGGGGACCAGAAAAACGGCTCATCTCCCTTTAATGAAGGAGTGAACGGAATTGAATATGTGAATGAGTCTAAATATGAGAGAACTGTAGTGGGGATTTGAACGAATACATTGGTGAATGTAAATAAAATAGGGAAGTATTGATGGACGAATGCATAGAGTTACATAATGCGCTGAAAAAAAGGACGAATACATTACTATGCGCAGGAGGTAGGAATGGGTGAATGAATTATGACTTATACTGTTTACGAATGAATGAAAACGAAAATATCTAAAATGAGTGAATTTATGAATGAAGATATACATGAAAGTGGAAAGACAGTGCGGATGAGAACATAAATCAGTGTATGCAAATTAATAAACAGGGATGTGAATACCTGTTTAAGATAAAGTAATATTATCATAAAACATAATATAAAAATGCAAAGCTTAAATAGCAGCTTAGAAACATCGAATGGATCTGTATTTATGAATGCTAGTGAAGAATCCTCCAAATAACGAACTCAAACTTAAGAATTATAAGAAAAGTCCACGGAATAACAAACAAAAGGCTACACTGTTAAGATATGAACGAACGATTATAACAAATAGTATGCATATATAGTTTATTAGGATTATCTTTTCATATCATAACGCATAAACTATTGTATTTCTTAGTATGACTTTCATGTTGGCTACAGTTAAACGTTCAATATTCACAGTGTTGTTTTCTATAGGAGAATTAACAAACCGAGGTACTATAGCTGCGGAATCACACACACACACACACACACACACACACACACACACACACACACGAAATTAACCTATTATTATTAGTATTTGTTTTATTATTACACACACACACACACACACACACACACACACACACACACACACACACACACACACACACACACACACACACACACACACACACACACACACACATCCACCCACACACACCCACACACACGGTAATTACAGTACTACGCTGCTCCATAATAAAGCTCCTCATCAATAAAGATAACACATGTGGTTGTCATGGAGTGTTTGTCGTAGGATGAGGAAGCGAGTGGGTGGCCAGGATTGAGATATACCGCTGACAGGAACTGACGGAGATTGTGCACAGAATAAAAATTATAGTGCAGGTGTGTACAGATAAGGATAAAGTACGGGCGCGCTAATAAATCCGGTATCACGTGAACACTTTCCCTCTACATTTATCCTCAGCACTGGTCTGGTACTTTATGAAGTAAACATTTAAACCATTTCGGTCACTTAAAATCAGCTATTATCAGTCTAGTTACCGATAGCAGCGCATAATATGCCAGAAATGTTGCCAGAACATTTTTGAGCATCGAATGTTGACTATAAATGCTCTCGTGTGATACGGCTAAAGTGTTGTCCCAGCTGTCATTACGTTTGGCTTGCTCTGTGCTGTATTAATGTCTGTCAGATGTTGAATAGAGTGGGTAAGTGTAGGAACGTGTTTTTATATTTCAGTCTATATGAAGAAATGAAGCTTAGATATTGCTGATACCAATTATTAATCAAAACATAATTTGTGCCGAGACATAACTTATTAGCGGAACTCTACGGACGTCCCACACATTAGGGAAGGACAAAATATTTATACGTGCACAATGGGTACGGGACGCCGAGGGTACTGTACGTACCTCTATATATGAGAGTTATGTTTATTTCTGTTTAGCATAATATGACGTGTGACCTTCCCCTAGGTCACATATATACGCTTGTAAAGTATTAACACACCACCTAAAAAAATACGCTGACAAATAAAATGCGTCTTATCCTCAGAAAAGTCGTAATATCAAGCGACATAGGAACACCCCACCAATATTGTAGTGTGTATGTCGATACAGGAAAAAAACTACCATAAAGAGGTATCGAGAGAAAGAGAAAAACAAATATATATTGTATATACAATACTATATACTGTATACAGGGTGATTCAGTAACCCTTTTCATAAATTTAATGGCAAATTCGGGAATAAGACTAATTTACTCTATGACCCTTAGGGTGAGTCTTTGATGTGATGGGGATATAACACCTTTAAAATTATCGATAGATAGAAAAGAAAAAAATCTAAGGAGTGAGAATGAAAATATCGTTGCTAACTGGCAGGGTAGCGTAACCAAGACTTGGTATCAAAATGTATATTGTAATACTGTATTGTAAAGTATTTGTAAATAAAGTATGTACAAACATGAGATTTTCATTAACCATAAATTTATTTATGATAAAATAATAACAAAAACCAACATAATGAGAAGCTTTAAAGCACCACATGAAACAATTACTGTACAAACCATCAACAGCACCAATCAATAATAATAACAATAAATTTCACAATACTGTATAAATAATTAATGATAACATGCTAATGACATAACTTGACCTAATAATAATAATAATAATAATAATAATACAACTACGACTACTACAGCTACGATGAATAGAGTATTAATTATGATGATGGTGATAAAATGCTAATGTTCTTTTGAGCATTGAGACAACTGCTACCATATGCAACCATTTACATACCACGTGTAAGCAAAGAAACAACCTTTAGATTCATGTACAGATTGATTCAAGATTCATTAAGACGAGCGAGTATCAAAGCTCAAAGTCGGCAGTCAGATCCCTCCTCCTCCACTTACCCCTCTTCCACCACTTACTCCTCCTCCTCTTCCTCTTCCTTATCCTCCGCCGCCTGCTTCTCCCCTTGCTACTACTACTACTAATACAATGATTATTAATAATAATGATGATGATAATACAAATACAGTAGTAATGTACCTTTGTAAATTGCGAAACGAACTGCATCCAGCTACCGTATGCAACCATTTTGATACCAAGTCTTGGTTACGCTACCCTGCCAGTTAGCAACGACATTTTCATTCTCACTCCTTAGATTTTTTCTTTTCTATCTATCGATAACTTTAAAGGTGTAATATCTCCATCATATCAAAGACTCACCCTAAGGGTCATAGAGTAAATTAGTCTTATTTTTGTCTCCCGAATTTGCCATTAAATTTATGAAAAGGGTTACTGAATGACCCTGTATATAGGCTATATGTGTATATATATATATATATATATATATATATAAGAGAGAGAGAGAGAGAGAGAGAGAGAGAGCGCGCGTGTGAGAGAGAGCGTGAGAGTGAGAGAGCCACGGAACTTCCATCATAATCACCATGAACTCTGTCCGGGGTCCTGACTAAGATATTACAAAGATTGTGTCATTTTATACGTGTGACTTTTGGAAAAACCCTCACAGCGTTTAAATTTAATCTTCCCATATCGTATACTAATGTCGGACAGGTTGGGAGAGAGGTACCCTGACCAGGATTCGAACCCACTCACTCAGGTATGTTTAGGAGAGTTGTATGCCGTGACAGTTCTTTTTGTTATTGTTTTATTTATTTATTTATTGTTCATGTTTTTTTTTTAGTTATGTGCCTGGTAGTGCCCCTTATGTACTTCCACCAATGTACTGAAGAGGTTAATTACATGCCTTTGAAAAATTCACTAGATAAACAAATATGTAGAAAATATAACTGCCTCCCTAACTCCCTCAGGTCCTTACTAAGTTGAATAATAATCGTTGTACTGTACTCGTCTGGTGGTGCCGTTACAATACACTCACTAACTCCCCCAGGTCCTTACTAAGTTGAATAATAATCGTGGTTGTACTGTACTCGTCTAGTGGTGCCGTTACAATACACTCACTAACTCCCTCAGGTCCTTACTAAGTTGAATAATAATCGTTGTACTGTACTCGTCTGGTGGTGCCGTTACAATACACTCACTAACTCCCTCAGGTCCTTACTAAGTTGAATAATAATCGTTGTACTGTACTCGTCTGGTGGTGCCGTTACAATACACTCACTAACTCCCTCAGGTCCTTACTAAGTTGAATAATAATCGTTGTACTGTACTCGTCTGGTGGTGCCGTTACAATACACTCACTAACTCCCTCAGGTCCTTACTAAGTTGAATAATAATCGTTGTACTGTACTCGTCTGGTGGTGCCGTTACAATACACTCACTAACTCCCTCAGGTCCTTACTAAGTTGAATAATAATCGTTGTACTGTACTCGTCTGGTGGTGCCGTTACAATACACTCACTAACTCCCTCAGGTCCTTACTAAGTTGAATAATACTCGTTGTACTGTACTCGTCTGGTGGTGCCGTTACAATACACTCACTAACTCCCTCAGGTCCTTACTAAGTTGAATAATAATCGTTGTACTGTACATGTCTAGTGGTGCCGTTACAATATACTCATTAACTCCCTCAGGTCCTTCCTAAACTGACTAAAAATCGTTCTTGTATCTGTCTGTTAGTGAGTTACAATAAACTCACCAACTCCTTCAGGTCCTTTCTAAGTTGACTGAAAATCGTGGTTGTACTCTACATTTATGGTAGTGCCGTTACAATAAACTCACTAACTCCCTGAGGTCCTTACTAAGTTGACTACAAATCGTGGTTGTACATGTCTGGTAGTACCGTTACAATAAACTCACTAACTCCCTGAAGTCCTTACTAAGTTGACTACAAATCGTGGTTGTACATGTCTGGTAGTACCGTTACAATAAACTAACTCCCTGAGGTCCTTACTAAGTTGAATATTGATCGTAGTTGTACATATCCTTGTAGAGCCGTTACCCTCCCGTGCCCTGATGCCATATTATTTATATAAGGTCAGGTCGAGCGGTTGACCTTGGCTGCCACGTGTCCTACCCTCTCAGCTTTACTGTTTCTAGTCTCTAATTATAGGGGGGGATGTGCCGTTTTTTCTGGTCCTCTTTCTTCCTCATGCTTATTCCCATTAGCTTTTGAGATTTTAAGACGTTTGCCCCATTAGTTTGTCGATTTAAGACCTTTCGCCCCATTTCTTTGTCAATATTTAGACCTTTCGTGCCTTTTAGGTGTCGATTTTTCCTGGCGAGCGATAGCGAGCCTGTAAATGTGGAGGAACCGGCCTTTGGCCATGACATTTTTCTATCGAAAAATGTACAAATTAATCTCGTAGGGGAATTTAATGGATGAGTTATTAAGTTTGATGTAGGTCTAGGGAGGAAGCTAAAAAGTAATAATGAGTATATATATAGATAGACCCCCCAAATATATATATATAGATAGACCCCCCCCAAATTATATAGATAGACCCCCCCAAATATATATATATAGATAGACCCCCCAAATATATATATAGATAGACCCCCCAAATATATATATATATAGATAGATCCCCCCAAATTATGTAGATAGACCCCCCCAAATATATATATAGATAGAGCCACCAAATATATATATAGATAGACCCCCAAATATATATATAGATAGACCCCCCAAATATATATATAGATAGACCCCCCAAATATATATAGATAGACCCCCCAAATATATATAGATAGACCCCCCAAATATATATAGATAGACCCCCCAAATATATATATAGATAGACCCCCCAAATATATATAGATAGACCCCCAAATATAGATAGATAGACCCCCCAAATATATATAGATAGACCCCCAAATATATATATAGATAGACCCCCCCAAATACCCACTGTCCCCTTAACAGTCGTGTCCTATCCTCCAAGCTTTACTATTTTTGGCCTCTTAACCCCATCGATACTAGTGTAATTTCCACTTTATGATGGCTACTATAAGACGATTATATACAGCTTAGGATATCTGATGCGATTTAAAGACATTATTAAAAATTATGGCCTTAGCATCCATGATTTGTATATGTCCTTCTTACTGTGGATAAATCATCACGTGTTAGCCAACGTACTGAAGGGCTTCATTCCATCTGGCAAATAACAGATCATTTTATATATCTTTGGAAAGACCAGTAGGGAAAAATGGCATAAAGCCAGATTAACCTACAAAGACCACTAGGGAAAGAAAAGTAAATAGTCAGATAAACCTACTAACTCCTTCAGGTCCTTACTGAGCTGAATAACATGGTGTCTCTGATGTGCCTGCTAGTGCCGTTACCCTCCCATGCCCTGGATGCCACAAGGGAGGTCAGGGGGCATGGGTGGGTGGGAGTGGGTGGCAGTGGGGGATGGGGGGGGGTGCCAGTGGGTGACCTTCTATGTACAGTATTGTGTGTGTGTCAGGGTCGGCTGGGGTGTTAGCCTTACTGTAATATGGGATTACCAATGTTCTTTCACAGTTTTGTATGTAACCTCTCTCTCTCTCTCTCTCTCTCTCTCTCTCTCTCTCTCTCTCTCTCTCTCTCTATATATATATATATATATATATATATATATATATATATATATATATATATATATATATATATATAATCAGAATATACAACTTACAATATAAACTAGCTAAAACATGAGCTCCACAATATATAGACAACAGGAGCTCCACAATATATAGACAACAGGAGCTCCACAATATATAGACAACATAACTTATCAAATCAGTATGTGGAATAACGATTTGCATATGTAGCAAAACAATACTATGACATAACAACACATAACTAATACATATTATTATACATTTTTTGTTTACATTTATAATATTAATATATTATTGTCTAGGATCTAGGATAGTATAACAATACCTTGTACGAGAGTGTGTCTAAATTTATTGTGGGAATATGTGAGGATGTATTTACGGTATCCATTATATTTATTTACACAGACAAACAAACCAAAGAAGGGAATTTCAACTTCTCACACATATTGCTATCATATGTGTGCTGACCATGTTTGGAACAGAAATGACAGGCTCTTCCGGAAACGCCTGCTTAGGACGAAAAATTAACCTGTATATCGGGTGAAAATTCTTGTTTACTTTATGAATATGTCGGCTCCGAAAAATTCATGTTTGCGTCATCGTTTATTTTGGTATCAGTGTAAGTTTGTCAGGATAATGAATGCAACTATTTGTATGACCCTATGTTGGTTAGTCCCAAGATAAAGAAGTAGTGATTGCGTTTCAATAGCGGTGCACTTGGATGCCATAGTTTCTAGCCCACTTGTAAACATTCGTGGACCCCCTATGTTTCTCTTTATGCAATTATAACTTCCTGGATCGATTTTTGTATAGAAATTGATTTCAAAATATAGTATATATAGTTTTGAAGTTGATGCATAGATAAGTATATTCATAAATTCGTGTACAGATATATATACTTCCATAATTAGAAATTGGTGAAATTTACGAATATTTATGAGTGGGCTAGAGAGACTATGGTATCCGAGTGTACACTCAGGTTGAACGCTTGAGGAACACTTGTAAATGTTCAGTGTGGTGAGTTATGGGTTCTACTAACTGCCCTTCTAGTTGTGTATAATTGGTACTGAGATGGGCGTTGCTAGGAACGTTGTTTGTAACAAATGGTTTACACATGGATATTGGCCCAGCACTACTAGTTCTTTTACCCGGGGATTGACCAAATATGTTCCGCGGCATGTTTAAGGGCCGATGAGTCGGTTTTCTGGTCCCCCTTCTTCCTCATGTTTAGCCCCATTAGTTATCCGATTTTAAGACGTTCAGTCCATTATTTTGGCAATTTTAAGACCTTTTGTCCCATTTCTTTGTCAATATTCAGATTTTTCATGTAATTTAGGTGTCGATTTTTTCCTGGCGAGCGATAGCGAGCCTGTAAATTAAGAGGAACCGGCCTTCGGCCGCGAAATTTTTTCTATCGAAAAATTTACACATTTATCTTGAAGGAGGGTCTTGGGCTGGTTTTTTTATATGCTTGATGGAGGTCTATGGAGGAAACTAAAACATAGTAAGAAGATACATAAACGATCAAATATACAGTATACGCCCATCCCCCCTTAACATATATACGCCCATCCCCCCTTAAAATATATACGCCCATCCCCCCTTAACATATAAATAGCGTGTGATGGATAGTGATAGATGCAGGTGTGGGGGTAGATGAACATACGCGCCAATTACTGAGTTACACGACAACAACAATTCGGCTATTTTTTCTAGCAATATTCTAGGGTTCTGTTACATCATTATCGGTAGGTATAGAATATTTATCTATACATTTATTTATTTATTTTTTAAGGTAACGATATTTTGCTATATCGCCATCTTGATTACTCAGCTTTTACGTACCCTTTATAGCGTATACATACAACATACATACAATGATTTAGCGTCATTTTCCATTATATGCATTTTAACGGCTCAGACGGGGTTGCCTTTCAGTAGTTGGAGTGTACTGTAGTACAATAAAGTCCCGCCTCAGCACTGCCCCACCAAGTCATCACTGTGGCTGATGTTGGTATAGTGCTAACCGTGCTTCAGCAAGACTCAACAGAGTCCCCCTGCAGCACTTGCACCTGCAGTATCTGCAACCACACCAGCCTTAACAGTGTTACAAATAGACAGCACCATAACAAGACTCTACTGTATATTAGGCAATTGGACTATAGAACAACAATTCCTGCCCCAACATGCAAACACTGTTGCCGACACAGGTGTGGCACCTACCCGCACCCCATCAGCCTCGGCAGTGCCATACCAAGACAGTGCTAAGATAAAGACTGTATTGCATAGTAATGGCTGTTGGTCCATAAATCTATCGCCATCCCCCCTATTAGTTGCCTTGTACGACACGCAGTAGGATGCGTGAGACAGATTATCTTTTTCCTCCACCATTAGATGTACTTGTTTGGGATTCAATTTACCGTCAGATAAAACCGACTATACACTGCAGGTAAATTATTATAGGTGGCTGAATTCATAATATACTTCAATTCCGACAATGTTAAACCAGAAATGTTGAATACAATGTTGGAAAGAGTTATCGTGTGACGTAAACATACCCTCTTGCCACATGCTTCCTGGAATATAGATCATAAGATGGAAACGCTCCCACTGTATGTTAGGGTATTGTGTGTGTGTGTGTATGTGTGTGTGTGTGTGTGTGTGTGTGTGTGTGAGAGAGAGATAGTGTATTTGTGAGTGTAAATGTGTGTGTGTGGATGGTATGCAGTGTGCAGTATGTGTGTTGTAATGTGGAGCTACTTGGGTTATGTAAGGCGTGTAGTGAGTGAGTGTGTGCGCATTGTGCAATTTAGAGGTGTGTTCCAATGCGAAGCGTGGTGTGTGTGTGTCCGTTTTTGTGAATGTATGTTCATTTGTTTGTGTACTGTATATGGCTTTAGTGTACACTGACAGCCAACAAAAGAATATACAGTACTCATAATGATGCATGACATAATCATAGAGTCTTGGGGGGTATTTTCTTAAGCTTAAGGGGAGGTATTTAGTTTGTTCCCTAGACCTCCATCAAGCTTAAAATTACACCCCCTTCAGTCCCTTTCAAGATAAATTTGTAAATTTTTCGGTAGAAAAATGTCCCGGCCGAAGGCCGATTTCTCTTAAATTACAGGGTCGCTATCGCTCGCCAGGATAACATCGACACCTGAATAGCACGAAAGGTCTTAATATGGGGTGAAAGTTCTTAAAATCGCTAAACTAATGGGGCAAACGTTTTATAATATCAAAAGCAATGGGGCTAAACATGAGGGAGAAAGGGGTCAAGAAAAAAATCCCTGAAGTGGAGATCTCCCCTTAATAATGGAGGTCTAGGGAGGTAACTGTAAACATAATAAATGATATATAAATGAGCACATAAACAAGCCTTAATGTAGCATTGGCAAGTATCGAATAATGCTTTGTTATAGACACTTTGTTATAGACACTTTGTTATTGACACTTTGTTATAGACACTTTGTTATAGACACTTTGTTAATGACACTTTGTTATAGACACTTTGTTATAGACACTTTGTTAATGACACTTTGTTATAGACACTTTGTTATTGACACTTTGTTATAGACACTTTGTTATTGACACTTTGTTATAGACACTTTGTTATTGACACTTTGTTATAGACACTTTGTTATAGACACTTTGTTATAGACACTTTGTTATAGACACTTTGTTATTGACACTTTGTTATAGACACTTTGTTATAGACACTTTGTTATAGACACTTTGTTATAGACACTTTGTTATTGACACTTTGTTATAGACACTGTTATTGACACTTTGTTATAGACACTGTTATAGACACTTTGTTATAGACACTTTGTTATAGACACTTTGTTATAGACACTTTGTTATAGACACTTTGTTATTGACACTTTGTTATTGACACTTTGTTATAGACACTTTGTTATAGACACTTTGTTATAGACACTTTGTTATTGACACTTTGTTATAGACACTTTGTTATAGACACTGTTATAGACACTTTGTTATTGACACTTTGTTATAGACACTTTGTTATAGACACTTTGTTATAGACACTTTGTTATAGACACATTGTTATTGACACTTTGTTATAGACACTGTTATAGACACTTTGTTATAGACACTTTGTTATAGACACTTTGTTATAGACACTTCCCAGTGTATTGACTGGTAACGTAATACTTGACAGTTACGTGAGGCTAACAGTACCTATATATAAGTATGGGTGTATAGTGTCTTGGGGTGCGTGACTACAACGACCTTCCAGCACACTACTGACCCGCGCCCACCAGTCTGTGTTCTGTATTCTTCCCACGCCCACACACCCCACACCACATAAGTGGAGATGGGTCGTTTTTCTAGATCCCCTTCTCCCTCATGTTTAGCTCCTTTAGTTTTCAGATTGTAAGATGTTTGTCCCGTTAGTTTTTTATTTTAAGACCTCTCGCTTCGTTTCTTTGTCAAAATTAAGACCTTTCGCGCTATTTAGGTGTTGATTTTTATCCTGGCGAGCGTTAGCGAGCCTGTAATTTTAAGAGGAACCGGCCTTCGGCCGGGACATTTTGCTACCGAAAAATGTACACATTTATCTTGAATGTATGGGGTGTTATGTTTAAATTTAGAGGAGGTCAAGGGAGGAAACTAATAAAAATATAAATATATGAAATAATCAACCAAAAAATAAACCCTTCCCCCTAAAGGCCAACAGTACCTACAATATATTAGTATAAGTATATAAGTTACTTGGTGGGCGTGCGTGACTACAACGACCTTCTAGCATACTACTGACCCGCGCCCACCACCAGTCTGTGTTCTTTATAATCTGCCCACGCCCACACACCGCCCCATACATCTTCTTCCTACGCCCACACACCACCCCATACATCTTCTTCCCACGCCCACACACCGCCCCATACATCTTCTTCCTACGCCCACACACCACCCCATACATCTTCTTCCCACGCCCACACACCGCCTCATACATCTTCTTCCCACGCCCTCACACCGCCCCATACATCTTCTTCCCACGCCCATACACCGCCCCATACATCTTCTTCCCACGCCCACTCACCTCCCCATACATCTTCCCACGCCTACACACCACCCCATACATCTTCCCACGCCCACACACCACCCCATACATCTTCTTCCCACGCCCACACACCGCCCCATACATCTTCCCACGCCCACACACCGCCCCATACATCTTCCCACGCCCACACACCACCCCATACATCTTCTTCCCACGCCCACACACCGCCCCATACATCTTCTTCCCACGCCCACACACCGCCCCATACATCTTCCCACGCCCACACACCACCCCATACATCTTCTTCCCACGCCCACACACCGCCCCATACATCTTCCCACGCCCACACACCACCCCATACATCTTCCCACGCCCACACACCACCCCATACATCTTCCCACGCCTACACACCACCCCATACATCTTCCCACGCCCACACACCACCCCATACATCTTCCCACGCCCACACACCACCCCATACATCTTCTTCCCACGCCCACACACCACCCCATACATCTTCTTCCCACGCCCACACACCACCCCATACATCTTCCCACGCCCACACACCACCCCATACATCTTCCCACGCCCACACACCACCCCATACATCTTCCCACGCCCTCACACCACCCCATACATCTTCTTCCCACGCCCACACACCACCCCATACATCTTCTTCCCACACCCACACACCACCCCATACATCTTCCCACGCCCACACACCACCCCATACATCTTCCCACGCCCACACACCACCCCATACATCTTCTTCCCACGCCCACACACCACCCCATACATCTTCTTCCCACGCCCACACACCACCCCATACATCTTCCCACGCCCACACACCACCCCATACATCTTCTTCCCACGCCCACACACCACCCCATACATCTTCCCACGCCCACACACCGCCCCATACATCTTCCCACGCCCACACACCACCCCATACATCTTCTTCCCACGCCCACACACCGCCCCATACATCTTCCCGCGCCCACACACCACCCCATACATCTTCCCACTCCCACACACCACCCCATACATCTTCCCACGCCTACACACCACCCCATACATCTTCCCACGCCCACACACCACCCCATACATCTTCCCACGCCCACACACCACCCCATACATCTTCCCACGCCCACACACCGCCCCATACATCTTCCCACGCCCACACACCACCCCGTACATCTTCCCACGGCCACACACCACCCCGTACATCTTCCCACGGCCACACCACCCCATACATCTTCCCACGCTCACACACCGCCCCATACATCTTCCCACGCCCACACACCATCCCGTACATCTTCCCACGGCCACACACCACCCCGTACATCTTCCCACGGCCACACACCACCCCATACATCTTCCCACGCTCACACACCGCCCCATACATCTTCCCACGCCCACACACCATCCCGTACATCTTCCCACGGCCACACACCACCCCGTACATCTTCCCACGGCCACACACCACCCCATACATCTTCCCACGCTCACACACCGCCCCATACATCTTCCCACGCCCACACACCACCCCATACATCTTCCCACGCCCACACACCGCCCCATACATCTTCCCACGCCCACACATCTTCCCACGCCCACACACCGCCCCATACATCTTCCCACGCCCACACACATCTTCCCACGCCCACACACCGCCCCATATATCTTCCCAAGCCCACACACCGCCCCATACATCTTCCCACGCCCACACACCGCCCCATACATCTTCCCACGCCCACACACCGCCCCATACATCTTCCCACGCCCACACACCGCCCCATACATCTTCCCACGCCCACACACCGCCCCATACATCTTCTTCCTTTATCTTTATTTCTGGTTAGTATTTAGGAGGAGATAGTCGCTTTTTCTGGACCCCCTTTCTCCCTCACATTTAGCCCCATTAGTTTTCAGATTTTAAGATGTTTGCCCCGTTAGTTTGTCGATTTTAACAACTTTCACCCCATTTCGTTGTCAATTTGTAAGACCTTTCGTTCCATTTAGGTGTCGATTTTATCCTGCCGAGCGATAGCGAGCCTGTAATTTTAAGAGGAACCGGCCTTCGGCCGGGATATTTTTATACCGAAAAATGTACTCTGTCCAATTACCCTTCTTAACTGTCTTCGCAGCGCAATGGATAAATGCACTGAATTTCGGTGTGAGCATCCTAGGTTCGAATCCCTAGACTGCCACATGTATTTGTTGATTTCATTAATTGAGTTTAGGAGTAAAGTCGGTTGGTGGAGGTCGGTCGGTTGGTCGGTCGGTTGGTGGAGGTAACATAATCATTCCTATTTTATTCCAGTCATCCATCTGGTCTGGTTGATGGGCGTGCGTGACTACAACGACCTTCTAGCACACTACACTGACCCGCGCCCATCAGTCCGTGTTCTTTATTCTTCCCACGCCCACTCGTGTTTTACTTTACTTAAGGGGAGTGGGTTGTTTTTCTAGATCCCCTTCGCCCTCATGTTTGTCCCCATTAGTTTTCGTATTTTAGATGTTTGCCCCGTTATTTTGTCGATTTTAAGACCTCTCGCTTCGTTTCTTTGTCAATATTAAGACCTTTCGTGCTATTTAGGTGTCGATTTTAGCCTGGCGAGCGATAGCGAGCCTGTATTTTTAAGACGAGTCGGCCTTCGGCCGGGACATTTTTCTACCGAAAAATTTACACATTTATCTTGAAGGGGGGTCTAGGGGGTGTTTTGTTTAAATTTGGAGGAGGTCAAGGGAGGAAACTAAAAAAATTATAAATATATGAAATAATCAACCAAAAAATAAACCCTTCCCCTTAAACGCCAACAGTACCTACAATATATAAGTAGGGTATATAAGTATATAAGTATAAGTATATAAGTTACTTGGTGGGCGTGCGTGACTACAACGACCTTCTAGCATACTACTGTCGACCCGCGCCCATCATCAGTCTGTGTTCTGGATTCTTCCCACGCCCACTCTGTTTTTTACTTTGGTCATAGTTTGTAATATAATGTTTTTTTTTGTGTTTTTTTTTTTTTTTTGCATGACCCCGTAATTCTCGAGAAGGGGTGGCCATGAACATTAGGCGTTTGTCACGAATCTATAGGTCATGACAGTTGCCCGGGCTTGACATCTACCAAGAACATTTTTACAGTGAGAGCTCGATCCGCCGACCTTTTGATCAGCAGCCGACGCTCTACTGACTATGCCGCGGCTTGTTATAATTAGTATTATTGTTGATAACATTATTATGATCCACAATCATTTCTTGACGGTGGTGAGTTTTTTAAAGGGGAGGCAGACCGTTTTTCTGGACCCACTTCTCCCTGATGTTTAGCCCCACTAGTTTTGAGATTATAAGACGTTCAGCCCTTTAGTTTGGCGATTTTAACACCTTTCGACCCATTTCGTTGTTAATTTTAAGACCTTTCGTGCCATTTAGGTGTCGATTATTACGAGCGATAGCGAGCCTGCAATTTTAAGAGGAACCGGCCTTCGGCCGGGACATTGTTCTACCGAAAAATGTACAAATTTATCTTTAAGGGGGCTCTAGGGGGAGTTTTTCTAAGCTTGATGGAGGTCTAGGGAGGAAACTAGAAAAAATATATGAATAAATTCATTAATAGACCAAACGGTCAGTCTCCCCTTAATCCCTGCACTACCATTACGTAAGTTTCATCGTATGCTGATTACCATTACACGATTTTCTTTAGTTTGTAACCTAACCTATACGACTCAACTGGGTAAATACTGTCTCGATAAACCCTCTCAGTTACATTGGTCCTTCTTAAACTGTATAAAGTCAAATGTTTATAACCAGAATCAAAGGTAAAAAGGCGTCATGGTGCTGAATAGGTTAAGGGGAGATTTCCACTTGAGGGATTTTTTTCTGGATCCCTTTCTATCTCATGTTTAGTCCCATTGCTTTTGATATTCTAAGACGTTCGCCCCATTAGTTTGGTGATTTTAAGAACTTTTGCCCCATTTCTGTCAATTTTAAGACCTTTCGTGCCATTTAGGTGTCAATTTTATCCTGGCGAGCGATAGCGAGCCTGTGATTTAAGAGGAACCGGCCTTTGGCCGGGAAATTTTTCTACCGAAAAATGTACAAATTTATCTTGAAAGAGGGTCTAGGGGGTGTAATTTTAAGCTTGATGGAATTCTAGGGAACGAACTAAAAACCTCTCCTTAATAGACTCAATAGGTTAATAGACTCAATAGGTAATAGACTCAATAGGTTAATAGCCTCAATAGGTTAATAGCCTCAATAGGTTAATAGACTCAATAGGTTAATAGCCTCAATAGGTTAATAGCCTCAATAGGTTAATAGACTCAATAGGTTAATAGCCTCAATTGGTTAATAGACTCAATAGGTTAATAGACTCAGTAGGTTAATAGACTCAATAGGTTAATAGCCTCAATAGGTTAATAGCCTCAATAGGTGAATAGCCTCAATAGGTTAATAGCCTCAATAGGTTAATAGCCTCAATAGGTTAATAGCCTCAAAAGGTTAATAGACTCAATAGGTTAATAGACTCAATAGGTTAATAGACTCAATAGGTTAATAGCCTCAATAGGTTAATAGCCTCAATAGGTTAATAGACTCAATAGGTTAATAGACTCAATAGGTTAATAGCCTCAATAGGTTAATAGCCTCAATAGGTTAATAGCCTCAATAGGTTAATAGCCTCAATAGGTTAATAGCCTCAATAGGTTAATAGACTCAATAGGTTAATAGCCTCAATAGGTTAATAGCCTCAATAGGTTAATAGACTCAATAGGTTAATAGACTCAATAGGTTAATAGCCTCAAGGTTAATAGCCTCAATAGGTTAATAGCCTCAATAGGTTAATAGCCTCAATAGGTTAATAGCCTCAATAGGTTAATAGACTCAATAGGTTAATAGACTCAATAGGTTAATAGCCTCAATAGGTTAATAGCCTCAATAGGTTAATAGCCTCAATAGGTTAATAGCCTCAATAGGTTAATAGCCTCAATAGGTTAATAGACTCAATAGGTTAATAGCCTCAATAGGTGAATAGCCTCAATAGGTTAATAGACTCAATAGGTTAATAGACTCAATAGGTTAATAGCCTCAATAGGTTAATAGCCTCAATAGGTTAATAGACTCAATAGGTTAATAGCCTCAATAGGTTAATAGACTCAATAGGTTAATAGACTCAATAGGTTAATAGACTCAATAGGTTAATAGCCTCAATAGGTTAATAGACTCAATAGGTTAATAGACTCAATAGGTTAATAGCCTCAATAGGTTAATAGACTCAATAGGTTAATAGCCTCAATAGATTAATAGACTCAATAGGTTAATAGACTCAATAGGTTAATAGACTCAATAGGTTAATAGACTCAATAGGTTAATAGCCACAATAGATTAATAGACTCAATAGGTTAATAGACTCAATAGGTTAATAGACTCAATAGGTTAATAGACTCAATAGGTTAATAGACTCAATAGGTTAATAGACTCAATAGGTTAATAGACTCAATAGGTTAATAAGCTCAATAGGTTAATAGACTCAATAGGTTAATAGACTCAATAGGTTAATAGACTCAATAGGTTAATAGACTCAATAGGTTAATAGCCTCAATAGGCTAATAGCCTCAATAGGTTAATAGACTCAATAGGTTAATAGACTCAATAGGTTAATAGACTCAATAGGTTAATAGACTCAATAGGTTAATAGACTCAATAGGTTAATAGCCTCAATAGGTTAATAGACTCAATAGGTTAATAGACTCAATAGGTTAATAGCCTCAATAGGTTAATAGCCTCAATAGGTTAATAGCCTCAATAGGTTAATAGACTCAATAGGTTAATAGACTCAATAGGTTAATAGCCTCAATAGGTTAATAGCCTCAATAGGTTAATAGACTCAATAGGTTAATAGACTCAATAGGTTAATAGACTCAATAGGTTAATAGACTCAATAGGTTAATAGACTCAATAGGTTAATAGACTCAATAGGTTAATAGCCTCAATAGGTTAATAGACTCAATAGGTTAATAGACTCAATAGGTTAATAGACTCAATAGGTTAATAGACTCAATAGGTTAATAGACTCAATAGGTTAATAGACTCAATAGGTTAATAGACTCAATAGGTTAATAGACTCAATAGGTTAATAGACACAATAGGTTAATAGCCTCAATAGGCTAATAGCCTCAATAGGTTAATAGACTCAATAGGTTAATAGACTCAATAGGTTAATAGACTCAATAGGTTAATAGACTCAATAGGTTAATAGACTCAATAGGTTAATAGACTCAATAGGTTAATAGCCTCAATAGGTTAATAGACTCAATAGGTTAATAGACTCAATAGTTAATAGCCTCAATGGTAATCGCCTCAATGGTGTGGTTAATAGCCTCAATAGGTTAATAGCCTCAATAGGTTAATAGCTCGTAGGTTAATAGACTCAATAGTGTTTCATAGACTCAATAGTTCTCTAGCCTCAATAGGTTAATAGCCTCAATAGGTCTCTAGACTCAATAGGTCTCTAGACTCTTTAATCTCAATAGGTAATAGACTCTCTCTCATAGTCTCTCTCAATAGTCTCTAGCCTCAATAGGTTAATAGCCTCACTAGTTAATAGACTCAATAGGTTAATCTCATAGGTTAATAGACTCAATGAGGTTGGAATAGACTCACTTCTCAGACTATACAATTGTTTCATAGCCTCAATAGGTTAATAGCCTCAATAGGTTTAATGCCCCTCCAATAGGTTAATAGACTCATAGGTCAATAATAGACTCAACTAGGTTAATAGACTCAATAGGTTAATAGCCTCAATAGGTTAAAAACATTGTTATAGACTCAATAGCGTTAATAGACTCAATTAGGTTAATAGACTCAAGGGGAGGTTCCACTGAGGGACTTTTTTTTTCCAATAGGTTAATAGACTCAATAGGTTCTAGCCTCAATAGGTTAATAGCCTCAATAGCATTTAATATTACTCAATAGGTTAATAGCCTCAATAGGTTTAGCCTCATAGGTGAATAGCCTTCAATAGGTGAATAGCCTCAATAGGTGATAGCCTCAATTGTTATAGACTCAATAGGTTAATAGCCTCAATAGGTGAATAGCCTCAATAGGGACTCATTTTTAATAGCCTCAATAGGTTTAATAGCCTCAATAGGTTAATAGCCTCAATCGGGTGTAATAGCCTCAATAGGTGAATACCTAAATACCTCCCCCTTAATAGCCTCAATAGGTTTAATAGACTCAATAGGATAATAGCCTCAATAGGCTGGGTAATAGCCTCAATAGATAGACTCAATAGGTTAATCCCTCAATAGGTTAATAGCCTCAATAGGTTACATAAGACTCATAGGTTTATCAAGTTAATAGACTCAATAGGTTAATAGCCTCAATATACCAACTAGCATTATTCCTTATGATTTGTATTGTCTCCTGGACGACCTAGATGTGTGTGGTTGTACATTACACACAATAGTAGTGTTTGTATTCTGCTTCGTATTATGATCTGTGTGTTTTTCATCCCCCCCCCCCCCTCTCTCTCTCTCTCTCTCTCTCTCTCTCTCTCTCTCTCTCTCTCTCTCTCTCTCTCTCTCTCTCTCTCTCTCTCTCTCTCTCTCTCTCTCTCTCTCTCTCTCTCTCTCTCTCTCTCTCTCTCTCTCTCTCTCTCTCTCGTGAGTGTGTGCGTGTATGAGGTTGGAACGGGGTGCCCACTTCTCAGAAATGACTATACCATTGTTTCATCATACTGTTTCCTTTTCAACTTACATGCCCCTTCTACTCAGTTTCTTCATATTTCAATATTCTTTCAACTTTTATCTTCTCATCTGGCATATTTCTCGGTAAAACATTGTTACACACTCGTGCGTGTTCGATTGACTGTGAAATATCCTTTTAAGGGGAGGTCTCCACTTGAGGGACTTTTTTTTCTGGACCCCTTTCTCCCTCATGTTTAGCCCCATTGCATTTGATATTATAAAGCGTTTGCCCGATTAGTTTAGCGATTTTAAGAACTTTCACCCCATATTAAGACCTTTCGTGCAATTCAGGTGTCGATTTTATCCTGGCGAGCGATAGCGAGCCTGTAATTTAAGAGGAACCGGCCTTTGGCCGGGACATTTTTCTACCGAAAAATTTACAAATTTATCTAGAAAGGGACTCAAGCGGGTGTAATTTTAAGCTTGATGGAGGTCTAGGGAACAAACTAAATACCTCCCCTTAAAGCCGAATATAATGATTGGTGATATCTTTAGTATGATCTATATCGGCTGGGTTATGAATCAACCCAGATAACTATCGTGGATATTCCCTGTCAATTCTTATAGTCTAGGATATACATAAGAAACTCTCATTGATTTTATCCCCTTTAAGTACGACTGCTTTTCAAATTCTGGCTAAATAAAACCATATTAAGTAGTTTAAGAAGGATGAATGCTATTTAGATGGCTTATTGAACTATTAACAATTTGTTTGGGTTCCAGAGGTAAATTATTATAGGTACAAATATCATCTAATGGCAACCATAATCAAACGAAAGGCAAGTAAATTAAAACCCTAAAGACTTAACTCTTTCAGTACGATGAACCCTATTTTACCTTTTATTCTCTCTCTCTCTCTCTCTCTCTCTCTCTCTCTCTCTCTCTCTCTCTCTCTCTCTCTCGGATTGGTGCCGTGGGAACCGCAGTCTTATGATGAATAAGAATACCAGCGTGATAAGAATACCAGCGTGATAAGAATACCAGCGTGATAAGAATACCAGCGTGATAAGAATACCAGCGTGATAAGAATACCAGCGTGATAAGAATACCAGCGTGATAAGAATACCAGCGTGATAAGAATACCAGCGTGATAAGAATACCAGCGTGAAGAGGAACATCTTTATTTATACAGCTGACGTTTCGGAATTGTCCTAATTCCATCTTCAGAGCGTATAACTAAAACGAAATACAATTAATACCGTTCAAACCTTTAAGTCAAAATCAGAAAAAGTATATACAGTATATATATACAGTATATATATATATATATATATATATATATATATATATATATATATATTCCGAATACAATATCCTCTTTTTGCCACCCGAACTCAATCGTTAACTGTATCAGTGACGTCATCATGTACACAATAGAAAAATCCGACCTTACCTTGTAGCCAAACAAAGGAATATAAAGAAGAGTTATGAGAAAGCTTTATTACTACCAAATATTTCGGAGCCATATTTCTTTTAGCTTATTTCCTTATGTAGATTATATTAAGGGGAGATATTTATTTATCCATTTATTAATGTATCTATTATTTATTTAATGACCTTAGATCATCTTAGAACTACTTCCTCCATCAACCATTAGAAATACCCCCAAGACTCCCATTCAAGATAAATCTGTACATTTTTCGGTAAAAAATGTCACGGCCGAAGTCCAGTTCCTCCTAAATTACCAGCTCGCTATCGCTCGCCAGGAAAACATCGACACCTAAATGGCACGAAAGGTCTTAAAATTGACATCGAATTAGGGCGAAAGGTCTAATTATCGCTAAACTAATGCGGTAAACGTAGAAAGAAGAGTTATTAGAAGCTTTATTACTCCAAAGTATCTCGGAGCCATCATTATGTACTTTGGCTTATTTCCTTGTGTAGGTTTTATTAACCCTTTCACGCATTTATGACGCAGAGGTTGTCAGATTAGCAATAAGAAATAGTTCTCTCACTCTTATAATTACCTCTCCAAAATTAGTTTTCTGCCCACAGCTAACTCAAAGACAACTGCAGAGGTTGAAGTAACTAAACTAAAGATTTCTAAATACCCCTGATGGTAACAAAGGCTTTAAAGTATCCCCAATAGGCTCAAAATCGCGTCATATGTCGGAGAGGGTTAAAGGTGCGAGGCGACAAAATGTGCATCCCTTTATTACCTCCGCTTACTAAGTTGGATGTAGGTTATGTTTTCACCTAAGTTTGTTTGTCTGTTTCTTTATATACACGATATCTCACGAAGTTACAAATCGATTTTCACGACATTTGGCAGGCTGATAGAATTTGCACCAAGAAACAAGTGATTCCATTTAGGAGGCGATCCATAAGTTATGAACCAATTTTCACGAAATTTGGTTGACAGATATAATATGTGCCAAGGAAGAAGTGGCTCATCTTAGGAAGCGATCCTAACTATATGTCATTCTGCTCTAATTGTTGTGAATGTAAGATTACTTTTCAACAAACCCAGCGTAGACGGAGGTATGCGCTCTACCGCGGGCCCCTCTAGTATTGACAGGGAAAATTAGCGTCTTTATTCAACATGTAAGGGTTAATAGCTTGTTCTGTAGGGTTTCTTTGTATTATCAAATATTCCATATGGCGTTAAGGCGGGATGAGCGTATTTTTTTGCTCATTTATGTATCTGTTTATTATTGTTTTAGTTTCCTCCATAGACCTCCATCAAGCTAAAAAAAAAAAAAAAAAATTGCCCATGATCCTCCTTCAAGATAACTGCAGTGTATCAAAATAAGTATGAGGTTACATATAGTTCCAGCCAAGTATGAGGTTACATATAGTTCCAGCCAAGTATGAGGTTACATATAGTTCCAGCCAAGTATGAGGTTACATATAGTTCCAGCCAAGTATGAGGTTACATATAGTTCCAGCCAAGTATGAGGTTACATATAGTTCCAGCCAAGTATGAGGTTACATATAGTTTCAGCCAAGTATGAGGTTACATATAGTTCCAGCCAAGTATGAGGTTACATATAGTTCCAGCCAAGTATGAGGTTACATATAGTTCCAGCCAACTTACATATAGTTCCAGCCAAGTATGAGGTTACATATAGTTCCAGCCAAGTATGAGGTTACATATAGTTCCAGCCAAGTATGAGGTTACATATAGTTCCAGCCAAGTATGAGGTTACATATAGTTCCAGCCAATTTTCACGGGTGCATATCAATGTCTATGTTCTAACAGTAAAGCGACAAAAACTCGGCCTATTGCACGTAAGGAAAAGCCTTGTTAATTGTTTTCACACACCAAATAAAATCCCTGAAAAACTAGACGCTGTGATTCATGGCTGGTAAGAAGTGGCTGCCTTCTGGTTGGAGAGGCCGGGGATGAGAGAGAAAGAAAGAGCGTTAAGGGGGGGTGACCTGCTTTTTGTTATTTCTGTCCTTTTCTCTCTTTCTCTGGCTTGTATCCATTCGGCCCCATTCAGCCAACTATTTTAAGACGTTTATCCCCATCTACAGTAGGTGTCGATTTCTTCCTGGCGAGCGATAGCGAGCCAGCATTATATGAAGAAATCCGGCTTCGCCGGAGACATTTTTCTATCGTAAAATGTACAAATTTAGCCTGCTGTCAAACAAAAATAAAAAATATGCTGGCTCGCTACCGCTCACCAGTAAAAAATTGACACCTGGATGGGGATAAACGTCTTAAAACAGTAGGCTGAATGGGGCCAAATGGATACAAGCCAGAGAAAGATAGAAAAGGACAGAACAAAAACAGGTCACCCCCCTTAAGGGGGTAGTGCTTGTTTTTTGGTCTATGTAACTATTATACATTAATATATTTTTGAGTGTCCTTGCAAGACCTCCATCAAGCTTAAAACAAAAACCCTATACCCACTTTCGAGATAAATTTGTAAATTTCCCGGCCGAAGGCCGGTTCCTTAAAAAAAATACAGGCTCACTATCGCTCGCCAGGAAAAACTTGACACCCAAGTGGCGCGAAAGGTATTAATATTGACAAAGTAATGGGGCGAGAGGTCTCAAAATCGCCAAACTAATGGAACGAGCGTCTTAAAATCGCAAAACTAATATGCTAAACATTTGAGAGAAGGGGGTCCATAAAAAGCTATTACCTCCCTCCTAAAAGGTGTTACGAGGAACCGTTAGTATCTCAAAGACCTTGGGGTCCATTTCGAGTATTATGCTTGAAGTGGAAAAAGAGATATTGTGTAGATCACTGCACTCATTGCAGAGTGTGCAAAGTACCGTCTACTTTCATATTCAAATGCTCTATTGAAGAACTATTTACAACTTCTGAGGGAAATTAGTTCCAAGTAGAACAGATCCTATAATATTTTTATGAAAACAATATTTTTACACATATCAGTACTAAACTTCTTCAATTCTGACTTCCAGACATAGTTGCATGCTGTATTCATATGTAATCTATTATTTTTCCTGAGAGAGAGAGAGAGAGAGAGAGAGAGAGAGAGAGAGAGAGAGAGAGAGAGAGAGAGAGAGAGAGAGTAAGATTTAATAATCCATCTCTCTACCTGAGTTTCACAATACTTCCTTCATCAAGCAAGTGTCTAGTAAATATCAACCAGAAATATACATCAATAATACCCATAACACTCAGTGACCTTGTATTATATCATTGTTGGTAAAAACTAGGCAGGCAGTACACGAGAAGCGAAAAAGGTCACTACGGGAGATGAGACACGTGTGAGAGAGAGAGAGTGTGTGTGTTTGTGTGTGTGAGAGAGAGTGAGTGAGAAAACAACAAATTGAAAGTAAGGAGGGCAGAGATGAAAACCATTCAAAAGTCACACAAAAAAGAACGAAAATATGTAAATGATACGACCAAAGCATAGAAGTTCCA
>CM064516.1:30594030-30604030 GCA_032716605.1 Paralithodes platypus
ACCTACACACAATGAAGCTATTAACAGGCAGGTAAATCGGATTGGAAACTATAATTACACACCTTTCAAGCCGAGTCAAACACGATGCGAGCCACTACCTGCTATACGCCAAACCGGAAACTGACACCCACCGTAACGATAGACGTAACGCTTCTTATTAAAGGGGGATGCTCTTATTTATTTGCTCATTTATTATTTTTTTTATTATTTTTCTAGTTTCCTAGATAGACCTTCATCAAGCTTAAAAGAAACACTCCCTTGACTCCCCTTCAAGATCAATTTGTACATTTTTCGATAGAAAATGTCCCGGCCGAAGGCCGTTTCTCTTAAAATTACAGGCTCGCTATCGCTCGTCAGGAAAAACTAGACATCTAAATGGCACGATAAGTCTTAATATTTATAATGGGACGAAAGGTTTTAAAATCGACAAACTAATGGGGCGAATATCTTAAAATCTGAATACTAATGGGGCTAAACATGAGGAAGAAGGGGGACCAGAAAAACGACCCAAATCCCCTTAACACTTCTTATTAACGCGATGACCAGCTGACCTCGCCACCATCATAGTGCGGGAAATGAACTGTGTATCGTATTTACTATTATTTTCTACTGTCGCCTGAAATCACGAAATGCCAACTGATAATTTGTTTTGCTTCAGTAATTTCATCTCGGGTACCAATACGTTCTTCAAAAATTGAAAACAAATCTTGGGTTTAGCCTGAATACAATTTCACTAAGCAGATTTATGAATGAGGGATTTACTTGACTCGTTTATAACCATAACTTTGAGAATGTCTACCCACTATTGTTAAAATCGCCTGGATGTAACTAAAATTGCCTGGATGCAACAACATTATCGTTAAATTAAAAATATTGTTAAACATCTCGCACTTAAGTTTCTGTGTTCTGAAGGGTTTGTTTACATCTGACGTTCGCATATGAAGAATCCAGCATCTCGGGTTTAGCGTCTCCCTGGTGGATGAGTCGACAGTTCTGGTCCATCTTTCGATCGATAAGTTGAACGAACGGGATAAGTGTAGGTGATTTGGGTGAAGTTTTTAAGCATTTAATTGACGAGGAAGCTTTAAATAATTGGATTTAGTGTTCTTTTATGAATACGTGTAACAATTATGTGTGTGAAGTGTGGGTTGGGATAGGTTGGAGGCATAGTGGGATTTTGTGTACAGTAATATGTATTGTTTAGTAATAACTTATTGACGTGTGTATGTGTGTGTGTGCGTGTGTGCATGTGTGGGAGAGAGAGAGAGAGAGAGAGAGAGAGAGAGAGAGAGAGAGAGAGAGAGAGAGAGAGAGAGAGATCAACTGTTTATAATTATGTGTTAATTATTTGCCTATAAAGTTATATATATATATATATATATATATATATATATATATATATATATATATATATATATATATATATATACTGTATATATATGTATATATAATATATATATATATAACTGTGTATATATATATATATATATATATATATATATATATATATATATATATATATATATATACACTGTATACACACTCAAACAAATATGCAACCTGCAAACATTCCTGCTCATACGCATATATACACATCTCTTACTCAAACAACATTTAAATGCAAACTGATGAAGTATTATTAAACACTGATAGGACCACCATAGTCTTATTATAGCATATTTCTAATTAGTGCTCTCGATCTCATTTTTGCCGGAAAAAGGTGATACATTTTTCCTGAACGCGACTGTACGTATGCATGTACAGTATGTATGTATGCATATGATTGTAATCTATCACTATCTATCTCTTCATCAATCTATCTAACTATCTCTACCTATCTATCCACCTAAATACTGTAGTTTTCGATTTCTATCACGCTCCGATCAAGCCACATCAGGAAGAAGTTTTAATCGCTTCTGTGCGGAAATGTAATTGCTCCATCCTTTTAAGACTAGTTTATAATTAATAGGAGATAAATATTGATTTTTCTTTTACTTGGGAGAATTAATTTGAGTTTCTTGGATTGTGCGAGTTTGTATGTGTATGTACAGTATATATATTGTATGTGTGTATGTATTTGTGTGTGTATCGATACGTTCTTATGTGTATCTCAGTATGTCTGAGTGAAACTGCTCGCGTGTGTGTTTAATATCTCCTGTTTTTTTTCTTTTCTTTTTAAGATTGGGATAATAAATTTCTCGGTCGAACTCTCTTTAAAAATGTGTGGCCATTTCTTAATTGATGTGAACTGAAACGTTGCAATAACTTGTATCCTGATTTTTGGGGGATAATATAGACCACAGACACAGAGAGAGAGAGAGTTACAAAAATGAGAGAGTTAGATAGATAGTGAGGGAAAGTGAATGTGTGAGTGTGTGTGTATTTGAGAGATTGAGAGAGAGAGAGAGAGAGAGAGAGTGAGAGTGAGAGGAAAAAAGGGAGAGACTGTATGTGAGAGAGAGAGAGAGAGAGAGAGAGAGAGAGAGAGAGAGAGAGAGAGAGAGAAGGGGGGGGGATCAACTCGAGATAGGAACATAGAAATGAAAGATCAGCTCTAAAAGTTGAAAAAGGGGAATGCCTGAAAAAAACAAAAACAGGGACGTGGTGGAAGGTCAGGGAGGAGAGACGACTTGTTGGCGAAAAGGCTTTTCAGTGTTTTTGTTTTGTTATCTAGCTACGCCTGAAGGGGTGGCCACGAACAAAACGCCCCCATGCACCTCTGTCCCCAGTCAGTTGATACCCCTCCTCCCATCCAGCACCGTTTTCTCGCATATGCTTAACTCCATCCTGCCACCTCCCTCTCTGTCCTTCCACCTTACTCTCAACAACCTAGAGAGGGAGAAAGAGAGAGAACAATAAAACGAGATGGGCCCCCTTAAAGTTAACTAAGATGAATAAATGGCGGCATATGATTCGAAAGGTGATTCAGAGAGTATGCCAAATATATAGCAATATAAACTCCCGACTTCCCTCCAGGATTCGTAAACTGCAGAAGACAAAACAAATATTCCTTCAAGCTTTCCAATCAGTATATACGGCCATGAACGTCCAAATTCATTGTCACTCATTTTTCCATACCAGTTTTCCTATCTATCTATTTATCTATCTGTCTATCAATCTATCTATCTATCTATCTATCTATCTATATGTATCTATATGTATCTATCTATCTATATATATATATATATATAGTATATTATACTCTGGCACATACCCCATTTTTGTTCTTTTTGTTTTTCCTACAACAGGAAATGTAGTATAATTATGCTGTGCGTGAAAGGTCAGTACTAAGCTGACTTTTTAGAGTGGCGTGTGACATATAACAAATATACTGAAGGTTTAACTCGGAGACGCCTATAAAGCACAGGAAGCAAGAGGTCTTCGTGCAGTGGTCAAAGACTTCAAACACTCTTTTGAAGAATACAGAGACAGCTCCTTGAATATTATATATATATATATATATATATATATATATTTAGAGAAATAATCACAAATACACGTGATTAATAAATGTCTTGTTCTCGCTAGGAAACTTAGACACGACTGCCGGAAGATGTCTTGGAATACAGACGAAAGTTTGCAGCTCCGTGATTCATTTTGAAGCTAGCGAGTACAAGATATATATATATATATATATATATATATATATATATATATATATATATATATATACTGTTTGTGGCGCTGTTTTGTCATTCATTCAATCAGTCAATAAATTCACTCACGCAAGAATCACTCTCTCTCTCTCTCTCCCCCTTTCTTCCACTCCTTCTCCCCACCACCTCCACCACCAGCTAGTGCATAACAGCTGTGAAATACAATATCACACACACACAAACACACAGTCTCTCCCTATTTTCCTCTCTCTCTCTCTCTCTCTCTCTCTCTCACACACACACACACACACATATAACCATCGCTAACTCAAGCCCCAACTTAGCCTGTCAGACACACTCCCCCTGTATTTTGGAAGGCATCGGTGAGAGAGAGAGAGAGAGAGAGAGAGAGAGAGAGAGAGAGAGAGAGCGGCAGCCAACTTTAACGACCTGTGTTATATTCAAAGGGATCCTGGTATATTATCAGATTGGCAGACCGTTTTAATTTGCAAGGAATCTTTTTATACCTCCTCGGCCTGTATTCAAAGATCAATGCGTTCTGGGAATTGAGGTTGAAAGGGGGTGGTATTGAAAGCGGTATATACAGGGTGTCCATAAAGTCTCTTTACAATTTAAAATATTTATTACAAAAGCAAATGAAAAGACAAATATGTGGAAATTATTACAAAATGAGGAGTAGATATTGAATTTGTTTTGCCTCATTTAGTACACCTCTACATGGGCACCATTAGTTGCACGAAGCACATCAAGACGGTACTCGATTTCTTGCCATGTTCGCTGTAGTATAGCCTCATCAATGGTCGCAATGGCATCAGTGATCTTTTGCTTTAGGTCAGTGATGTCCCGTATCTCTGTTCGATACACGATATCTTTAACATAACCCCATAGAAAGAAGTCCAGGGGAGTGATATCTAGTGAACGAGGTGGCCAGGGAATCGGGCCATCCCTTCCAATCCACCGGTCTGTGAATGTTTGATTTAGGAACTCACGAACACGCAGTCCCCAATGTGGTGGTGCACCATCTTGCTGATAAATGATGGTTGGTTGAAGGTCATCTAGTTGTGGTGCCACATATTCAGTCAAAAGGTCAAGGTAAACATTTGCAGTAATTGTTTTCTCGTGGAAGAAAAATGTACCAATGGACAAATGCAATGTTATTAAAAACGTTGATAACCACCGAGTACATACAACAAATCTGATTAAAATATCTCATCAATTGTATATGTCGCGTTTCGCCTGGTTATATATAGTTTTTGTTCTGTCCACATATGTGTTATTTATGGGGCCTGTCCTGTTGCATAATTTAGAGTTTTAGACTCCTTAATGGAGCTCAGACGGTATTATTTAGCTTATTAATTATTATAAACGCACGAGAGAGAGAAAGAGACAGACAGACAGACAGACAGACAGACAGACAGACAGACAGACAGAGAGAGAGAGAGAGAATAGTTATCCAAACATAAATATTAATTCAAAGTAATTTTGCTGCTGCACTTTGACAAGACGATTATTTACACCCAAAGAAAAACACCAAATACAAACGCAGACAGACAGAAGTTTGAGCAGAGCAGTGAAAGTTTCCATTTGTAGACAGACTGACAGTTGGACAGATTATCAAATTAATAGACAGCGGGACAGACAGACAGACAGAAGGACCGGTAACCAAATGAAGAGACAGTGAGACAGACATGTAGACAGAACCTAGAGCAGAGAAGTGATAGTGGTTATATTTTGTAGACAGAAGAACAAACAGACAGGCAGAAGGGTAGGTAATCAAATGAAGAGACAGACAGACAGGCAATAGAAGTTTCAGTAGAACGATGCAAATAATTATATTATTTTTAGACAGATGTACAAATAGACAGACAGACAGACAGACAGAAGGGGAGGTAACCAAATGAATAGACAGCGGGACTGACAGACAGACAGACATAATGGAGGTAATCAAATGAATAGACAGCGGGACCGACAGACAGACAGACATAATGGAGGTAATCAAATGAATAGACAGCGGGACTGACAGACAGACAGACATAATGGAGGTAACCAAATGAATAGACAGCGGGACTGACAGACAGACAGAAGGGGAGTTAATCAAATGAATAGACAATAGGACAGACAGACAGACAGGCATATACAACTTTGAGCAGAACAGTAAAAGGGATAATATTTTTAATCCTTTCTGTACCGTCAACGTCCTTTTAACTTTGTTCAGGCTGCTAGTAGACGATTTTATTCAGTTTCAAAAGGGCCTTCAACAATTAACAGGCTTCGAACTATCGCACTTAATCCTTCTTACTACCGCAGATCCTTTTTAAGCTGCACAAAATCGTCTAGATATAGCAAGAACAAAATTAAAACGACTTCGCTGGTACAGAAAGGGTTAAACAAAAGGACAAACAAACAGACATACAGTAGACAGGGAATAAAGTGAATAAACACACACACACACACACGAGAGTAGCAGTGAGGTAGGTTTAACAATTACCTCTGTTCAGTTCAAGCTGCTGGTAGGGTATTTCGGAGGGGGGGGGGGGCTTGTGTGTGTTTGAAGGGGGGGGGGGGTGATGGTAGATGTATTGATGGTTATGATTGTGATAGGTAAGGTGGCGATTGTGGTGGTGGTAGTGGATGTGGTGATGATGGTAGTGGTTGTGGTGGTGATGGTAGGGGTAAATGTATGATGCTTCTGGTAATGCTAATAGTTGTAGTGATGGTAGTAGTTGTGGTGATGATAGTGGTTGTAGTGGTGATATTGGTGGTGGTTGTAGTGGTATTGGTGGTGATAAAGGTAGTAGTTGTGGTGGTGATGGTAGGGGTGAATGTAGTGATGGTGGTGGTTGTAGTGGTATTGGTGGTGATAAAGGTAGTAGTTGTGGTGGTGATGGTAGGGGTGAATGTAGTGATGGTAGTGGTTGTGGTAGTGACATTGGTGGTGATGATATCGTATTTATTTATTTAGTTCATGTTCTCTTCCGAAATCCTACTGACGGGAAACAGAAAAGCAGGCAGGAAAAGTCATAAGCTCTAGTCCGGAGGTATGACTGACTAATAGATAACTTCCATATAAATTATTTTCTTTTGATCATCTACCACTGTTTTTTTTTTCTTTTCTCTATCGTTCAACTAGCACTTCTATTGATCAGTTTGTTGGGTATGTATCACTTATTGACGAATTATTATGAACAAATCTATAGGATATCTAAGTGGAATCCCAACCCGTGGCCAACCTCGTGGTTGGTGCCGATATATTCACATACTGTCTATTACTTCACAAATACAGTACACATGCTACAAGTAGAAGATTTTAACCAACAGTGTCTATATACTTGTAGAATTTTATATTTATGGCCTTTAATTCGACTATTAAATGGCCAGGTAGCAACATAAGGCTGGTTGCTGCTCTGCACATGTCCTGGGGAACACGAGTACCAACATTCTCGCCATTTACTCTCACTAATTTACATGCATTATATCCATATACACTTCATCACTCTTGTATATAATGTTGTATGAAATGGAGCCTAATGGTTTATTGGTATGTAGGTCGGAGTTAAGTATATTACAATGGTTTTAAAGAGTTAGTGGAGTGTACTGTATTATACGTAGTGGTTGCCAGCCCTGCCGCCTCGCCACCCAGCTCCCACCTCCTCATAACCCACTCAGCAAGTACCCGACACCCTCACCGGTCACGCGGCGGCTGAAGTTGTCATGTATTTTGTGTTTTCTCGCGGTTGTGTGTGCGTGCGCGTAATTCGGAAGACGGGAAGCTACGCGGAGTGACTGTATCTACCGGAGGAGTGAGTAATTAGGGCCCAGTGTCTTCGCCTTAAGCCGTGGTGGAGTGAGGGAGTTGTGGTGCCGGCGACTGCACAAGCCATCTTGGCGTCTCTCCCGCAAGGTAAGCCATTATTCTGTGCGGTGTAGTTAGTGGCGTCATAATTATACAAATGTGATATACCGGTACTTTTTATTTATCGGAAACCAGTATAATATTTATTATTTAATTAGTTGGTTTTAGTAGCGTTTTGATAAAGAAAATTTGGTGTTATGTTGGTGCCGCTTTGATGGTTAGTGATAAAGATGTGTGAACGGTAGCACTCGTCAAGGTGGTGAGGTTAGGTATAGGTTTTATTTACTAGCGATGACATGATTCCTTACGTCTCCCTCCTTTGTCCATCTTCCCCCCCCCCCCTTACTCCCTTCTCACGTGCTCACCTCCTCCCTCCCCCCTTCCCCTGCTTCTCACCTCCCTCCCCCACCTTCTCACCTACTCCCTTCTCCACTTGTTCACCTCCTCCCTCCTCCACCTTCTCACCTCCTCCCTCCTCCACCTTCTCACCTACTCCCTCCCTCCACCTTCTCACCTCCTCCCTCCCCCACTTTCTCACTCCTCCCTCCCCCACCTTCTCACCTCCTCACCTCCCTCCCCCACCTTCTCACCTCCCTTCCCCACCTTCTCACCTCCTTCCTCCCCCATATTCTCACCTCCTTCCTCCCCCATATTCTCACCTCCCTCCTCCACCTTCTCACCTCCTCCCTCCTCCACCTCACATATTCCCTCCCTCCACCTCACCTCCTCCCTTCACCTTCTCACCTCCATCCCTTCACCTCACCTCCTCCCTTCTCCACGTGTTCACCTCCATCCCCCACCTCACCTCTTCCATCCCTTCACCTCACCTCCTCCCTTCTCCACTTGTTCACCTCCATCCCCCACCTTCTCACCTCCATCCCTTCACCTCACCTCCTCCCTTCTCCACTTGTTCACCTCCATCCCCCACCTCACCTCTTCCATCCCTTCACCTTACCTCCTCCATTCCCCCATCTCACCTCCTTCATCCCCCCATCTCACCTCCTCCATCCTCCCATCTCACATTCCTCCCACCTTCTCCGCCACTTTCCCCCACATTTCTTCCGCTACCTCTCCCACTAACCCCCATTTCCCCGTTCGCACACCTTCCCCCTCCTCTGCTTCCCTCCACGCTCCCCCACCTTCCCTCCCCCTACTTCCACTTTCCCCCCTTTGTCCTCCACTTTCCTTGCCAGTCTAGCCCCCCACCTTCCACCTACATCCTTAATTCCCGCTATTCCTCCTCCCGGCTTTCCCTCCCTCACCCCCCCCGCTTTCCCTCCCTCGTTCTTCCACCTTTCCCTTCTACCCCCTTCACGTTCTAACCCATCTGTCTCCTACTAACTTCCTAATCCTGCCACGGACATTAGTTCCAGGGCAGTAGTTCCCTTTCCAATGTTCCCTTACCCACTCTAAACCACTGTTTGGACAATTGATCCTCAGTGTTTTGGAGGACAAGCAGCCTAGAAGGGTCACCAGACCTTTTGTTGCTTGATTTCCTTATAATTAATTAATTCTACCTGCTATACGCCGAACTATAAACCGACACCCACCGTAAGCATAGCCTTAAGGGGACAGTGGCTGCCTTTTTTGTTTTGCTTTTTTTGTTTTGTTTTGGTCTAATAATTAATTTATGCATTTATTATTATTTATTTATTTATTATTATTATTATTATTATTATTATTATTATTATTTTTCGTTTTTTTTTGGGGGGGGAGGAATTGGGCCTGAGTATATAGATAGATAGATAGGATTTATTATTTAGTTTCCTCGCTAGAACTCCATGAAAATTACACAAACAACCCCTACACTCTCCTTCAAGATAAATGTGTACATTTTTCGGTAAAAAAGAATTCCCGGCCGACGGCCGGTTACTCTTAAAATTACAGGCACGCTATCGCTTGCCAGGAAAAAAGTCTACACCTAAATAGCACGAAAGGTCTCATAATTTACAACGAAATGTGGTTAACTTAAAGGTGTTAAAATCGCCAAACTAATGGGCCGAACGTCCTAACATTTCAAAACTTATGGAGCTAAACACGAGGAAGAAATGGTACCAGAAAAACGGCCCATCTCCCCTTAACCCTTTTTATAAACTTAATGACCAGGTGACCTCCGTGATAGTCATTCGGTAAATAGACAATACACTTGATTGTTTTTTGTCGGTCACGTGAGGCAAAGTCGTAGGAAACTATTGATTTAATGTGTAACTGTTAAATTTGTTTCCTCCTAGATTATAATAAGTAAAAAACAAGAACTAGTATAATCTATAGCTTATTCATTTCACCCCAACACCAAACACCTCCAATGAAATTAATGAAAGCATATAATTATGTGATCCACCGGGATTCGAACCTGGGTTATCACACATAGATTTGTAAACACTCTAACCATTACACCACCAAGCCTGAATGCATTTTGAGAGGCCGACATCCGATTCAGAAAGTTCATTGGCTTCGTTTTCCTTATGAATTATGACTAAAAATGTTCAAGTTTGGCTAAAGTATAGATCATCAGCAATATCGTCATCTT
>CM064516.1:30606530-30665129 GCA_032716605.1 Paralithodes platypus
CACACACACACACACACACACACACACACACACACACACACAACCTATCTCCCTACCCACACCTCGGTTGCACTAGCCAAGGGTAATAGAAATAAACATATAATAATAACAGAACCGAAAATCACGTATAAACATTACAGACAAGTTACAGGAAAGGTACCGGCCTTCGGCCGGTACAAATCAATCATATCCAAGGGTCCATTTCAAGGATATATCACCCTTTCCCATTCCATCACACAACCTTCCCATGAAAAAATAGCGAGAAGATATCGATCGCCGAAATACAGTGGAAAAAGGTGGGATTCTCGGAAGGAAACCCGGGATCCGCGAATTGCCGCCTTGCGAGTTTCGTTTTATAAGGAAGTTGGAGCCGAGAACATTGATATTAAACAGATATGCAATGATAATATACGTTTCTGATGGATATATTAAATGTTGAATTGGGTTTTACGTATTTATAGATGTATTACGACCGTATTTTAGCTGTAAATTTTGTTAAGTATCGTTGTCTACAGCTCCAACTTCCTTATAGAACGAATCTCGCAAGACGGCAATTTTAGCTATCCTGCCCTCACGACCCTGTACCACCCCAGTCACGGAAGGGGTTGGGACATTTATTAACCCTTTCAGTACCAGTGCCGTCTTTTTAATTTCATGCTGGGCACTAATAGATCGTTGTATTCAGTATAAGAAGAGTCTCCAGCAATTAACAGGCCTGCACTATCATAATTAACCCTTTTTACTACCACAGATTCTTCTTAAGCTGCACAAAATCGTCTAAATGCAGCTAGACTTAAGATAATACAAACAGCGTCGGTACAAAAGAAGTTAACCCCTTCTATACCGGCGACGTCTTTTGTGTTGTATTCTAGCTGTATTTAGAGGATTTTGTGCTGCTTATGAAGGATCTGTGGTAGTGAAAATTGTTGAATGAGACAGTTCGAACCCTGTTAGTTGCTGGAGGCCCTTTGTAAACTGAATAATATCGTCTAATAATAGCCAGAATAAAGTTAAAGAGACGTAACCGGTTCTTTTAACTTTCTTCTGGCTACTATTAGACGATTCTATAAAGTCATATTTGTTTTCACCAACCCAACAATTAATTTACAAATAAACCTAACTAGTGAAATCAATGAAAGTAATGAATACATGTGGTACTCCAAGGACTCGAACCTAGGATACTCACACCGACATTCCGCACCCTAAGCAATTAATTAGCTTCGTACTATCTCATCTAACCCTTTTTATGACCTCAGTTCCTTCTTAAGCTGCACAAAATCGTCTAAACATAGCAAGAATAAAATTAAAAAGACGTCGCCGGCACAGTAGGGGTTAACCTTCTCAGTGCTATTGACGTCTTTTTCATGCGAGTTCAGCTACATTTAGACGGTTTTATGACGCTTAGGAATGATGTTTGGTAGGTAAAAGGATTAATTGAGATAGTCTGGTGCATTTTCATATGGTAGGTAAAAGGATTAATTGAGATAGTCTGTATCATTTTCATTGGTAGATGTCCTTCCTAAGCTTTATAAAATCGTTTAATATTTGCCAGAATATAAATTAAGAGGATGTCACCGGTACTGAAGGGGTTAACACCTTGAAGATTATGACGCGTTTTAACAGTCCATTCTGGCTATCATTAGACGATAATTTTCAGTATCAAGAAGATATTGTGGGAGTCAGAGGGATGACTAAAATCGTTTTTACCCCTTTGATTCGAGGGATGAATATCAGTATAATTTTAACTTTAGCAAAATAAAGACTAACGTAGGTGCATTAAATCACACTTGTATACCATTATGTACCCTTTAGCCAAATTCAAACACATTTTTAACTCTGTGTGTGCATTTCCTTAGCATTTCAGTATGCCATGAGGCATTCCTTAATTTAATTCTGGGTATCTTTGACGATTGTATTGAGTTACAATGCCAGAGGTCCTTCCTAACCTTCATGAAATCGTCTACTGTAGGCAGGACATATACAGTATATGACTAAAAATAAAATAAAAAATATGTCATGTTACTTAAATGGTGAATATTAATGTTGCCTCTTCTAATATGCCTGGTACCCGTCCGGTCCAGCTAAGTTAACCCTTTCTGTACCGGTGACGTCTTTTTCATTTGATTTAAGCAACATTTAGACGATTTTATGAAGCTCAGAAAGGGTATATGGTAGCTACAAGGATTAATGGAGACAGTATATTATAGTCTTTTAATGGGTAGACGTCCTTCCCAAGCTGAATCAAGTAGTCTATTAGTTGCCACAGTGTAATGAAAAGGACGTCACCGGTACTGGATGGATTAATTTTGGGCAGCATGTTTTGTGCGGGTATTGTGAAGAAAACAAAATATGATCTTTGCATAACTATAGAAACATGGTAAATAAAATAGGTATAACTTACTAAAATAAAATAGGTATAACTTACTAAAATAAAATAGGTATAACTTACTAAAATAAAATAGGTATAACTTACTTATATATATATACATATATATATAAACAGTTTCCCTATACTACAATAATCTCATAATGTGTTCTTAATTCCGTTCCTCTCATGTAATGCATTACAAGTCATTCTACTTAATCTTATCAGAGGTTTGATCAATCACTTAGCGCCAGACAATGTTATCCCATAATGAATTCCATCATCTCAAGGTATTTTCACACACACACACACACACACTGATTATGTAAGTGAGAGGAAGAAAGAAACAAACACACACACTGAGAGAAATACAATCTATGTGTGAGTAATAAAGAACGCACACCCACCCACCCACCCACCCACACACACACACACACACACACACAGACACACACCCACCCACCCACCCACCAACCCCCCCACACACACACATACACACATACAATCCCCCGGCCGGGCGGAGACAAATTGGGCTTGTCTCCTTTCATGTGTTAGCCTCAGTTCACCTAGCTGTAAATAAATACCTGGAATAATTGGACGACGTTGTGACGTCCCATCTGGGGTTGGCAAAAATGGTACAAGGCGAGATGGGTATCATATGGTTCACCTAAGCTGATGGCTACCTAAGCCTTCGGGCGAGACGGTACCGTCTATAGTGAGAATGGTACCATACAGATCCACCCTAAGCCTTCGTTTCCGATGTCGCCAATTGGCTAAAAATACAGACTACACACACATCCACAGCCATTCCAACGATACATATAACACCTACACATATAGGAGGCGGGAAATAACGAGTATGCTCACTCCCGCAATACAACTAGAGTAAGTACAACTAGAGTAAGTACACTGAGATAAATACAATCTATGTGTGAGTAATAAAGAACGCACACCCACCCACCCACACTACTTGCAATCATCTCTAACCCGCCATTCCCACTTGTCTGTTTTTGTTTTCACTCTCAAAATTCAGACACACACACACACACACACACACACACACACACACACACACACACACACACACACACACACACACACTAATTGTACGTACCTCTACCGTAACCCACCTGTCTGTTTCATCACTCTTACAGTTCACGTATACCCACCCCACCCAGAGAGAGAGAGAGAGAGAGAGAGAGAGAGAGAGAGAGAGAGAGAGAGTGTGTGTGTGAGTGAGAGAGAAGCACGCAGACACACATTTATTTGTAAGTTATTTTCAAGTTAGATCATACAATATATAATTATAAGTATTACATTATATACTCAATCATCATCATTATCATCATCATCATTATCATCCTGAATTAGTTTACTATAGGATAAAGATCTCTCCCAAATGTATCAACTTTACCCGGTTGGATGTTAGTCTGTTCCATCCTCCCCCAGCAAACTTTTAGATCTCAACCCTCGATCTGGTTCTCTGTGTACTCCTTCTTCTTCCTCCATTGCCAGGTTCTTATGTTGTCATCATTGCAATAATGTTTCTACAAGAGGCCTAAGGTGTGCTTTAGGGGAGATTTTTTTTTATTTATATATTTATTTGTATGTATTATATTTTTGTTATTATTGTTGTTATTATTTTCTATTTCCTCCATAGAGCTCCGTCAAGCTTAACAAAATACCCACAAGACCCCCCTTTGAGATAAATGTGTGAATTTTCGTGGTTAAAAAAATGCCCCGGCCGAAAACCGGTTCCTCCTAAATTGCAAGCCTGCTATCGTTCGTCTGGAAAAAATCGACACCTAAAGGACACGACAGTTTTAAAATCGCCAAACTAATGGGGTGACTGTCTTAAAATCTCAAAATTAATGGGGCTATAGATGAGGGATAAGGGGGTCCATAACACCCCCCCCCCCCCTTAACCTAATCGGCAAGTGTTAGCCTAATTAGTTGCTAGCAAGTTATTATTGTCTGTAGGAGTTACTTGAGGTAGTTTTAGTTTAACCACCTGAGGGTTAAGACGCGATTTGACAGTTTATACTGGCTGTCATCAGGCGGTTTTCTTCAGTCTTGGAAGGCCCTCTAGCAGCCAAAGGGTTAACACTATCTCTAGCAGCCAAAGGGTTAACACTATCTCAAATAATCTCTCTGACTTCTGCAATTCCTTTCTAAACTGAATAAAGCTAATAATAGCCCGAATAAACTGTTAAAACACGCCATAATGCTCAAGGGGTTAAACCCAATTGCTGTGAAGTATGTCATTAAAATCTGGATTAACTCATGTTATAATATCCAAATCAATTGATCTTCCATAATCAGCACTCACTTCCTTAAGAGTACGTTTAAAAATACTGCCCATAAGTACACACATATAACACGTAAATCCGGCTGTAATGAATGAAACTATATATATATATATATATATATATATATATATATATATATATATATATATATATATATATATATATAGCCAGGTCCATTCAAACTCTTACAGTTCCTACCTGTTGAAGTACCTGTTGATTGTTATGCAAATATATTTCTTCGGATGACCTCGGAGGGCACCTGTGGCTCGTTTCAAACCATTAATTACATTGTGCGGCCAAGATGTCCGGATCCGTGGGGCGTCCATTTTTACTCACGATTTGCTGCTCTTATCTCATCTGTCCAGTCTCTTCTTCTTCTTACAGCCCCCCCCCCCCCCCTCTCTCTGTTGTATAATCCGTATGACCTCCACCATGCTTCTTCTACTTCTTCTTCTTCCTCTGCTTCTTGTTCTTGTTCTTTTTCTTCTTCTTCTTCTACTTCTTCTCCTTCTCCTCCCCCTTCTTCTCTCCCCGTTACTTCCTTCCCCTCCTCCTCCTCCTCCTCTGTTGTATAATCCGTATGACCACCATGCTATTTCATTTTTTGTCTTCTACTTCTGCTTCATATATTTCTTCCCATTCTCTTATTTCTTCTCCTTCTACTCCTCTCCTTATTTTTACCTTCCCCTCCTCTTCCTCCTTCGTTTTCTTCTTCTTCAGGTGATTAATCCTTCGTATCCCATCTTTTAGTCACTTTTGCATCTTACAGCCACCCCCCAACCCTACCCCCTTCTTCTTCTCCTCCCCCCCCCCCCCCCTTCTTCTTCTTCTTCTTCTTCTTCTTCTTCTTCTTCATGTTTTCCCTCCGACAGCATATTATATTCAATTAATTTCCCCTCCTCCACCACCACCTCTTCCTCTTCATCATATTCTCCTCCTCCTCCACTATCATTGATCACATGTTCATTCATCTTTATCATTTTATTCTTCTTCCTCTTTCTCCTCCTCCTCTTCGCCCACTTTTTTTTGTTCACATAGGTTCATTTCTGTCCATCATCTCCTCCTCCTCCTTCTCTTCTTCTTCCTCCTCCTCCACCTCCTTTTCTCACATAAGTTTCATTCATCTTCGTCTCCTCTTCCTCCTCCTCCACTACCATTTCTCACATATGTTAATTCATCTTCATTAACTTCTTCCTCGTCCACCACCTGTTCTCACATAATTATATTCATTCCTCTTCATCTTCTTCTCCTCTTATCCCTCATTCGCCACCACCTCCTCCTGCTCTTCCACCTCCCCCAATTAACACAGTTTCTTTCAGAATAACGAGCAACAAAGTGACAACGTACAGTATATACAATTGTTCCCTTTCAGAATTGTAGTAAGAGAAGTTAGCTTAGAATACAAATCAGCTTAATTTTCTCCATGTCATATCCGAAATTCCGTGTCAGTTTTTCCATACTACGTGGTATTTTTTCTTCTGTTTCCATGCCAGCATTAGCTGGAGGGAGTGGTGGGTGGGGAGGAGCCTTCTTCTTTGCTATCCTTTTCTCTACCTCGTAGTCAATAGATTAATAGTTTTAGATATCCAAACTGCCCCGTAAGGACCAATAGGTCTGTTCCAGTTTGTTCTCCTTTGTATTCCTCCTTCCCCTCCTCCCCCACCTTTCCACACACACACACACACACACACCCACACACATAAACACCCTCCCTTGTATAATCAGTATATCCTTCTTGCCCATCTCACTTAACCCTTTTTTTCTACCCTGTCTTAACCTTCCCTCCATATTTCTTGACCTTCTGTACCTTATCTCGTCACTCTATCTCGCCCACCTTCCTATTTCTGTCTACCTGGACCTCCTTCTCCTTCATGTTTAGCATATTTGTTTTGAGATTTTATGACATGCGTTCCATTAGTTTGGCGATTTTGAGACCTTTCGCCCCATTTATTTGTCAATATTAACACCTTTCGTGCCATTTAGGTGTCATTTTTTTCTTGGCGAGCGATAGCGAACCTGAAATTTTAGAAGGAAGCGGCCTTCGGCCGTGAATTTTTCTACCGAAAAATGTACAAATTTATCTTGAAAGGGGTGTAGGGGGTGATTTTGTTTAAGCTTGATGGAGGTCTTAACTCAAAAATACATAACTAAATATATACATAGTACAAAAACCAAGCAGTACCCTCTTGACCTTCTGTACCGTACTTATCTCCTCACTCTATCTCGCCCACCTTCCTATTTCTGTCTACCTGGAAATATAAATATGTCTACTGCACACTAGTATAATCCGAAAAGTTTGACTAAATATATAAGGTAACTTGAGGGGGAAGGTTTATTTTTTGGTCGGTTATTATAGATATATATTTGTTTTTTTTGTTTTTTTTTTAGTTTCCTCCCTAAACCACCATCAAACTTTAAAAAAAAAAAACATCCATTAGATTCTAGATTAATTTGTACATTTTTCGGTAGAAAAATTTCCCGGCCTTCGGCCGGTTCTTCCAAAATTACAAGCTATAGACAATTTTCAATGATCAACCTATACTATGATCAATATATACTATTTCTGGGATCTTTGGCATTGGCATAAAAAGCTATAGTTCTTTCATTATGAATAAGCCAAAAATCTTGACCACTAACCCTATAACTCATAAACGAGTAGAGTAATCAAGCTAATATTTTTATAATTTAGGAAGGGTTATCCAGGGAATAGGTGTGGACATTTACAACCCATTTGCTCCAGCCCTTTTTGAGTAACAGAGGTTAGGGGTCACGACTTCCGGCCAACCTGTGATGTAGGGACGATAGTTTTTTATACGCTAATACCAAAGATCCCAGATATGTTACTGAAAAGAATGTTGAGTTTCGAAAATGAACTATGAGTAAAGCCGGTATCACACGAGCGTTTTTTCCCTTATAATTTATCCTGAACACTGATCTGGCAGCTTATGAGGTTAACGTTTAGATTATTTCGGTTACCTAAATTAATCTACCATCAGTCCGGGCGGATCAACCCCGAAAGGGGTTGAAATAGGGGAGCTGTCCCCCCGCCAAAGGCGGCTTTCTAGGGCCTTTCCTAGCTGATGCTGAGAGGATTGGGTTCTAGTCATGTGGTGATGGGCTGGTCTATCAGAGTGAGAACTGAGCGATCTCTGCCATACCCATAGCTTACTCTGACTGTTCCTTTTACTTATATATTTTCTAGATCTCAAGTGATGGCGTCTCTTCCGTGGATTGACCTCCCAATCTACCAAGATTGGAAGCCAAAGCGTCACATTTTTCCTTTGCCCCTCAACTTTCTCTTCATAATTGCTGAGGGGCACAGGGCCCTGGGTGGGGCTTTGGTTTCCCGGGCGTTTCCGCACCCTCCTCAGCTCCCCGCCATGGAGTGGCTTCGGTCACCCAGGGTTCTTTGGGGGCGCTCGATTATGGCCTTGCTCGGGGCCTTGGGACTGTTTGGCCAGGCAGCTTGGGGAACAACAACAACAACAACAACCATCAGTCTTGTTTCCGATACCAGGGCAAAATAATCCATAAATGTTGCCAGCAAAATGTTGATCATCGAATGTTGACTATAAAAGCTTTCGTGTGATACTGGCTTATGACAAATTTGTTTGAAAACTTACCCTTATAGCTCTCAGAACAATAACAATAACATTTATAGGAAAAATTGTTTCTACGGACACATCTAAATAGTATATATATTGTGTACGAACCTACAAACACGGTCACATATTCGTCATTATACTGTATACATCGTTAGGGTAAAGCCGGTATCACAGGTTAGGCTATGGTTAGGCTATTTTTTTTGCATTTTCCGATGGGGTTCATAGAAAAACATCCCTAAAAAAACCCAAAACAAGGAAAACAAAAAATAAAAAAAATACTTGTAAAAATCGTCCCCGGTGTAAAACAGGATATTTACCCTTTTCTTGCATATATTGGCATTCGCATAAGCTTGAAATATGATAATATAGTTTTCAAATTAGCTTACTTCCATGCATTTATTTAATAAGGGGACCGACCGGTTAATTTAGGCTTAAAAACATCGAAATCCTGAAAATACCAATAGGTGTTTACTCAACAAGAGTCAACATCCCTTCATAAGCCAGTGAAATATTATTAGTGAAAACCCATGGGAAATCGTGTTTTTTTATGTTTTCCAAACTTTTCCTGTAATTCTAAAAACGTTATATAGCGAACTTTGAAATAAACATGCTCAGTAACTACTGGTCGTACGAGGAGCATACCTATATAAATCGAAAGAGCGTAAGCTACTCTACAACCTCCCATACGCTTTATCTTCTACTTTGCCATGTTCCTGCGTAAAATATTGTAAATCTAAAAAACAAAGTAAAAATGTTCACCTAATTACCTTAGACTTTCCCCTGTTTTTCTCAGAACCTATATTGTCGCACTATCGGATGTTATTCTACAGTTAGTATTGGACCTATAGGAATGGTGTATATACCATTGGAAAGGTAATTAAGAACACTAAAAGGCCTATAAAGCCAATTTACTCTAGTAATTTTTTTTTCTTCACAATATGTCGTCAAAGTTGCAATTTTCTATAAATATATTCCCCGGAATCCGTAATCACCTAAATCGAACAAATACACAAAATATATAAAAAAACAATTATAGAAACTACAGATACACCTTTTGTGAGTTGTTTGATCACATAAAACATGTGCTATGGGGATTTCTGTAGGAGTTTATCATTTTCTGCAGTGCTATGATTTTCAACGTTTTTTAACCGAAATTGCAAGAAAAAAAAAATATATATATATATCTAGTTTTATGGTCATATACACCTGTGCCAAATTTAATTTAAATTGAAAGTAAGACCTGGAAGTTTGTAATTAACCGATCGGTCCCCTACGATTGTTCTCGGCGAGCTGCTTCTATACATGGTCCTAGATTTCATTTTCGCCCAGCCATTCGCCCGGAATCGAAAATATTTGTTTCCAAAAACCTTGGGTTTGCCCAGGCAAATTTGCCCAGGCAAATCTGTGATTTTGGTCGAATTTTGACTTGTCAATATTATTACATATTTGGATTCGTCTCGCCGTTGCGGATCAACAGTATATTTAATTTTTAATTTTGACCTATTTTAAAGATTAAAAACTCCATAGACGAGTTATTTATGAACGGATTTTGTTTAAATTTATACAATAAGTACACTTTGGCAAGCTGAATCGAATGGCGCAAACAGAATTAAAATCGGACCATTAGTTTAGGATTTCGATTTTGACTGGCCCTTCCTGGAGGGCCCAGGGGACCGTTTTTTGGACATTTAAAGTCCTTTGTAGCCCAAACTATAAGTCCTAGGGAATTCTACTTGGTGCCATTCGATTTTTCTCGCCGAGCTGCTTCTAGTCATGGTATTAGATTTCATTTTCGTCCAGCCATTCACCCAGAATCGAAAATATTTTTCTCAAAAAAACTTGGGTTTGCCCAGGCAAATCTGTGATTTTGGTCGAACTTTGACTTGTCAATATTATTTCATATTTGGATTCGTCTCGCCGTTGCAGATTCAACGGTATAATTTGTTTTAAATTTTGACCTATTTTTAGGCCCCCTAGGCCTATTTTAAAGTTTAAAAACTCCATAGACGAGTTATTTATGAACGGAGTTTGTTTAAATTTATACCATAAGTACATTTTTGCAAGCTGAATCGAATGGCGCAAACATAATTCAAATCGGACCATTAGTTTAGGATTTCCATTTTGACTGGGCCTTCCTGGAGGGTCCAGGGGACCGGTTTTTGGACTTTAAAAGTCCTCTGTAGCCCAAACTATAAGTCCTAGGGAATTATACTTGATGCCATTCGATTTTTCTCGCCGAGCTGCTTCTAGACATGGGCTTATATTTCATTTTCGCCCAGCCATTCGCCCAGAATCGAAAATATTTTTCTCAGGAAACCTTGGGTGATTTTGGTCGAATTTTGACTTGTCAATGTTATTACATATTTGGATTTGTTTCGCCGTTGCGGATTCAACGGTATAATTTTGTCTTTAATTTTGACCTAGTTTTAGGTACCCTATACCTATTTTAAAGTTTAAAAACTCCATAGACGAGTTATTTATGAACGGGGTTTGTTTAAATTTATACCATAAGTACACTTTGGCAAGCTGAATCGAATGGCACAAACAGAATTAAAATCAGACCATTACTTTAGGATTTCCAATTTGACTGGGTCTTCCTGGAGGGCCCAGGGGACCGTTTTTTTGGACTTTAAAAGTCCTCTGTAGCCCAAACTATTAGTCCTAGGGAATTCTACTTGGTGCCATTCGATTTTTCTCGCCGAGCTGCTTCTAGACATGGTCTTAGATTTCATTTTCGCCCATCCATTCGCCCAGAATCGAAAATATTTTTCTCAAAAAACCTTGGTGATTTTGGTCGAATTTTAACTTTTCAATATTATTACATATTTGGATTCGTCTCGTCGTTGCAGATTCAACGGTATAATTTGTTTTTAATTTTGACCTATTTTTAAGTCCCCTAGGCCTATTTTAAAGTTTACGGGAGCTTTTACAGTCAACATTCGATGATCAACATTTTTCTGGCAACATTTCTGGAATATTTTGCCCAGGTATCGGAAAATAGACTGATGAATCAAGTGATGATATAAGAATTTGGGCAAAATAAATATTATAAATGTTGACCTCATAAGCTGCCAGACCAGTGTTGAGGATAAATGTTGAGGGAAAATGCGCTCGTGTGATACCGGCTTAACACTAATGATAAATAGTGTAATTATATAATCTATAAATAACACTGACAGCAACGGAAATGACTTAGCTCGCACACGTAAACACCCACGTAAGAAAAAATACCCAAGTTATTATAATCCCGATAACGCAGCCTCCCTCGAGATGTCCGGGCGTAAGAGAAATCGAACCTACTACTTCATTTTGTGTGTCGCAGTGATGAAAGGGGTGGTAATTGAGGGGCGATGGGTTGATTTTCTGGCCTTCCTTCTCTCTTTTGTTTAGCCCCATTATTGATATTGATACGTCACTAGCAAACTTTATTAATACACATCTTAAGCTATGTATACAGTAGATTAAATAACTCGGATTCACAGGCTTAATCTAGCCCCAGCCAAATCCACCGCAACCCTGCTCACAAGCTGGACAGGTGAACACGCATACATCCCTCAACTCACCATAAACAACACACCCCTAACACATACACACACACCCAAAATCCTAGGAGTAACATATGATACTCATATGACATTTAAACAGCACACCACAAACATTAAAAAGAAACTGACACCCAGACTTAACGCCCTCAGGTCACTTGCTCACACAAAATTTGGACACAACAAAGAAACTACCACCACAGTATATAAACAATACATAAGATCAGTAATGGAATATGCAAGCCCAGCCTGGGCTTCTAACCTAGCTGAAACACATCATAAGACCTTACAGACTATTCAAAACAAAGCCCTGAAGATCATTACAGGCTGCACAGCTACTGCACCCACAGATCATCTACATCAAGAAACCAAAATCCTCAAAGTCAAAGACCATCTGGACATGAGAGGCACTCAATTCCTGGCAGCAGCCTCCACGAACCAAGACCACCCACTAAACTACATGGCAACACACCCACAGACACCAAGAAATATCAAAACAACACCCAGCACACGGTATCACACACACAATTATTGTCCTCTCTCCCTCCCTGCCCACCCCGAACCAACTTCCAGAAGCACATCCATACTCATATCTCTCGCCAATCCATCCACTCACTCACAGACAACACGCAGCTGCATGCACGACCTCCCGAAATCCATCCTTCCGAATCCTCCCTCCCTCGCGAGGACAGAGTCCACCTGGCCAGGCTGAGATGCGGACACCATCCAGCTCTCCTGAGCTATCAGAAGAGACTGGATGACTCCGTTGTCGACGCCTGCCCGGGATGTAACACAGCACCCCATACCATTAAACACATCATCGAAGACTGCATTTCACACAACCACTTACGCCAACAACACAACCTACACTCAATGAGAGCTCTGTGGGAAAGCCCGATCGTGGCCATGGCCTTCCTCAGGGACTCGGGGCTGTTCGGCCAGGCAGCTTAGGGAACAACAACAACAACAACAACTCGGATTCACACTGCTCTATTAATTTACTTCACCTTTACTTTTCCCTCATCCATACCTTTCCTCTTATCTTCCAGTCTCTGCATTATCCCTCACCGTCTCTTCTCCCCCCCCCCCCCTCTCCCCATAATGATTAGAGATGTATCGATAAGTAATTACATCATTACAGGACAATAATAATGCCCGGCCCAGGTTATCCAGCCTGATAGTTTAATATGTATAATCAGGTGTTTCTGTCTAGGCGACGATAAATCCATACCTAAGTGCGTAAAAGAAAATGTATACTAAGTTTACGTGTTCATATTTATCGTATCTCATATATATATATATATATATATATATATATAGGGGAGGTGTGGTGGAGTGGTCTTGCCACTGGCCTGGTAATCCAAAGGTCCCGGGTTCAAATCCCGATGTATCAATGGGAAGATATTATTGGGATGGAATTTGTGCTGTACCTGGTATCAGTGCATTATCACAAGCCCACCGAAACGTCAATAAAATACCCTCATTGTTCCCTGATTAAATAGCACTGTATGAATATTCCCATATTCAAAATATGCTATAGGGGTGCAATGCCTGGTGAGTTATCTGCTCAACAGGTGGCGTTGTGTGTGTGTGTAAGTGTGAGAGTCTGAGTGTAGGGGGTGAGACAGTGAAGCACGGGAACGAGGTGGCTTCAGAGATGGGGTCGTTTCGGGCCATGAGTGAGCACCGTGCCTCATGTGAGGGCAAGATGGCAGGTGCTCGTTGTACTCTACGTGCTTCACATGTCTCACTCCCTAGACTGGAACAAGACCTCACGGGCTTCACTGTTCATTGTAAAGCGGTGAATGTTAAGGCTCTCAGCCTATGCCCGAGAGGAAGTAAATTGGAATATAGAAAAAAAAAAAAAAAATAATAATAATAATATATATATATATATATATATATATACTGTACTGTAGATAGAAAATATATACAGTAGATATAGACATATAGACAGATAGATAACAGTATATATACCGGTATTTATATGCAATACACACAATATTTGTCTTGTATATGTTAATTTGCTAATTTGTTCAACATTGGCTTATTATCCTATTTTGAGGTACTCTCACCAAGATCCCACCAGATCCCAAGGTTAAGGCCTTTGATATTGATATTGATATTGATTTGGTATTGATAAATACGCTCAATAATGTGTCGAGTATCCATTGTTATACCCAAGGAGTCTCGAACCTCGCAACCTAACCCTCAAAGGTTTCTAGTTCTTGCAGGTCGATCGCGTCATTTTTGTTTCTAAGCCTGGTATCACACGAGCGTTTTTTTCCTCAACATTTATCCTCAACACTGGTCTGGCAGCTTATGAAGCTATCGTTAAAAAATATTTCGGTTACCTAAATTCATCTATCATTAGTCTAGTTCCCGATACCAGGGCAAAATATTCCAGAAATGTTGCCAGTAAAAAATTTGATTATTGAATGTTGACTATAAAAGCTCTCGTGTGATACCGGCTTAACCCAACATGAAACTATTTTTTTAAACTTAATAGAACGTGTGTGTTCTATTTGTTCATCACGTAGCCTTATAGCCTAAGGAACTGCCTTGCATGGACTAAATATTCTGCTCAGTCCGTGCAAACTTAAATCTCTCTCTCTCTCACTCACTCACTCACTCACTCACTCTCTCACACACACCAATACTGACCTTCAACCCGTCTTACAAGCATATGTCGCATCTGTTCACGCCGACTATAATTTTACACCCCAAATTCGGATTTAGCCCCATGTACCAAGATAAGAAATATATGTACCCATTTTATTTGTGTGTGCATGAAAATCTCCCAACATTCTCAGTAAATATGTAAATGATCTTTATTGTGTTTTATTTTTTAATTTGTGTTTGCACTGAAATTGACCGAATATCCTCAGAAAATGTATAAATGCCTATTTTGGTTTTGTGTGTGTGTTATTCACTTGCTTGTTCGTCAAGGGGAATCCACGCAATGCGAGCTAAGCTCATTATTATCGCGCCTCCTTAACTGGGAATGTATTGAGTGAAATGCATGTTAAGTGTTTATGTATCGTTGGAATGGCTGTGGATGTGCGTGTAGTCTGTATTTTAGCCAATTGGCGACATCTGGAAACGAAGGCTTAGGGTTAATCTGTACGGTACCCTTCTCACTACGGTACCAGTCTCACCCGAAGGCTTAGGTTGACCTGTAGCTTAGGTTGACCAGTACGATACCCATCTCACCTTGTAACCGATCACCAACCCCAGATGGGACGTCACAACTTCGTCCACTTATACCAGGTTCCTTGAACAGAGGCTACACCGTTAGGAGACTTGCCCAAATGTCTCTTCCCCGCCCGGGTCTCGAACCCGGGACCTTCTGGTTGTGAGCCAGACGCGCTATCAGTTACGCCACGGGGAGGTGTGTGTGTGTGTGTGTGTGTGTGTGTGTGTGTGTGTGTGTGTGTGTGTGTGTGTGTGTGTGTGTGTGTGTGTGTGTTCTTGTTATTGAAATCATCCGAACATCCAAAGAAAATGTATAATTCACCCCCGTTTTCTTTTTCTTTCTTGCACCGAAATCGCGCCCACATCGGCACAATAGATCTTCTGTTGATAGGATAACTACGTGTTGTGAATGTTGCAGGCCCGGCCCAGATACTCGGGTGCTTGTTATGTTAATTAAGTTATAACTATTCGAGCTTCTGCGGGGACAGATTGGTTATTAATGCTTGTTTAAAATCGTGTTCTGCCGGATTGGATATCGGGATTGTTGATTGTGTTTTGTGTCTCTTATTGTTGAAGGTCTAATGGTTTATGGGGGTAGTGTTTGTTTTGTGGCCTATATATCAATTTATTCATTTATTTTTTAGTTTCCTCGCTAAACCTCCATCAAGCTTAAAAACACGCGCCAAAGACCCTCCTTCAAAACACGCGCCAAAGATAAAAAAATTACATATTTCGATAAAAAAAATGCCCGGCCAAAGACCGGTTTCTCTTAAATTACAGGCTCGCTATCGCTCGCCAGTAAAATAATCGACACATAAATGACACAAAAAGTCTTAATATTGACTACAAAAATGGGGCGAAATGTCTTAAAATCGCCAAACTACTGGGCCAAGCGTCTTATAATCTGACAACTAATGGGGCTAAACATAAGGAAGATGGGGGACCAGAAAAACGGCCCAAGATCCCTTAATGCTTGTTTATAATCGTGCTCGGTCGGCTGGGAATTTAGGATGTGTATTGATTGATTTTTGTGTCTCTTATTGTTTTGGTCAGTCGAAGGTCTAATGGTTTAACTATATCGATCCTTCAGAGCAACTTTGTTCATTTGTTTGTTTGCATTTTGGTTTAGTCTTGTTTTTTCTTAGCCACTTGACATAATTAATATATACAGTACACCACATGACATAATTAATATATACAGTACACCACATGACATAATTAATATATACAGTACACCACATGACATCATTAATATATACAGTACACCACTTGACATAATTAATATATACAGTACACCACATGACATAATTAATATATACAGTACACCACATGACATCATTAATATATACAGTACACCACTTGACATAATTAATATATACAGTACACCACATGACATAATTAATATATACAGTACACCACATGACATAATTAATATATACAGTACACCACTTGACATAATTAATATATACAGTACACCACTTGACATCATTAATATATACAGTACACCACTTGACATAATTAATATATACAGTACACCACTTGACATCATTAATATATACAGTACACCACATGAGGTGACAATATTGGCCAGCTGGACCTCTAAGTATATGGTTGCCAATTGACCACTTGCGAGTTTCAGGCTATAAGGAAGTTGGAGCCGGAAACATTGCTATTAAGCAGAAATACGATAATAATATGGGTTTCTGATGTATAGAAAGTATGTTGAATTGGGTTTTATGTAGCCTATTTATAAATGTACTACAACCGTATTTTAGCTGTTAATTATGAGAAACATTGATGTCTACAGCTCCAACTTCCTTATAGAACGAAACTCGCAAGTTGTCAATTCAATGCTTCTCCTTACATGGTCTTTATACAGTAGTCACTTTGCAATAACTCTACCAAAAGATGTGTTGGTGTTTCTCGGATTGTCCACCTGCTTATTTGTTCGCTACGAAGGTATCGGAATCTTCAGTAGAATACTAAAAGAACATTTAATGAAAAATTTGTTTTCGTACTTTTTCTCTCTCTCTCTCTCTCTCTCCGACTTCCATAAACCCTTCCTAATCTGAATAAAAGCGTCTAATAATAGCCAGAAAATGAAAAATAAATTATCCTACGCACCTTGTTTACTTCGTTAATTAGGCACCCCCTCCTCCTGTGTTTACCCTTTGAGTAACAGCGAGTGTGCTATATTTTATTCTAGCTATATTTATACGATATTGTGCAGGTTAGGAAGGATCTGTGGTAGTAAAAAGGGTTAAGCGAGACAGTTCAAAGCCTTTTTATTGCTGGAGTCCCTTTTGAAACTGAATATAATCGTCTGATAGTAGCCAATATAAAGTCAATAGGACGTCGCCGGTACAGAAGGGGTTAATTTACCACCTCCCCAATTTATCGGCCTTGCGCCCTGCAAGTTTTTCTGGGAGTCCTCTTGCGCATCATCACAATATCTAGCCTTCAGTTTTTATGCAGTAGTTGAGTCGAGGGAATAAGGTGGCATGAGAGGAAGAGTAGATACAGTATCGAGTAAGTACTCGAAGTGGAGTAGCAGTTGAAGTAAAGGGTCTGTTATAGTTTCTTGGAGTAGAGGGAATAAGGTAAGCATGGGAGGAAGAGTAGATCGTGTATTGAGCAGTTGTTGAAGTAGAGGGTTTGTTGTAGTTTTTTAGAGTAGAATGAAGCAAGTAGAGTAGATGAAGTATAGAGTAGTAGTTGAAGTAGAGGGTGTGTTGTTGTTTCTTGGGGTAGAGTGAGTAAGGTAGGCATGGGAGGAAGAGTAGATCGTGTATAGAGCAGTTGTTGAAGTAGAGGGTGTGTTATACCGTATAGGAGTAGAATTGAGCTGGTGGGGATGGGAGGTAGAGTAGATAAATGTTATACTAGTATTTAATAATAAGAGGATTGTTTTAGTTTCTTAGTTTGTAATTATACAGTCTTAGAAGGTAGCATGCACGGAAAAGCTGCTCAATTAACCCTCTCCGACATATGACGCGATTTTGAGCCTATTGGGGATACTGTAAAACCTTTGTTACCATCAGGGGTATTTAGAAACCTTTAGTTTAGTTACTTCAACCTCTGCAGTTGTCTGAGTTAGCTGTGGGCAGAAAACTAATTATGGAGAGGTAATTATGAGAGTGAGAGAACTCTATTTCTTATTGCTAATCTGGCAACCTCTGCGTCATAAATGCGTGAAATGGTTAAGCATGTAGCATTACTTGAAGATGCTTTTTTGTTTAGTTTCTTAAAAGAGAATGAACAAGGTACCGGTAAGCAAGGGAGAAAGAGTAGGTCAAACATAGAACAGTATTTGATGGCAAGTGGTTTGCTATTTTACATTTTGTATTTTCTTATAGCAGAATCATGGAGGCAGTAGTATAAAGCAGTAGTATTATCAGAACCATGGAGGCAGTAGTATAAAGCTTTAGTTTCTTATAATAGTTTAAAAGGTAGACAGAGACGAAAGAGTAGATCAAGCATAGGGCAGTAGTTGAAGAAGAGGGTTCGTTATAGTCTCATAGATGTATTTTGCTTTGCCTTTGTATATTTTTGCATGTGTAGTATCTTGAGCAGTCCATAATTATATTGATTTAGTTTAGTTGAATGAAGAGAGCAGACGGGCAAGAAAGAATACATAGCAAAATATGTATGTATGTGTGTAATATCAGACATGGGCATGATTACATAAAATGATTAGGATTTGATTTTGATTATTACCCTGAATATTTTGTTGATTATGATTTGATTAGGATTAGCCAATTTATTTTTCCTAATTATGATTGGATTACGATTATTCTTTATTTTTATTTTTGATTATGATTAGATTTTTCAAAAAAAATATGATTATGATTAGATTATGATTTTAATCATGTTAAATTGTGATTATTTGTGAAGTTTAGGATTACGACAGTGATTATGATCATTCTCGATAACTTTAAAGGTACTAAGTTTTTCAGAAAGTACTTTGTGGCCAACACAATACTATAGAGTCCTCCATAACTGCTTTTCCAGCTTTCTTCTTATTAAAATAATTACCATTATGAATCAATATTCACCTCGTGTAATAAATGATACAATCTGTGAACTTGTAAAGTTTTACTGATTTTGGAAACACACTGTACAGCACTGTTAAAAAAAATCAGATCCTGTATTTGTGCATTAAACCAACAATTGTAATACTCTGAAGATACTTTTGCTTGTGAATTAAAAGAAAATAATATACTCTCTAGATACTTTTGCTTGTGAATTAAAAGAAAATAATAATACTGCTTAGTAGCTTTAAAAACATAACTATATGATGGAATCAGCTTGTGAATAAAAAAAAAACACTGCTTGCAAAAACATACTGGAATGATGAACTCACATACAACAAATTAAATAAATTAATTTAAACTAAATTTTGTTCAATTTCCTCACTGACAGAGAAGTTATAAAATTTGAACTCACAGCTGAATATGATTATTGCATTTAATAAACATTAGCTCCTCAAAGCGAACATCAGTCACTCTACAGCGCTCAGGGCGAAAGACTTTTCCAGCAATGGAGAAAAGTCTCTCAACTGGTGCTGAAGATGCTGGGATGCACAGATAGCGGAGGGCAAATGTTGTCAGATCTGGGAATGCCACTTGATTCTTTTGCCAGAAGAGAATGGGATCAGTTTCGTCCTCTTCTGTAGGCTGACTCAGATAGGATTCAATTTGTGAGTATGATCGAATTGATGATGATGATGACGATGATGAGGACACTGAAGGGCTGTTTGCGGAGGCAATAAATCTGAATAACTTGCATCTCTTTTTGGGTACGGGTGTAGTGGCAGGTGCATCATTGGTCTCGCTAGAATCATTGACAGTAATTTCATCTACTTTTGAGGTCAGAAGTGTTTTCATCATTACAACTTCGTCTGCTGAACACCAGTCCATCTTGAAACGTGGATCTAGAAGGGAAGCCAGCTGAAAAATTTCCATGTCTTCATAGATGCTCAACCTCCTGTCGATAGAGTTCATGAGAGTGGTAACTATCTTTGACTTGTATACTAGTGATAGCTGTTGAAGTTCAGTCTTCAGTCCACGAATACATGGGATAACTTTACTTGCAGTCACAATATTCTCCCCTTCACATTCTAGGGTAGCTACCTCAAAAGGTGTTAGTATGTCAGTGATTTCTTTGATCTGATTAAGCTCATATTTGTTCAACTTTCCTGGGTAGTTCAGCTGATCAAGCTTGACTGGGTCAATATTGAGGAGAGAACGAAGCATTTTGTTTGTGCTGTTCCATCTTGTAGAGTTCTTGGCTTGGGGTCTGCATTCACCTTCAAGGATGTCCGAAGCGAGAGCAGAATGGCGAATGTGAGATACGAGACGAGAGGCTTTTCCAATTACCCCTGAGACAGGTCCAGTTTCCTCCAGGCCATCTTTCACTGCATTTTGTAAGTTGTGAAGAAAACAGCGGACATGCTCTGGCAAGAGGTGTAGGAGCTTCTCGTTATTTCCAAGACCTAGGAAGCATGCTGGAACATGAATCTGATGTGTATGGAACAAGTGGCTAGTGTATCAAAAATAGACTATAAGAGAATGAATTTGCTACAAGGGAATCAATAAATAATCAAAATAATCATATTTTAATCATTGATTATTGTTTGGAAATTTTTGATTATGATTTGATTATGATTTTAACAATTCTATAAATTTTGATTAGATTAGATTATGATTATATAACTTTTCACAAAAGTGAATATGATTTGATTACGAATACGTAATCACATCCATGGATTACGATTTGTTGATTAATAATCATAATCATGCCCATGTCTGGCACTGTGTATGTATGTATGTATGTATGTATGTATATATATATGTATGTATGTATATACTCTGGCTCCTTCCCCAGTTTTCCTTATTTTTGTTATGGGGGTGGCCGACTCGAGACAGAGCCCGAACAGGGACATCACAACACATCGTTTGGGATAGCAAAATATACCAGCTCTTAACGATAAGGGGGGTTGGTTTTAATTTCGTATTAGTATTTTGTTCTTCTTTGCTTTTTGCCATATGTGGGTAACCTTGGACTGTCATGAAGTAGAGGAGTTGTTTTTATTACCTGCCCTGAAATCCTCTCCCAACCCATCCCTCCACCACCACCCTCATTATCACACTCTTCCTTCATGGTCAAACTTTTATATATACAGTATATATATATATATATATATATATATATATATATATATATATATATATATATATATATATATATATATATGTTTTTACTCTCCCCTGTTACTAGTTTGGTGACTTCTGCCCCATTTATGTGTCGAATTCTTTGGCAAGCGAGAGCGAGCTTGCAAGATAGGAGAAACCGGTCTTTGGCCAATATTTTTTTTTTCTACCGAAAAATGCATTTTTGTTTAATTGAAACCTAGGACAGTGCTTAACCCCTTGTGTACCGACGACGTATTTTTCATTTTATTCTATTTAGGCGATTTTGTGCAGTTTAAGAAGGATCTGTGGTAGTATAAAGGGTTAAGTGAGGTAGATCGAAGCCTGTTAATTGCTGGAGGCGCTTCTTAAACTGAATGAAATCATCTAATAGTAGCCAGCATAAAATAAATTGGACCGCACTGGTACTGAAGGGGTTAAATAAAATGGGCTACTTTTTAGTGTCATATTGGTACCTTCTCCTTCTTTGGTTTTTGTCGTATGTATTTAACCTTGGGCAGCCCTTAAATCCTGTGAACCCAGGTACCCTTCTGTTCCTCTGCCCCACCCTTCCTGTCATCCGTGAACAGGGTTACCATATCAAGTCGGCTAAATAGTAAATAAATGCCGATAACAGCTAAAATAACGGCACAATATCTACAACGTCTGTCTGAAATGGCTCAAACTACAGAATATCGCTAAAATCATGTCGCTAGATGTAACAAAAATGCCTCCTGATCGAAGAAAATACCTCTAGATCTAGCGGAAAAGTAGCTAATTTAGCAATACTGTCCGTGAAGTTTGGGCTATAACGTATGGGCCGTGTATCGTATTTTTGTTTTCTATGTGAGTGAGGGAGACAAAAGGCAGAACTGATTGTAGCGAGTGCCTCCCCCAGAGTTAAAAGAGTGAGGTCTATCGTCATTTCGTCCAAAAATACTTTTGCTCTAAATCTCTTGACCCTCCTTTCAATATAATTTAGCCATAACTTAACCTAAACAAATTTAACCAAACCCAACTTAACCTAACTTATCTTAACCTAACTTATAACTAACTTAACATTTCATCAACTTATCCATACGACTGAACTTCAAAATGGTGATGGGCTGGTCTATCAGAGTGAGAACTGAGCGATCTCTGCCATACCCATAGCTTACTCTGACTGTTTCTTTTACTTATATAGGTTCTAGATCTCAAGTGACGGCGTCTCTTCCGTGGATTGACCTCGCAATCTACCAAGATTGGAAGCCAAAACGTCACATTTTTCCTTTGCCTCTCAACTTTCTCTTCATAATTGCTGAGGGGCACAGGGCCCTGGGTGGGGCTTTGGGTTCCTGGGCGTTTCTGCACCCTCCTCAGCTCCCCGCCATGGAGTGGCTTCGGTCACCCAGGCTTTATTGTGGTCGGCACGGAGGGTTCTGTGGGGGCGTTCGGTTATGGCCTTGGCCTTGCTCGGGGCCTTGGGGCTGTTCGGCCAGGCAGCTTGGGGAACAACAACTTCAAAATGCCTATATAATTGAAAAAAAAAATATATATATATATATATATATATATATGGGTGGAGAAGCACTAGAACAGGTCAATCTGTCTCATTGTAATTTTGCTATACGACCGCAGTACCTCCAAGTCATTTCCCCTCAATATCGCCTAACCACAAGACATAACCTTGCGCCAAAGAGAGAGAGAGAGAGAGAGAGAGAGAGAGAGAGAGAGAGAGAGAGAGAGTAGCACCCACATAGCATTAAACACACACCAGAACACACGACGATAATACACCCATACACACTCAAGCGATGCACACAGATGGAAGTTCACACACACACACACACACGCACGCATACACAACAGAAATAGTTACACACACAAACACGTACACTAAAATAGTCACACACACACACACACACACACACACACACACACACACACACACACACACACACACACACACACACACACACACAGCCCGTAGCCTAGTAGGTAGAGCTCTCGTCTCACACACGAGGGGTCGGGGGTTCAATCCCAGACCGGGCGGAGACAAATTGGGCTTGTCTCCTTTCATGTGTTAGCCTCAGTTCACCTGGCTGTAAATAGGTACCTGGAATAAGTGGACGACGTTGTGACGTCCCATCTGGGGTTGGCAAAAATGGTACAAGGCGAGATGGGTATCATATGGTTCACCTAAGCTGATGGCTACCTAAGCCTTCGGGCGAGACGGTACCGTCTATAGTGAGAATGGTACCATACAGATCCACCCTAAGCCTTCGTTTCCAATGTCGCCAATTGGCTAAATACAGACTACACACACATCCACAGCCATTCCAACAGTACATAAAACACTTAACATGCATTTCACGCAATACATTCCCAGTTAAGGAGGCGCGATAATAATGAGCTTAGCTCGCATTGCGTGGATTCCCCTTGACGAACAAGTAACTGAGTAACTGAGTAACACACACACATTTACGGTCACGGTGGCCGAGCGCGCTTAGTACTCTGTATTGGGAGCGCTAGCTCTGGTGTCGGGGGTTCAATCCCAGGCGCCGGCAGGGGAAGTTCTCTCAAAAACTTTCCCTGGCCGTGAAGGCAAGATCTGGGCGGATCGTCTCGGGGGACCCACAAAGTCTCCTGCCCACGTCCTACTCCCTTGGGAGTATGTAGGCGCTCTCGTTAGCTGCCAGGATCAGTCTGTTGATCCATTAGGATAAGATCTAGGTTAAGTCTGTGTATTTTCAGCCCCATTGGCTGCCGGCTTGAAATAAACCGATTATTATTTTATTATTACACACACACACACACACACACACACGTACACTAAAAAAAATAAAAAAATAAACACACACACACACACACAAGCATTAACCTCAAAGGAAATACCCAGGTGTTTTACGATCGTGTTTTGGGTACCGTCATAACACAGGCTTCTATGGGGAGAACCTTGACATCTTCTTTTTGCTTTTTTAAAGTCGCCATGTTTGCTACCTTTTGACGTATCCTGTGTATTAGAAGCACGAACCTTACAAGCGCCATTAAGTCGAATAAAATCAAATAAACTCAACTCGTTCAGTACCAGTAACATCGTTTTAATCATATTCTGGCAACTATTAGATGAATTTATCTAGTTTAGGAAGGGCCTCTAACCATTAAAAGGCTATTCAATTTGTTCCTTCCTAAGCTGAAAAAAATCGTGTAATAGTCGCCAGAATATGATGAAAAGAACGTCATCGGTAGAGAAGGATCAAATCGAATGTTCTGTTTATTAGTTTGCATATACAGTATATGTATTATGATTCTAAATTAACCCTTCCAGTACCAGCGACGTGTGTTATATTTTATTCTAGCTATATTTATACGATATTATGAAGCTTAGGAAGGATGTGCAGTAGTTAAAAGGCATGTTTGAGATAGTTTGAAGCCTTATTATTGCTAGAGGTCCTTCCTAATCTGAATAAAATCATCCAAGAGTTGCCAAAATATAATGAAAAGGACGTCACCGGTACTGTAGGGGTAAAGGAATATCATAAAATGTATCCCAAATATATCTGGTGCCTGGTAAGGGAAATCATAGACTCCGAATAACAGTCAGTGTTTACATTGTGTTTTAAGGGGGGGGGGGGTATATATATTGCTCGATTTAGTTGTTGTTTTAATAGTTGCTTAGTTTACTCCCTAGACCTCCATCAAGCTTAAAAAACACATTCCCAAGATCCCGCTTCTTGATAATGTGTACTTTTTTCGGTACAAAAATGTCTTGGTCGAAAACCGGTACCTCCTAAATAACGGACTGGCTATCGTTCGCCAGGAGAAAAAAAATGGCACGAAATGATCTTAATATTGACGAAGGAATGGGGCGAATGTCTTCAAAATCGCCAAACTAATGGGCCGAACGACTTAATATATAAAAACTAATGGGACTAAGTCTGAGGGAGAGAAGGGGGGGGGGGGGGGGGAGCAGAAAATCCAACTACTGTACCTCTCCTTAGGGCCAGGTAGTTGATATTTTGGACTCCCTACCAGGCCGCGTCGACCATACTGTGACGTCAGCAAGGTGGTGCGACATTCACGGACCGCTCTGTCTCCCAAGTCTATAATTACTCTCCCGTTTATATTTTATCAGTTTAGTTTTAAATTAAAGTACACATAAAACTATATTTATCTTTTGCTGTGTACGCAAAATTATATTATTATATATTATTATGCCGATATTATAACAACATACTTTGGTATTTACTGCAAATTACACCTTGAACAAGTATTTGTACAAGATGAAAACGTATTACAAGTATATCACTATTACTTTTTCCTATTGGAAAATATAATACAAAATGCTATACATTACTGTATTTTATACACAGCCAATAAAGAGAGCCTTACTGGAGAGCCAATATAAGCGACATCCACTATTATTCGTGAAAAATACATATAAGTAACTAACTAAATGTATTACTATATAAATTAATATTAACATATAATTAATGTAACACACACAAACACACATATAAAGGAATGACCTTTGTACTAGGCCTAATCCAATCTCCGTTCCGGGATTATACTTTATAAATCCAATTCCCTTACTTAACCACACCTGCAGACACACTCACCTTCACAATCACAATCACACACACACCTGCAGTCACAAACACACACACACACAATACAATAATTATACAAAACAGTACACATAGTCTATTTGTCTAGGGTTTGAAGCTTTCTCTTCATGCCTACATTCTTATTAGCTCTGGTAGCTGCTGGGATGTTATTTTCTTTAGCACAGTAATTATTTAATATTGTATTTGTAGAAGCATATACCACCATACTTTCTATTTTGTCGGTGTTATGACCATTTGCACACATATCATTAGGGAACAGGATATCAACATCTGCTAAAGCCGTAACTGTGAGCTGTGTTGCTATATTTCTTTGGCTAGTAGCATTTCGAAAGGCAGGAAGTTGAACAAGTTTGTTAATAACAATATAGTTATACATGACCATGTTGGCTGTCACACTATCTGGGTAAATAAGGGAAACTCTGCTAATTCCAGCAATGTAACTTTAGATTTTCAGGGATGTCTTCACCACTATCTGAACACGTAATCATTTCTTTACATGCATTACATTTCATTTTCTTTATCACAGAGTAACAGCAATAGCCAGCTAAATAAACTATCACTGGGATGATGTCTTTACACCTATCAATATCTTCCTTACAAACTTCAACATTCGTATGACATAAACCAAAATCAATTTCCTCATCTGTTTTTACTTCTTCATAATTAATGTCTTCAACATTCCTTAACATGGCCTTCTTGTCGAGTATGGGTAAACTTAGTTTTAACACTGACATCATCCGTATCTTCTTTTCACACTCATATATTTGGCGTACAGAAATATTGTAATTTCCTCCTGCTAACTGCTGATAGTGACCAAATCTTGCTTCCAAATGGTCTGTTTGATATGTTCCTGTTAGTATGTAAGCCATCTTCAGTTCTGTAATGCAATAATTTGTAATTTCTCTAACAGACACACACACACACACACACACACACACACACACACACAGACACACGCACTCCTCACCACACACACGCACTACTCACACACATACAGTACACGCACACACACACACGCACTCACTCTCACTCTGTTTTTAACTATCTGTAGTATCTATATATTTAACTATATCTATCTATCAATCTATCTTTTTAACTATCTACAGTATCTACTGTATATATTTAACTATATCTGTCTATCAATCTATCTATATATCCTCCTTACAAACTTCAACATTCGTATGACATAAACCAAAATTAATTTCCTCATCTGTTTTTACTTCTTCATAGTTAATTTCTTCAAAATTCCTTAAAATGACCTTCTTGTCGAGTATGGGTAAACATAGTTTTAATATAGGCTACTTATAAAATATTTAGAAGGGGGAAATAATTTGGAAACACAGCGCGATCTTCCCCATATCTCACTCAATGTATACTGACCTGAGAGGGTAGTGCGAAAATGAACCCTACCTTTGCCTACGTCACAGAATTTAAAGGTCCCATCCGAGCGGCCTGGTACTCTAGGTGGCCTCGACCCTACTCCCTCACGCTTAGCCCCATTAGTTTTTAGATTATCCGACGTCCCTTCCATTAGTTTGGCGATTTTGATACAGATAAGAAACAAGTCATCGCATTGCTATTATTATCCTCAATTATTATTGTATACCTTGTTTTTACATTGAATTGGTTTACAGTGTCGTGAAAGTGACAGTGACCGCTATACTGTCGGCTCAAGGTCAAGGGAAGGCAGGCAGGGGTTTCGCAGGTACAGCTTTCCAACCACCGGGGTTTCGCAGGGGGGTAGCATTCGGGCACGATACTGGGCCTATTTCAGTCCGGTGTTTAGAGGGTATCGGATACACACACCACTTAGCACACACTCGCATACTCATACGCGCGCGCACGCGCACACATTGACACCCCCCCCCCCCCACATACACGCACTCACGAAACATTACCCAACTAATCTGGTTGAGTTGGTGCTGCTGGGAATCTACCGTACTTGTTCTGTGCCTACTTTAAGTCCTGGCTTATAACTGTCTTGATAGCGTAATGCACAAATGCGCGGAATTTCGGTGTGAGTATCCTAGGTTTAAGTCCTTGGATTGCCACATGTATTTTTTTATTTCATTAATTGAGTTTAGAAGTAGAGTTGGTTGGTGAAAAAATATTAATTAACCTAACCTGACCTATCAATATTGGATGACTCGGCTGTTTTAATTATGCTGGTGCAAAAAAAAAAAATACTATCCAGTGACTGGTACTTGTTATTGTTAATCTACACTAATTAAATTAGTGTCGATTAACAATAACAAGTACCAGTCACTTGATAGTACTTTTTTTTCGGGGTCGGGGTCAGCTGCTTCGTAATATGACCTGTTTAGACATGTTTCGTTTTTTTGCTTCAGTGTATTTGTGAGGTTTACATTAGTGTATTTTATTTGATACTGAACACTTGGGTTTAAATATTGTAGTTTGTTAAGGTCTATCATTGCGTCACACACACTCTCTCTCTCTGTCGCACTTTACATACATACATGCATACATACATACATACATACATACATACATACATACATACATACTCACACACGCACACATACACACCACACACAAACTTACCAACACACACACACATACACCTACAAGCACACACACACACGCATAAGTATGTTTACACCTACCAAATCACACACACACACACACACACACACACACACACACACACACACACACACACACACACACACACACACACACACACACACACACACACACACACACACACACACACACACACACATACAGGAGTCACTTGCTCCCACAGTGAAAGCGAGAGTAGAGAGCCAAGGTAAACATCACTATGAAATATAATACTCTATGACCTGACATCTATCTTACTGTATCTATTTTATATCTACTCATTTATTTTTGTCAATTTGCCGTGGTTACTTTCTACCTGCCTGTCTGTATCTGTGTCTAATATTTAACCTATGCCCACCCTACCCTGTGCAACTCTCCAACCCAAGAGTGAAACGTTATTCTCAATTTCTCTTCTATTCAACAGCTGAGCTCTGGAACTCTCTCCCCGAATCAGTCTTTCCTTCACCCTATGACTTAAATTGCTACAAACTCCGTGTGTCCAGGCATTTTGGCTCGAACGTCCCTTGATTTTGGCCCTGTCACTCTCTCATCTCTGGGGGAGGCACTCGTCACAGGCAGTTCTACCTTTTGTCTCCATCAATAACATTGAACAAAAAATACATCCCTACTTATATATCGATCTTACGATATCGAAAGTTAGTGGGAGGGGCAGAATGTCTTAAAATCTTAATACTAGTAGGTCTAAGCATGAGGGAGAAGGGGGCCCAGAAACGCCCCCCCCCCCCCTCCCCCCCCCTCACCCCCACACACCCCTTCCTTCCTTAATTAATTTTACATTCCTGCGGGAGACAGTAATGAGCAAAATTAACCCCTTCTGTACCGGTGACGTCTAGTTAATTTTCTTCTAGTTATATTTAGACGATTTTGTGCAGTTTAAAAAGGATCTGTGGTGGTAAAAAGGGTTAAGCGAGATAGTTCGAAGCCTGTTAACTGCTAGAGGCCCTTTTGAAACTGAATACAATCGTCTAATAGTAGCCAGAATATAGTTAAAAAGAAGTCACCGGTACAGAAGGGGTTAATGGGCGATTTGAAGCCAATTTAAAACGCCGAATATAGTGCTTGCTTGTGAATGTGCAAAGTTTAGGGTTTAAGAGGAGATGGTCTGTTTTTCTGGACACCTTTCTCCCTCATGCTTAGCCCCTTTAATTTTTAAATTCTTAGATTCTTGCCGTATTAGTTTGGTTGTTTTAAGATCTTTCGCTCCATTTCTTTGTCAATATTAAGACCTTTCTTGCCCTTTAGGTGTCCATTTTTTTCCTGGCGAACGACAATGAGCCTGTAATTGTGGATGAACCGGCATTTTGCCGTGACGTTTTCCTACCTAAAAATGTACAAATCAATCTCGAAGGGGGATGTAATGGATGTTTGTTCTAAGTTTGATGGAGGTCTAGGGAGAAAACTAAAAAACAAATGAATATATAAATTATATATATATACTGTATATAAATAGACCCCCCAAAAATAACCACTGTCCCCTTAAGATACAGGCGCACTTTTGAATCTAGCTTTACACAGGAAGACAACAAATGTCATATATTAGTTAGGCAAGTATAATGAGATTAGGATAATTTGATATTATAATCACATGCTATTTGACTTGAACGGCCTAAATATCATTCAAACTGAAGGTGTAACCTTGATCTTGATTTCTAAATGTATGATTATAATTATATAAGTCCACAAATCTAGTGATAACCAGATTTTCTGTGTGGTAGACATAATTATAGACGAGTTAGTTCAATTCTGTATACAATGTATTCCTTGTTTATTACAATGTAGTTCAATACTGTATACAATGTATTCCTTGTTTATTACAATGTAGTTCAATACTGTATACAATGTATTCCTTGTTTATTACATTGTAGTTCAATACTGTATACAATGTATTCCTTGTTTATTACATTGTAGTTCAATACTGTATACAATGTATTCCTTGTTTTTTTTCCTGCTCATGCATTTGTTCTAGCCTACCTCTCGAAACCCCACACTCTTGCAAGGACAACTAAGGCAATTGACCACTTGTGAGTTTCGTTCTATAAGGAAGTTGGAGCTGTAGATATCGATATTAAGCAGAATTACCAGCTAAAATACGGTCGTAGTACATTTACAATTGCATAAAATATAATTCCCCATACTTTCTATCTATCACAAACCTACATTATTATTGCCTCTCCGTTTTATATCGATGTATACGGCTTCAACTTCCTTATAGCCTGAAACTCTCAAGTGGTCAATTACGTAGGCCGAGTCAACCAAACTTTATTTTGTCATTTGGACCTCCCAGGAGTTACTGGCTTGACGGTGGCAACACTTGAATTGTATTATATTGTAGTCGTTTTTTTCCAGCTGATGATAAATTGTTATCTCTCCATCCTGATTACTCGGCTATTACCATGATTTTGTGGCGAAATATGTTGTTAATTATGAAAAGTTGGCAACATATTATGACGCATGCAGAGACATAGCAGTATCATATTTTTCCAGTACGAATCGAGAAATCAGATACTAAAGGATTTAATTTGCCAACAGCTGAAAAAATAGACTATACCGTAGCCCTCTCTTGATTACACAGCTATTACAGTACGACAATGTGTTGCTAATTACGAAAACCTGGTATCAATATGATTCAGAAACATAATGGTTTCATATTATTTTCATTGCAGTTCGAGCTATCATATATTACACCAAAAAAATTAAAAAAAAAAACAAAAAAAAAAAAAAAAAATTAACCATTTGTATGCCTCCTAACTGCAGTGTAAAATAAATATGGTGTATTAATTTTAAGTAAAATTTAAACGTTTCAGTGAATAATAATAATTGATTTATGTACTCCAAATAATAACCTAGATGTATATTAATTTTATCTTTCTAATGTTTACCATTTATGTTGAAATTGAGCATATGATACAAAGAGAGTAGTTAAGGGGAGACTTCCACTTGAGGGATTTTTTTCTGGACTCCTTTCTATCTCATGTTTAGTCCCATTGCTTTTGATATTCTTAGACGTTTGCCCCATTAGGTTGGTGATTTTAAGAACGTTTGTCCCATTTCTGTCAATTTTAAGACTTCATGCCATTTAGGTGTCGATTTTATCCTGGCGAGCGATAGCGAGCCTGTAATTTAAGAGGAACCGGCCTTTGGCCGGGACATTTTTCTACCGAAAAATTTACAAATTTATCTTGAAAGGGGGTCTAGGGGGTGTAATTTTAAGCTTGATGGAATTCTAGGGAACGAACTACAAACCTCCCCTTAAGTCCGTGTACTCGACCTATTCTGATCTGTCCACCACCCATCGCAAGCCAAAGTCAAGTGCAGATATTGATGTACTAACTATGCGTTTCACTATAACAAATATATTCACACAAAACATACATATTGAAGAGTTCAATAGCAAACATTTATATTTTTAGTACATTACCTGATTGATTATTGTTTATCAACTAATTATATGAACGGGAAAGGTTGGTACGAGATGTGATCATCCGGGGATTCGAACCTGGGATAACACATACAGGTATTATACACTCAAACCATTACACCACCTAGACAATGACTATGAACTGTTCTTTTTACCCCTTCTGTATCGGCGAGGACTTTTCAATTATTGTATTATAGCTATATTTAGACAATTGTGTACAGTTTAAGAAGGATCTGTGGTATAGTTCAAAGCCTGTTAATTGCTGGAGACCCTTTTAAAACGTAATACATTCGTCCAATAGTAGGCAGAATAAAGTTAAAAAGACGTCGCTGGTAGAGAAGGGGTTAAGATGAAAACAAGAAAACAAATCGTCCAGTGATGACCAGCATAATATGATGTTTACGACGTTGCTACAATTCGTTGCTGATCGAATCGACGTTTTTTTCGATAATAAATATAGGACAAGTCGATTACAATCTGTACATTTTTCTTACTAATTCGACATACCGTTCATGATAGTGCGTTGAAAATATCGAGTCCAATTGAATATGGTTGCATAATTCCCGTATTTTTGGAAGGTGGTTTAAAATAATATATCCAATATTATGAATATGTACTATTATACACACACACACACACACACACACACACACACACACACACACACACACACACACACACACACACACACACACACACACACACACACACACACACTCACTCACTCACTCACTCACTCACTCACTCACTCACTCACTCACTCACTCACTCACTCGCTCCCTCTATCACGCATTCACACTTACTCTCTCTCTCTCTCTCTCTCTCTCTCTCTCCCACCACGCCCTTCATTGCAGCCTAGTAACCTTGAAAGAGTGTTGTGTGTCTGAATGTATGTGTGTGTGTATACGTATGTGTGCTACACTATGTCTATGTGCGCGTGTATGTATGTCTGCGTGTATGTGTGTATGTGAGAGAAAATATGTATTCATGTTTGCGCATGTGTGTTTGCTACATATTTCTCCATACGTGTGCATGTGTGGGTTTGTGTGTATGCGAAACCACATACTTATGATTGTTTGTGCATGTGTATGTGTGCTTCATACGTTTGTTTGTATGTGTGTGTTGCAGGTGTGTGTTCTTGCGTGTGACTGTGTACTTGTATGCAGTCTGCACGTATGTTTGTGTTGCACGTGTGTGTGTGTGTGTGTGTGTGTGTGTGTGTGTGTGTGTGTGTGTGTGTGTGTGTGTGTGTGTGTGTGTGTGTGTGTGTGTGTATTCATGCTGATTATATATATGTTTGTGTGCGCATGATTGTGTGTATGTGCGTGTGCATACCTGTGTGCAGGTATGTGTGTGTGTGTCTGCATTAATTATTTTGTAAGTCCTTGTAGGTTAAGGGGAGATTTCCACTTGAGATACTTTTTTCTTGACCCCTTTCTCCCTCATGTTTAGCCCCATTGCTTTTGAGATTTTAAGACGTTCGCCCCATTAGTTTGGCGATTTTAAGACCCCTTGCCCCATTTTTGTCAATTTTAAGACCATTCGTGCCATTTAGGTGTCGATTTTTTCCTGGCGAGCGATAGCGAGCCTGTAATTTAAGGGGAACCGCCCTTTGGCCGGGACATTTTTCTACCGAAAAATGTACATATATATCTTGAAAGGGGGTCTAGGGGGAGTAATTTTAAGCTTGATGGAAGTCTAGGGAATCAACTAAAAACCTCCCCTTAATATGCGTGACTTACTGCGCTGACTAGTATGTCCTTCTAGTTTTACTCTTAATGCATTATTATTATTATTTTTTTTTTTTTTTTTTTTTTTTTTTTTTTATACAGGGTATATATATACAGTATATATATATATATTGTAACAGATCGTTTTCCAATTTGTATTTATGTTTATCATCCAGGCATGTTATCTGTGTTATATATATATATATATATATATATATATATATATATATATATATACAGTATATACCGTGTGTGTAAGTCAGAAGGTTAATTGAGACAGTCTTTACCATTTAAACTACCACAACTCATTCACAACTGTATAATTTGTTTTAATGATAGCCCAAAACGTATACATTTAATTGTATTACCGTATACTAAGAGGATTAATTACCATATTTCCGTTCCAACATAAATTAAATGTATCAAATAATAATTAAAATAGAGAGCATCGGAATAGTACTTTATGTATATATTTGTGCATGAGCGTTTGTGTGTGTGTGTAGAGAGAGAGAGAGAGAGAGAGAGAGAGAGAGAGAGAGAGAGAGAGAGAGAGAGAGAGAGAGAGAGAGAGAGAGAGAGAGAGAGAGAGAGAGAGAGAGAGAGAGCGAGAGAGAGATAACGTTAATCAGATAAGAAGTGGGTTCCCCATTTACAAAAAAAAATAACTTTTAACAAAATAATAAATAAATAAATTAATTAATATAAATATATTAAGTTCCCGTCCCCCCCCCAAAAAAAAAAAAAAAATGCTTCTCCATATATTTCCAACCACTGCTCCTATTCGTTATACATCGTCCTTACGTCATAATTTATTGTTCCGTACGGAGGCTAGTTTATTCCCCAAGGCTCCTGGGCCGGGTTTTTTTTTTTTTTTTTTTTGGTCTATTAATTAATTTATTCTTGTATTTCTTAATGTCCTCGCTAGACCTTTACCAAGCTTAGAAAAACACGCCTTAGAGCATGTAAGTTCTGTATGTAATATCCTACTGTAGGTTCGAAACGTTGTCATTATTGTGGTCCTCCTCATATGGTGTTTATATTTATTAGTCGGGTATTCGCTTTATTCGATCCTTCTCTTTTTTTCCATCTTTCCTTCCTCCCCACTCGTATTATAATCTCTCTTCAATATATTGTTTCATTCCAACTTCATTCCTACTTATACTGTATGTATTCGTCCATTAATTTATGTGGTTATCTTAATTTCTTTATTGCCTTCTTCCTTCCTTCTTTCTTTCCTTCCTTCCTTCCTTACTTTCTTTCTTTTTGTCTTTCTTTCTTTCTTTCTTTCCTTCCTTCCTTCCTTTCTTTCTTTCTTATTTCCTTCCTTTCTTCCTTCCTTCCTTCCTGATTTCCTTTTGCATCCAGCCTTAATTAATTACTTCCCTCTTATCTTCCTCTTCTGTCTTCCCTCATTTCTCCTTCCCCTTCCTTTTCTGTCAACCCTCCCTGCTTCCGTGCCTCTCTTTTGCTTTCATAGCACTTCATAGCACCCATAGCACTTCCTTCTTTTCCTTTTCTCCCTTCCTTCCCTTCCAGCCTTCATAGCCTCTAGGCAGCCTTCATAGTGACTTTAAATAGCAGTTCCCGGATAGCTCAGCCAGTCAGTAGATCATTTCAACTTCCTCTTTGCCATTCATTTTCCCTTCCTTCCTTTCCACCCATTCTCCTCCTGGCAGCCTTCACCGTGACGTTAAGTAGCAGTTCCTGTATATCTCAGCCCGTACACCATTTCAGATATAGACTATTCTTTATGTGGAGTAAATAGTTAGAATATCCTCTCAATTGTCAAACTCCTGAATAATGAATAGAATGTAGTAGATATCAACCAGTGGCCAATCAACAAAGCCCAATAAACTACTGCTAGCTAAAAGTACAGTACATAGCTAACTTAACGTAGCGCAGCCTGATATAACCTAATTGGCTAAAATTGTTCACTGGTTGAGTTGTCTGGTTGAGTTGCTGTGAATATTAGCCCTCCGTCTGTCACTCTCGATAAGATGTCAGGCTGTAGAGGAAAAGGAGGTTGGTTACGTTCTTGTTTCCTATTTTTTTGTTTGTTTCGTCTTTATACTCACATCAAAACTTATTATCCTTACTATTTCAATTCGATAAACATACCTCTCACAGTAATAATTAATTAACCAGATCATTATATAATGCATGATAAATACATAATCACAACATTCTAATGATAGACTAAAATTAACTAGTCATGTATTCCATATTGTTTTTGTCTACTAAATGTTATTAATTGAACTTGTGAACCTTGCATGTATTTCGTATGCTAATAATCATTCAAAAGGTAGATATTATTCTCTCAGGGTTCGATTAACCTTGAACAGTACTGATTATGCAAGACTAGCTCAGAAAGACGTAACTGTGGAAGAAATTTGAGACTTATATAGACTAGTTCCAATTTTTTCTCCTTACCTACTGACAACTCCACTAAGTGATCACCAGATATTTGATACTCAGACACTTTTCTCCAGTTTGTTTTTGTGCTCGTTATCTGTCGACGTGTGGGTTATTGCTGGCCTCGTAAATGCATATTGGCAGAACAATTTGATCAGTGATTTAATGTTGTAGATGGTTATATAAAAATAATATATATATATATATATATATATATATATATATATATATACAGTATATATACTGGTATATATATATATATATATATATATATATATATATATACAGGTATATATAATTATATATATATATATATATATTTAGAGAGAGAGAGAGAGAGAGAGAGAGAGAGAGAAAGGGTTAGTTAGGTTTATCAGTAGTGCATGTGGAAATAGTTTAACATAAAAGATTACAAAATCTACGTTAACAGCTTCCCTCAAAAGATGTACACATAGCTCTCTATTATAGCAGTTCAAGAGGACAGTAGATAATTTATAACTTGGCGATAATTGTACTCCCATAGCAGCTCAGTTCTCGATAACTAATGGAAAAATGGAAAACTTACTACGTCTATTCATCATATTATTGCCAATTTTTCATAATTGACAACAAATTTGGCTATATAAAACGTTGTAATAACGGAATATGTTATATGGGAACGAGTTAATGTCCTACCAGCTTATAAATAATAGATTATACACAATCTCTTTTCACCTAGAGTCACTCCGCGGAATGGACTACAAGGTTTATGAGATATTTATTAGTCATTGTAATTCCTTTTATCTTCTCTTCCTTCTCCCCTTCCATACCCTCTTCTTTTGTTCTCTCTCCACCTTTTTCTATCCCCGTCCCTTCCTTCCCTCGCCCCTCTCCTCTCTTACTTCCTTCCTCTTCGTGTTCCTCCTCCTCCTCCTCTCAAGCGCCCCAAAATCCTCCCCCTATAACTTCCTTCCCTTCCTCCCTCCTCCCTCCCTCCCTTTCACAATACTACACTTCCTCAAACCCGCCCCTCCCAGTTTTTCTCTCTTGTCCACCCTCTCGAGAATCCTAGCTTTGTTTTTTGTTATTTAATTTCTGTGTCCTCTCTAACGTCCTATCCGAAAATTAACTTACGGTAGGGATACATTTTCGATTATGTGGGCTAATGATTTCTGAGAGACTGTTCTAAACTAATGTTCGTTCCTAGCCCGTCTCTTTAAATCTATCTATTATCCCACATACTAAAATCGTCTTCCGGTAGCGTTTTCTTTTCTCTCTTGTGGTCTGATGTGGACTAATTATTTTTGAGAGGCTGTTATGAGCTCAGTTCGATTCTAATTAGGCTGTTCCTTCAAAAAGATCTAGTACTCCCACTTACCAAAATTGTCTACCTTTAGCGTATTGCTGTTGTTGTTTGTATTCGTTCCTAGCCAATCTTCATAAATTTATCTAGCATTTCGACTTACCAAAATCGTCTACCATTAGCGTATTGTAGTTGTTTGTATTCGTTCCTAGCCAATCCTCATGAATGTATCTAGTATCCTCACTTACCAAAATCGCCTACGGTTAGCGTAGTGATGTTGTTGAATGTTGTCTTTCTTTCTATTGTGTTCAGTGTTGTGGTCTGACGAGGACTATTAATTTAGGATTGGTGTTCCTGGTGCTCTGTCGTTGTGACCTCTAATATCAGTTTCAAGGTCCCTGGAGGATAGGTACGCAAGGGGGCTCTCCTGACAGTAGCCCAGTTCACTATGTTTGCTTAATGTGTGTTATATTTATTCACTGCTTACTTGACGCTGTTTATATTCATCCATTTATATTATATTATATATTCATCCATATATATTTAAATATTCAATGTTATATTAATTTATATACTTACTGATTTATGTACTTAAAAGTGTTTTCAATTCCCTTATGTGTATATATATATTATTCTTTGCTCACCAATATTAATATTACTATAAATTTAATGATATACTTACTACGTTGTGTTATTCATTAATCTTTAATCAAGAGAACACTAAACGTGTTTGACCTCTTTACAACAATTAATTCAACTATTTATAATTACCAAAGGATATAAAAATATTAAGGGGGTGGTTTTGCTTCCTAGATCTCTATTAAGCTTAAACACACACACACACACACACACACACACACACACACACACACACACACACACACACACACACACACACACACACACACACACACACACACACACACACACACACACAGAATAAATATGTAAAACATTTCGGTAAAGAAATGTCCTTGCAGAAAGCCGCTTCCTCCTAAATTACAGGCTCGCTATTGCTTGCCAGGGAATAAACGACACCTAAATGGCACGACTAATCTTAATATTGACAAATATAATGGGCGAATGGTCTTAAAATCGCCAAACTAATGGGGCGAACGTCATAAAGTTTCAAAAGCAAAGGGCTTAAGCATGAGGAAGAAAGGGGTCCAGAAAAAATTCCCCTTAACTACTTCACAATAGACCACACAAATACTAACAGGGGAAACAACTGTAGTTAAATTGTAAAGCGCTTTTACTGAAATGAGGCGTGCCGTTAATTTTCAACCGATCAGTACATTTGTTGACTGGGTTACCTAGCGACGTCATACATAAGATGTTCTATGATTAAACAATCGTTTAGACAAATATATTGCTCTTAATCCATAACTGACTGCATCTATGAATGACTAACCATCATAAATACACACCCCAGAGTACTCATTGATCTGGCAGCATCTGTTTTTTGTCTGTTTATACCATGCATATTTATCCATGCTGTTCGGGAAAGCTTTTATACATTTCTATACCAGTGATTAACTGGAGAGAGTGGTTAGCGAGGAAGATACTTCTTGCATAATATCATCTATATTAGATATAGGCAGCTTCGTCAGGAGTAATAGATATGTTGGAGCGTTTATCCATGTGTGTTCGTTTGTACTCCTTTGTACACTATGATTATTACATATGGGCCACATCAAGGTTTATTACATATGGGCCACATCAAGGTTTATTACATATGGGCCACATCAAGGTTTATTACATATGGGCCACATCAAGGTTTATTACATATGGGCCACATCAAGGTTTATTACATATGGGCCACATCAAGGTTTCATAATAATCAACATCTTGATCACTTCTGGTTTCCCTCGTCCCCCACAATACTTAAGGGGAGATGGGCCGGTTTTCGGGACCACTTTCTCTCTCGGGTTTAGCCTCATTAGTTTTGAGATTGTAAGACGTTCGGCCCAATAGTTTGACGATTTTAACACCAGTCGCCCTATTTCGTTGTCAATTTTAAGACCTTTCGTGCCATTTAGGTGTCTATTTTGTCCTGGCGAGCGATAGCGAGCCTGTATTTTTAAGAGAAACCGGCCTTCGGAGGGGTTATTTTTAAAGCTTGATGGAGGAAACTCAAAAATAAAGTTAAAACATAAATATATAGACCAAAAAACAAGCACTGCCCCCCTAAGCTTGATGGAGGTCTAGGGAGGAAACTAAAACAAATATGAATACACGAATAAATAGACCAAAAAACAACCACTATCCCTTTAATAAGAGAGGGAGAGCTCCATAGGGGGGTCTGTGGGATACCGGTGACCTTTCCGTCAGTCCTTGGCCATGGAACTTCTTATTTCTTGTGGAGTCTGGGAGGGAGGGGAAGCGTGATTCAGTGGGAGAGACTTGAATATTTCCACTGTGCTGCAACACATATTCAACTTATTTTGGTAAAAGTTCATTGTGATGCAACGAATGTTCAACTTATTTTGGTTAAAGCTAAACGATTATTCCAAGTTTTGGGAATACAATAAGTGATGCTATGTATAAAATTAAAAGTAACCAGTATCATGAATGTAATTGTAATCATCACAGTTGACTCTTGCAAAGTAAACTACACTTGTTTTTCAGTTATGTTATTCATATTGGCATAATATCAAGTGGAGGGTCAGTCTTTGCGGGGTTCTTCCAAAACTGAATAAAAGTGTCTTATGAAAACAAAATATATAATAATAATAATAATAATAATAATGACGCGAAAAAATGTGTCATCATACGGAAAGACTTCATAAGTGTACACCTACGTTTGAAAGGAAATGTCTGTTTATTTTCTTTTTCTTCTATTACCAGCGGATGTTTGGAGTCATGGTCGAGATTAATAATTAGGGTAGGAGGTGTGGGTACACACACACACACACACACACACACACACACACACACACACACACACACTATATAGAGACGCACCCATAGCTTCCTTCCTGTGTATGGTATAGTGACAGTCGATCAGTAGTAGGGATTTATTTATTTATTAATTTATTGTATTATTATTATTATTTTTGTTTTATCAGATCCGGTTTAGTTAATTAGTAATCTACAATTGTCACCACCATTCATCTGATTCCCTTCCTACATACACACAATACTAGTCTGATTTTCTTCACTTACACTGATAGGTTAAACGTGGAATATTTAATGGTATATTGAACTAGGCTAGGTAATAGATAGGTTAGGCTAGGTTGACTATTTTAGGTGACTATCCTTTAAAAAAAAAAAAAAAAAAAAAAAAAAAAAATCTCCACCCAGCCAGCACAACAATATAACTAATAATGGTATGAAAGGAGACACCATATAGGTTTCAAGGTATCCCACAATACAACGACAGGATACACAGGGCTGATGGGAGAAACCGTGACAATATTATTTGGTAGTTCCCGAGCACAATGAGAGGCAATTCGCTCACGTAGATTATATATTTGTTAATTTGCCAGGTTCTTTATTGAATATAAGGTCAGGTATATGCGTTATTGGCAAGGACAAATATCAGGAAAGGCTTTGGCATGACCTCGATCAGGCCTTGTGTATTCATTTTTATATATCTATCTATTTATTTTTTAATATATATTTGATTTACCTGTAATAATGTTAAGCTATATTTTATTAACCCTATCAGTATATGAAGACGCATTTCTTCCTTGCATTCTGGCTCTCAGTAGACAATTTGATTGGGCTTAGGAAGAACTTGTGGCAGCCACAATATTGATTGCGATAGGTATTACCCAGGGCCTTCCGAAGCTGAGTAATATCGTCTAATGATAGCCCAAATAATAGGATATTAGGGTCCACATCTGAAATGCTATGAAGTATATTAAACAATTAATATAGGTAAGGTTCTAGATAACTATAAGGCCAGGTAAGACATTATACCTATACTGGTCCTGTTTAGACACTTGATCCTCAGTGTTTTGGAGGACAAGCAGCCTAGAAGGGTCCCTAGATCTGTTGTTGCTTGATTTCCTTTGTACTCCTTTGTACTCTGTTTCTTTTCAACTGACGGTAAATTGCAAACTCCCCATGAAAATGTATCATTTATTTTGAAGATTGTGTGGTGAAATTTGGTGCTAATTATATGAACTTGGTCTTAATATGAAGTAGAGATCACTTATTTTAAAGATTTTGTAGTGCAATATGGTGCTAATTATATAAACTTGGTCCTAATCTGATGCAGAGACATAGAAGTATCAAATTTTTCCGTTAACCCTATTAGGTGCAGGGCGGGCCAATTTCGATCCTCCCTGTTTTACTCCATTAGTTTGTAGATTTTAAGACGTTTCACCTCATTAGTTTGGCGATTATAAGATGCTTCAACCCAATAAGGTGTACATTTTTCCTGGGCGAGCGATAGCGAGCCTGCAATAATTTGGGAGAAACCGGCCTTCGGCCGGGAAATTTGTCTATCGAATAATGTACATATTTAGCTTGAATGGGGTCTGGGGGACGTTTTCTTAGTTTGAAGGGGGTCTGGAGAGGCGTGTTTCTAAGTCTTGGGGGTAAACTAAAAAACACATTGTTCAAAAATGGCTAAAACAATGAAAACCCTCAATAATAAGTAAACAAAATATCATAATAACCCCCAAGACGTTGCACCTAATAGTGTTAAGTATCGACAAATTAGCTGCTAAGGGATTAAATTTATCGTCAGCTGAAGAAAAAACAAAAACTAAATATAATTGACTATAATTGACCTTATTGCCACTCTAACCCCTTCATCATTTGAGGACGCTGCTTTCCCTTTTATTATGGCTATCAATAGATAATTTTATTCAGTTTCGCAAGCATCTGTGATAGCACGAGGGTTAATTGAGATACCTATTACTCATATGGTTCCCAGAGATCCTTCCTAACCTTATATTTTTAACCCGTACTGTACCGGCGACGTCTTTTTATCATATTCTGGCAATTAATCAGTTTAGGAAGGACCTCTAGCAATAATAAGGTTTCAAACAATCTCAACCAACCCTTTTAACTACCACAGATCCTTACTAAGCTGCATAATATCGTCTAAACATAGCTTGAATAAAATATAAAACACGTCGCTGGTACTCAAAGGGTTAATCGGAATAATATGCAAATGGGCGTACTATAGTCCATTCATTATAGGTGGGTCATAAATCGTGATCCCTAACCTCTGTAACTCAAAAAGGGCTAGAGCAAATGGGCTGTAAGTGACTACACCTAATCCCTGGCTGACCCTGCCTGAATGGTAGAAATATTATCTCGATTACTCTAGTCGTTTCTGAGTTATAAAGGTTAATAGTCAAGATTTGTGGCCTATAATGAATGAACTACAGTACTGATCAATCTCAAATTTAAACAACTTTATTTCAAATTAAAACAACTTAATTTCAAATTAAAACAACTGAAATTCAAATTAAAACAACTTAATTTCAAATTAAAACAACTGAATTTGAAATTAAAACAACTGAACTTCAAATTAAAACAACTGAATTTTAAATTAAAACAACTGAATTTCAAATTTAAACAACTGAATTTCAAATTAAAACAACTGAATCTCAAATTAAAACAACTGAATTTCAAATTAAAACCATTGAAATTCAAATTAAAACCACTGAAATTCAAATTCAAACAACTTAATTTCAAATTAAAACAACTTAATTTCAAATTAAAACCACTGAAATTCAAATTAAAACCACTGAAATTCAAATTCAAACAACTTAATTTCAAATTAAAACAACTAAATTTCAAATTAAGACAACTAAATTTCAAATTAAGACAACTGAATTTCAAATTAAAACAACTTAATTTCAAATTAATACAACTGAATTTCAAATTAAGACAACTGAATTTCAAATTAAAACAACTTAATTTCAAATTAATACAACTGAATTTCAAATTAAAACAACCGAATCTCAAATTAAAACTGAATCTTAAATTAAAATAACTGAATCTCAAATTAAAATAACTGAATCTCAAATTAAAACAACTGAATCTCAAATTAAAACAACTGAACTTCTAATTAAAACAACTTAATTTCAAATTAAACCAACTTAATTTCAATTTAGAACAACTTAATTTCAAATTAAAACAACTGAACTTCAAATTAAAACAACTTAATTTAAAATTAATACAACTGAACATCAAATTAATACAACTGAACTTCAAATTAAAACAACTGAACTTCTAATTAAAACAACTTAATTTCAAATTAAAACAACTGAATTTCAAATTAAAACAACTGAATTTCAATTTAGAACAACTTAATTTCAAATTAAAACAACTGAACTTCAAATTAAAACAACTGAATTTCAAATTAAAACAACTGAATTTCAATTTAGAACAACTTAATTTTAAATTAAAACAACTGAACTTCAAATTAAAACAACTTAATTTCAAATTAATACAACTGAACTTCAAATTAATACAACTGAACTTCAAATTAACCCTCGGAATCCGGGAGACCTCATATGAGGCAAAAACAAAAATTTGGCAGGAATCCGGGAGGCCTCATACGAATACTTTTTAACTCCATCCTTCCACAATTCTCGGTCTATCTATCCCTCTGTCCCTCTACTTTACTCTTGTACACTCTCTTAGTTATTCTTTGAACCTGCAAAGAAGCGCGGTGGTTTTCGTCAGGCAAAAGTTTGCCAGAGCACGTTGACATGATGATATATTATGTGCAGGAAAACCCAGTTATCTCACTGAAGGAGATTGCTGCCAGGTTTTAGTTTGGACTTCGGTTTTAGCTTGGGCTTCGGTTTTAGATTGGGCTTCGGTTTTAACTTGAACTTCGTTTTAACTTGAACTTCGTTTTAACTTGAACTTCGTTTTAACTTGAACTTCGTTTTAGCTTGAACTTCGTTTTAACTTGAACTTCGTTTTAACTTGAACTTCGTTTTAACTTGAACTTCGTTTTAACTTGAACTTCGTTTTAACTTGAACTTCGTTTTAACTTGAACTTCTATTTAACTTGAACTTCTATTTAACTTGAACTTCGTTTTAACTTGAACTTCGTTTTAACTTGAACTTCGTTTTAACTTGAACTTCGTTTTAACTTGAACTTCTTTTTTTAACTTGAACTTCTTTTTTAACTTGAACTTCATTTTTAACTTGAACTTATTTTTTAACTTGAACTTATTTTTTAACTTGAACTTATGTTTTAACTTGAACTTATGTTTTAACTTGAACTTATTTTTAACTCTAACTTATTTTTTAACTTGAACTTCTTTTTTAACTTGAACTTCTTTTTTAACCTGATCTTCTTTTTTAACTTGAACTTCGTTTTAACTTGAACTTCGTTTTAACTTGAACTTCGTTTTAACTTGAACTTCTTTTTTAACTTGAACTTCTTTTTTAACTTGAACTTCTTTTTTAACTTGAACTTCTTTTTTAACTTGAACTGAACTTCTTTTTTAACTTGAACTTCTTTTTTAACTTAAACTTCTTGTTTAACTTGAACTTCTTTTTTAACTTGAACTTCCTTTTTAACTTGAACTTCTTTTTTAACTTGAACTTCGTTTTTAACTTGAACTTCGGTTTTTAGCACCTCATTTGAGACTCGTATTAGGCCTCCCGTATTCCTGTCAAAAAATGTGTTTGCCTCATCTAAGGCCTCCCGGATTCCGAGGGTTAAAACACCTTAACTTCAAATTAAAACAACTTAATTTCAAATTAAATTAAATTAATTTCAAATTAAAACAAATGAATCTCCAATTAAAACAACTGAACTATGATTTAAATTACATGAAATTTTATTTAAAACAAATTAATATAAATTTAATATATTTAAAATTCATATTAAAATAACTAATGTGACGTTGATTGGGCCCATAAGGAATTGGGCCCAGACGGGATTGGGCCCAGAGGTAAGTGTCAGTATAAGGTAGGTGCGATTATAGTGATGCTGTGTGTATAGTGATGATGTGAGTATAGTGAAGCAATGGTTCCTAAGGGCTTCTGAATATTGCCAACGTGTTCCAGAAGCCAAATACTCCCACCAACTATAAAATATATGCTTTCGACGCACATTCAAATTTTACACAATCTCTGTTTTAAATTGACTTTCATATATTCTAAATTGTATTTCACTTACTCTAATTTAAATTTCAGTTGTTTTAATTTAAACTTCAGTTGTTTTAATTCGAATTCATGTTTTTTATGGAAAACAATGGCCATATTTCGTGTTACTGAGAAATGCTAATTAACCCCGAGTTTCCCACAAGTGTTGAGCAAATTACCTTTTATACTAGACAATTTTGTTATCTTTAAGATATTAAGATCGATAATTCCACAATAAGCCATCCATTATCTAATTTCTTAGGGGGGGGGGGGTCGTTTTTTCTAGACACTCCTTCCTCATGCTTTGTTACATTAATGTTAAAATTTTAAGACGTTTGCCCCATTATTTTGTTGATTTTAAAACCTTTCGTCCCATTTTTATATCAATATCAAGTCCTTTCGTGCAATTTAAGTGTCGATTTCTTCCTGGCGAGCGACAGCAAGTCTGTAATATTTAGAGAAACCGGCCTATGGCCGGGAAATTTTTCTATAAACAAATGTACAAATTTATCTTAAAGGGCTGTAAGGAGTGATTTTTAGATTGATGAAGGTTTAGCGAGGAAACTAAAAAGTAAATAAATATATACATAAATACACTAAACAAAATAACCACTGTCTCCTTAAGCATCAAAGCGAGAATCTAAATGCTGTAGTATATATAACTGGTCAACATATAAATAATTATTGATATTGATTGACGATTACATTAATGCTATGGACCTGATAAGGTTAATGCAACTCTTAGAGGTAAACAAAAAAAGTATATGCCACTTTCTTTGCCGACAACGTATACTCTCCGATTGCCAATTTAATTAAATGTATGATATTGACCCCAATTTCTAAAACAACTTGATGTGGCTAATACAATTCTTAAAAGGTAAACACGGTCTATGTCGAGCACCTAACCCTGACCCTCAAAGTAAAGCGGATTCAAACGAGCAATTTTACTCCAACTTTGTTTGTGGCTATTTTGGCTTACAATGTTTAAAGTTAGTCTTTTATGATAAGTGTTGTCACCTATATTAGGCTAACCTTCCATCTAGTTGCTTAAGGGGAGGTTTTTAGTTAGTTCCCTAGACTTCCATCAAGCTAAACATTACAGCCCATAGACCCCCTTTCAAGATAAATTTGTACATTTTTCGGTAGAAATATGTCCTGGCCGAAGGCTGGTTCCTCTTAAATTACAGACTCGCTATCGCTCGCCAGGAAAAAATTGACACCTAAATGGCACGAAAAGTCTTAAAATTGACAAATGGGGCGAAAGTTCTTAAAATCGCCAAACTAATGGGGTGAACGTCTTATAATATCAAAAGCAATGGGGCTAACCATGAGGGATAAAGGGGTCAAGAAAAAAATCCCCCAAGTGGAAATCTCCCCTTAATGGAAGATGTATTTGTTTTTTTACTTATGTTTCTTCCTCCCCAGACCCCCAAGATAAATTTGTGTATTTTTCGGTAGAAAAATACCCCGACCGAAGGTCAATTCCTCCTAAAGTTCAGGCTCACTATAGCTCACTAGGAAAACGAAGCGATACCTAAATGGCTCGAAAGGTCTTAAATTTTACAAATAAATAGGGCAAAAGGAATTGGAATAGCCAAACTAATGGGGCGAGTGTCTTAAAATCTCAAAACTAACGGGGCTAAAATTGAGGGAGGAAGGGGTCCATATAAAACACACACCCTCAACATTCTAGCAATATTGCTAAAATAATATCCCGATCAAAAGTTGCTGAAACATGCCCTGTGTAAGTCGGCTTCTAAACCAGCTGATCGTCTCGGTATACAGAGAGAGAGAGAGAGAGAGAAGGGGGGGGGGGGGGGGGGGGGGGGGGGGGTTGGGGGGGGGGGGGGGGGGGGGAGGAGAGCTTGTTGATAAATTAATTGCAGTATTATTTTGCGGATTAATGCAAGCAATTTGAGGGCAGCCTTAATATATGTAATTATCTTGGAGTACTTGTATATAGTGGTTAAGGGGGTAGTGCTTGGTTTTTCGTCTATGTATTTGTTTATTTGTTGCTGGTTGGGTGGAGGGGCGTCGACTGACTGGGGACAGAGGTGCATGGGGGCGGTTCGTTCGTGGCCACCCCTTCGGGGATCACGTCGTCAGGCAATAAATAGATAGATTTGTTTATTTATAATATATTTTTGAGTTTCCTCGCTAGACCTCCATCAAGCTTAAAATAGCACCCCCTAGACCCCTTTTCAAGATTAATTTGTACATTTTTCGGTCGAAAAATATACCGGCCGAAAGCCGGTTCCTTCTAAAATTACAGGCTCGCTATCGCTCGCCAGGAAAAAATCGACACCTATATGGCACGAAAAGTCTTAACATTGACGAAGAAATGGTGTGAAAGGTCTTAAAATCGACAAACTAACGACACGAAAATCTGAAAACCTCAAAACTAATATGCTAAACATGTGGGAGAAGGGCGTCCATGAAAAGCGAGTACTACCCCCTTAAATGATGAGTAACATGGCGTACTCTCAATAATGTGTCAACAATATAGATATGCTTCAGTAATTTAGGTCGTGATCCATTTATTATACTTGTTAATTGTTAGTTTGATATGATGCTTAATAAAACACCATATTTAGTTTATGTTTTGCCACTTAATGTAGTTGGCCTTAGTCCCATTGTATGTCTGTGTAGCCAACAGGACCTCCTACAGTATATTTATATATTCTTCAGGTTTTCCCTGTTATTATTTGGCAAGGTAGCGAGGCCATGTGTTTGTATTACCTCCGCAAGCAAAGTTGGAGGAGGTGATGTTTTTGCCTCCGTTTTCCTCTGTCTTTCTGTTCGCTTGACCGTTTTACTGTAAGATATCTCAAAGAGCCCCGTCCCTGAGTTATATTGTCTTTGTTGGTGGTGTAATGGTTTAGATGCTTATGTTCTGGGTGTGGTGTCCCGAGTTCGAATCCCGGGAGGACCGTATGCTTTGTTTAGTTTATTCAAGTGAATTGGGGTTTGTAATTGATGATTAATGTTAAGAACGGAGTGTTACTTAATTATCCATCAATGTACCTGAACCACCTTTATTGATTCTTCATGTTTTTCTAGTTATTTTTGTTTGTAAGGTAGGTTGGGTGCCTGTATGTATGTACGTAGATAATATATCCCCTAGGGCAGTGTTATTCACTAGTTTTTTCATGAGAGCCAAAAGTTCAGGACATATTCAGAGTGAGAGCCGCATAAGCCATGAGGCAAATAAGCCACAAGGATAAGCAGAACAAAATATATATAGGAACTAAATTACATATTTTTGTTGGTTTCCATAGCCACAGATTTATAGAACAAGTCTAGTAACAATTATTATCTCTCTCTCTCTCTCTCTCCTCTCTTGCGAGCCGCCAAGCAGGGCATTGCGAGCCACCACTGGCTCGCGAGCCGCGCAATGAAGACCACTGCCCTAGGGTGTCCAGCACGAGGTGGGCTCAACTAGATCACGTGATGGCTGAGTTTGGGTGGTGGAGTATGGTGGAGGGGTAGGGAGTGTGGTGGAGAGGGTGTGTGGTGGAGTAAGAGGTGGAGAGGGTGTGATGGAGGACAGGGCTGTATGGTAGTGGAGGGGAAGATGGTGGAGGTTGATGGTTGGTGTGGTGGAGGTGGAGGGTTTTGTGGAGAAGTTAATAAGCTATGATAAAAGGAATGGTTGTATGGTAGTGGATATGGAGGGTGATGGTGGTGGAGGTGGATGGGAGTCTGGTGGAGATGGAGGGTTGTATGGTGGAGGGGTTGCTTGTATTCTGCAGGTTGATGGGAGTGTGGTGGATAAAAAAGTGAGGAGATGAGGAAAGTGGTGGAAAGGGTAATGGTGTGGTGGAAGTGAAGTGGAGACTGGTGGAAGTGGAGGCGGTGGAAGTGCATGAAGTGGACTGAACCAGATCACGTGATGTACTGGTACTGGTTTGGGCGGCTTGAACTGGTTCGGGCGGGTTTCATCACGCCCATCTGTTGTCCTTTCTTTTATTTGTTTTACTCCTTTTGTTGTTGGTTTGTTCTGGCTACCGTGAGACAAATTTATAAAGATCAGGAAAACCTTTGAAAGTCAGTATAGGGTTAATTGAGATGTCTGAACTTTATTTTCCAAGAGTTCGTTCCAATGTTAGCGAGAGTATGAGAAAAATTAGGGTGGTGGGTGGAATGGAAGGCTTTGGGTTAGGAGGGGTGTGTGACGTTGGATAGGAGGGTGGTGGAGGGGAGTATTAGTGTATGGTGGAGGGGATAGAGTGAAGATATGATGCTGAGGGTGAAGGAGTGTGGTGGAGGTGGAGGTGGAGGAGAGTGAAGGTATGCTTGAGAGGGAGGAGAATGTGGTGGAGAGTGTGTGGAAGTATGGTGGAGAGTGTGAGGGTGTGGTGGAGCTGGAGGTTGAAGGTGTGGTGGAGTATGATGGATGAGGTGGAGAGAGTGTGTGAGGCTTTGGTGGAGATGGAGGTTGAGGGCGTGGTGAGGGAGGAGGGAGTGTACGTGAGGAGGCTATGGTGGAGGTGGAGGGGAAGGTATGATGGAGGTGGAGGGGGAGGAAGTGTGGATGTGGTGGAGCTGGAGCTTGAGGCTGTGGTGGTGAAGGGGAAGGTATGATGGAGGTGGAGGGAGTGTGGATGTGGTGGAGGTTGAGGGTGTGGTGGATATGGAGGGGAAGGTATGGTGGAGGTGGAGGGAGTGTGGATGTGGTGGAGCTGGATGTTGAGCTGGTGGAGGGAGGAGGGAGTGTGGTAGAGTGTGAGAGGCTTTGGTGGAGCTAGAAGTCGAGGGTATGGCGGCGGGAGGAGGGAGTGTGGTGGTGTGTCTGAGGCTTTAGTGAAGGTGGAGGGGAAGGTATAATGGAGGTGGTGGAGAGAGAGTGAGGCTGTGGTGAAGCTGGAGGTTGTAGGCGTAGTGAGGGAGGTGGAGGTTGAGGGTGTGATGGAGGGAGAGGGAGTGTGGATGTAGTGGACGTTAAGGGTGTAGAGGTGGAGGAGGTGGAAGGTAATCAAGCAGAAGAAGTGGAATAGCTGGTGGATTAGTGGACCAGATCACGTGATGTGGTGGTCTGGGCGGCGTGGACCGGTTGGCCTGGTGGGTTGGCATTATCACGCCCCTGTTTGTCCTGCCTTAAGGGAGGGGGGGGGGGGATGCTCACTTTTTGGTCCATTTTGTTAAATTTATGTATTATTTTTCTAGTTTCCTCCCTAGACCTCCATCAAACTTAAGAAAACAATCCCAGGATCCCTTTCAAGATATATTTGTAATTTTTTCGGTAGCAAACTGTCATGGCCAAAGGCCGGTTCCTTTTAAATTACAGGCTCGCTTTCGCTCGCCAGGAAATAATCGACACCTAAATTGCACGAAAAGTCTTAATATTGACAGAGAAAAAGGGGTGAAAGTTCTTATAATCGCCAAACTAATGGGACTAAACATGAGGGAGAAGGGTGTCCAGAAAAAACGACCATTTTCCCCTTAAGCTGCCCATCTGCATCATGTTGTGACCGCCATCTTGTAAACCTAACACTGGCCTCCGTATCCCTCGACTTGAAGAGCCATATGCGATCAGGCTAGTTTGTGGGGCTGTGAAAACCTGCGTATTAGATGATGCAGAGACACAGGAGTTTCATATTTTCCAGTAGTAATCGAGAAATAATCTGATAAGGGAGTCAAGTTTCCGCCAAGATGAAACAAATAATCTGCTAAGGGAGTAACATTTCCGCCAAGTTAATTAGAATCGAGTATAGGTGTGGGAGTGTGACCTTGCTACCTTACTTCAACTTTCAAGGTCATCCATCAAGTATCACGGCCATAGCTTGGACTTCAGGTTGCTATATATCTAAAGCCGGTATCACACGAGCGCTTTTCCCCTCAATATTTATCCTTAACACTGGTCTGGCAGCTTATGAGGTCAACATTTAGAATATGTAGGTTACCTGAATTTATCTACCATCAGTCTAGTTTCCGATACCAGGGCAAAATACTCCAAAAATGTTGCCAGACAAATGTTGATCATTGAATGTTGACTATAAAAGCTCTCGTGTGATACCGGCTACCAAACACCTTTCTTATACCCTTAGTGGATGTTTTTACGTTCACCCATTTGCTAGATTTGTGAAGGTTTGTATTATATTTTGTTTATATCTAATTTTGCATTTATTATTATTATAATTATTATTATTATTATTATTATTATTATTATTATTATTTCAGTTTGCTCCTTATACCTCCATCAAGCTTTTAAAACCATCCCCAGGAATCCCTTTTGAGATGAATTTATATTTTTTTTAGTAGACAAATGTCGCTGCCAATTTCCCTCTAATTTACAGGCTCGTATGCAAAATGGCGAATCACTGCAATAATGTTGGCTCAAAGCTCTCTACAGACGGCTCAGAGGCCCCCACCCAAACCAGCTATTTATACTAACTGGCTCCTTCAAACCAGTTCAGTGCATTCTGAACCCTTTCAGTGGTTGAGGACACACTTATTTATATTATTTTGGCGATTATTCAGCGATTATATTAAGCTTAGGAAGGATCTGTGTGAGCTTTAAGGTTAATTGTGATCAGTTTTACCCCTCTGAATGCTCGAGATACTTTCTAAACTGCATAATATAGTGTAATGTTAGCCAAAATAAATTGCTACGCACCATAATCTGCAAGGGGAGTAGGAACTTAGTCCTCTCATACCTTCTTTTCTTCCACTTTACTTCTATCTGTTTATCTATCCGGGAATAACTTTTGATTGATTTTTGCTTCACTTACTCGTAAATACGATACTATGTTGGTAGCTTAGGTAATCGGTTTACCGATAATAGCACAAGAAGTCAAGAATGCTGTGTCATCAATCGTAGAAAATCTCCCTGCCATATGTCATAGGCGGTGTGCTACAGGGTCAGGATATGAGTGAATTTCCTTTAATATTTTAATGTTGCTACTGAATATACCAAAGATAATAAGTTGATAATAAACACACATATTAATGTAATCAAATATTGTAATGCATTTTGAAATATCTAAGTACTGTACATTTAATTTCATAATGATACTCGTGTGCATCCATAATTGTAATTTAGCAAACAGATTAATATAGGTCCACGGTGTCCAGTGACTCATAGCCTTTTCATTATTCAAACTGTATATAATTAATCCAAATACGGATTGATCCCATTGTCAGTTGCATCTATATAAAAACAACATTAGACTCGTGATATCGTGCACTCTTATATTGCTGTGCTTTGGTTACAGTATTTAAAAATGTATAGATATTTTAGAAACTGCTCAGAGGAGATGTACGGTCGTGCAAATAAGTCATGTCCTAGCTATCATTACGTTTGGCTTTCTCTGTAATGTAATAATGTCTGTCAGATGTTGAATAGGGTGGGTAAGTGTAGGAAAATGTTAATATATATCACTCGATATGAAGAAATGAAGCTTAGATATTGCTGATGCCAATTATTGATCAAAATATACTTGGTGCCGAGACATCACTTATTAGCGCGACTGTACGTGAAGGTTACCTGAATATTGTAGAAACTCTAACAAAAATACCTTGAATTAGCTTAACCCTTTCTGTACCGTGACATATTTATTTGTATTTTATTTCAACTTCATGTAGACTATTTCATGAAACTTAGTAAGGAAATATGGTAGCTAAAAAGGATTAATTGGGAGGGTCTGCAGCCTTTTAACTTGTAAACGTCCTTCCTAAGTTGAATAAATATCGTCTAATAGTTGACAGAATATAAGGAAAAGGATGTCACTGGTACTAAATGGGTTAAACAATAGCGAGCTAACTAGAGGCTGACAAAATATTCAGAATCTTAATATATATATATATATATATATATATATATAATATCGATACATACCACTAATTCACAAGTGACAAGATATACAGTATCTCATATGTAATAAGAGCATAACAAAATGTAATATATTTCATAAAGAACTTCCACAAAAAGAGGGCAAGTATATAATTATAAAATAGGCTTCCAAAGGGACCTAAGGATTGCACAACAATATTTAATTTCAAAAACCGTTTCGATAAGTTTTTCTAATCTAACCTTTTGCCTCTGAATATAGACGAGGTTACCAGCGTTTGTCTAGACATATTTTATTTCGGATGTTGGGTTGTGGCAGCTGCTTATTTTAGATTTTCTATAACTTCAACCCCATATAATACTGAACTGCCAGTCTAATAAAATACCGCAAGCTGTCTACTTTAACCACTTCGGTACCGGTGACGTCCTTTCCGTTATGTTCTGGCAACTATTAGACGATTTTATTCAACTTGGGAAGCACCTCTAGCAATTGAAAGGTTACAGACTATCTCAATTAATTCTTTTAGCTACCATGGATCCTTCCTAAGCTGAGTAAAACCGTCTAATAGGCGCCATAATATGATGAATAGGACGTCACTGATATTGAAGGGGTTAACTGATTAGCATGATTGTATTTACATTAAAACACACATTTTATGTGTGACTGTACTTCACAACAAACCAGACACATTTCATAGGAATTAAAATGGTTTTACAATTTCTGAATATATATATATATATAAAGCTCCATTATCAATATGGATTAAGCTACTATCCTTGAACTATTACATGCACACTAGGACAGCTAAGAAATGTGATAGTAACCAAATTAACCCCTTCAGGATTATGACGCATTTTGACAGTTCATTGCGGCTATCATTTTACGATTTTATGCAGAATAGGAAGGTATATGGAAGTCAGAGGGTTACTTGAGATGGCCTCTACCTTTCTACCTTCCACAGATCCTTCCTAACCTGCATTAAACCGTCTAATGATAGCCAGAATAAACTATCAAAACGCGTCATGATCTTCAATAATAAATAATAAAATAATGTTGCTCCAAATAACAGTCTAGCCGCTCTGGATCGTGACTTACCCAGGTGCAAACATGGCTAGACAAAGGTTAGATTACAAAAACCTGGCGAAACGGTTTTTGACAATCGGTAATGGAGCGATGTTGACAAGCCCGGGGAGTGGCTTAGTTTCTAGTTATTACAATCGTTATCTGGAAGTTGTTTTAAATAATATACCGGTATACATGTAAAACTTAAAAAAAAAAAAAAAAAAAAAAAAAACACAGAAACCGCAAAATATTAAGACACAAGAACGTATCAAAGTCGCTTAATAATTACGGTAAAAAAACAATAATGAAAAGTCAACCTTGCTAAACAAAACATTATATTTATATATTGGCTTTGTTAATAAATTAATGCCCATCCATATCCAGTGTAATGGCATACATCCATTCATGCAAACAGTATACTCACCATTCTTATAATTATAAACACACACACACACACACGAACACCACACATACACACACAACAAATTAACACACACACATAACACTCACACACACACACACACACAGCCCGTAGCCTAGTAGGTAGCGCTCTCGTCTCACACACGAGGGGTCGGGGGTTCAATCCCCCGGCCGGGCGGAGACAAATTGGGCTTGTCTCCTTTCATGTGTTAGCCTCAGTTCACCTAGCTGTAAATAGGTACCTGGAATAAGTGGACGATGTTGTGACGTCCCATCTGGGGTTGGCAAAAATGGTACAAGGCGAGATGGGTATCATATGGTTCACCTAAGCTGATGGCTACCTAAGCCTTCGGGCGAGACGGTACCGTCTATAGTGAGAATGGTACCATACAGATACAACCCTAAGCCTTCGTTTCCGATGTCGCCAATTGGCTAAAATACAGACTACACACACATCCACAGCCATTCCAACGATACATATAACACCTACACATATAGGATGCGGGAAATAACGAGCATGCTCACTCCCGCAATACAACTAGAGTAAGTACAACTAGAGTAAGTACACACACACGCGAACACCACACATACACACACAACAAATTAACACACACACATAGAACTCTCACACACACACACACACGAACACCACACATACACACACAACAAATTAACACACACATAACACACACACACACACACACACGAGCTATTAAATAACTGTAAATATAACAGAATATCGACGTTAAAACAAAATAAACCACGGCACATTTGATCAACCCAAGGAATCCCAAGTGAAGGCCTTACGCAACTATAAGGTAGGCTAGGGGAAGGATGCATCTGTTGTCCTGGTGGTGTGGAAAGAAGAGGAGGAGGAGGAGGAAGGTGGTTGTGTAACTTGATGGGGATGTTGTATTGTTGGTACTTTGTTTATGATGCGGTTTATTGGTGCACTCTTTACTTTCTGACTCCTGATTGATTATCTCTCTCGCTCTCTCTCTCTCTCTCTCTCTCTCTCTCTCTCTCTCTCTCTCTCTCTCTCTCTCTTATACAAAAAAAAAAAAAAAAAAAATGTATGTATATGTATGTGTGTGCACTGTACAGTATGTATATATATACTGTATATATATGTATGTATGTGTGTATGTATGTATGTGTATATGTGTGTGTGTGTGTATATGTGTGTACCGGTGTATATATGTATATGTATGTATGTATGTATATATATATGTATATATATATATATATATATATATATATATATGTATGTGTATGTGTGTATGTGTATATATGCATATATAGTTTGTAAGGCCAGACTGCCTAGTAAGGACCTTGAGGTCTGTGTATCTATGAGGGTCTCTCTCTCCTCTCCTCTCTCTCTATCTCTCATCTCTCCTCTCTCTCTCTCTCTCTCTCCTCTCTCTCTCTCTCTCTTTTCTCTCTCTCTCTCTCTCCTCTCTCTCTCTCTCTCTCTCTCTCTCTCTCTCTCTCTCTCTCTCTCTCTCTCTCTCTCTCTCTCTCTCTCTCTCTCTCTCTCTCTCTCTCTTATACACGCACCATATTTGGAGGTAAATAATCGTAACTTACAATAATATATGCACTAACACCTGTGTACCAGGGTGGGATTCCATCAACCATAAAGGTTGTAAATTAAGTGGAAAACACTAGATATTAACGGAATATTAGGGAGTACAAGGGAAGAGAGGTAGAATGATAATATGGTAGGTGGAAAGAGGCAAACAGAGATTGGAAGAAGATAGAGAGGTAGAACAAGAACAGGTGGATAAAAGGAGAAGAACAGGAAAAGGAGTTAAGAAGGAACATGAGAAAAGTTGTAAAATAAAAACGAAAAATGAAGTACTGGAAGAGGTTCAAAGCTTCAAGTATTTGGGAGCTGTTCTGTGCAAATATGGTAAAATGGAGAGTGAGATAAAAGAGAGAAAAATGCAAGGGAGAAAGGTGATTGGAGAACTTGATAGTATTCTCAAAGGAAGAATGGTTAGTCAGGAAGTTAAAAAGTCACTGAGAAACAGTGTGCTGCTCCCAACACTCTCGTATGGAAGTGAGACATGGACAGCAAGTGACGAGGACCTCTCCAAACTGAGAGCTGTGGAGATGAGCTTTTTCAGAATGGCAGCTGGTGTGAATAGGCTAGATGGGCCAAGTAATAGGGAAGTGTGCGAGTCCTTTGGAATGGAAGAGCAGGCTTTGGGCATTGATTGTGGTGTGGTTGAATGGATAAAGAGAAGTACTTTGAGGTGGCATGGTCATGTTCAGAGAATGGATGAAGACAGAATGCCAAGAAAGATATATGGGAGTCAGGTGAGTGGAACAGCTAGTAGTGGAAGACCACCTATGGTATGGGGGGGAAAAAAAGTGGAAAAATATATTGAAGGAAAACTTCCACGTAGTGGAAGGGGCATTGTGGCACGGGCAAAGGAGGCATGTCTTGACAAAGTAGCCTGGAGACGTTTCTGTCATGGCCATCCTTTAGTGGGGGTTTCCCAAGGGGAAACAAGGCGTCGGAGATGATGAAGATGAAGGAAGAACGATAACGAGGTGAAATTAAGGAGGGAAAGAAGATGATCGAGGATGAGGTAATCTACCGAAAAAATTAAAAATTTATCTTGAAAAGGGGTCTAGGAGGAATTGCTATAAGCTTGATGGAAGTTTAGCGAAGACAATATAATATATATATATAATATACATACACACAAAACTTGCCTTAGGGGAGTTTGTGCGTTCGGCCATAACTAACTTTATAATGCATAGTACACAAAAAGTTATATTGAATCACTTAGTTAAACTGGAGCACCCACACAAGGCAAGGGCAACGCTTCATAAATGGCAAATATCAAAGGCTAAACTAATATAGCTATATATATATATATATATTTTTTTTTTTTTTTTTTTTTTTTATTCCAACTTACTTCCTCTCGGGCATAGGCTGAGACCCTTAACATTCACCGCTTTACAATGAACAGTGAAGCCCGTGAGGTCTTGTTCCAGTCTAGGGAGTGAGACATGTGAAGCACGTAGAGTACAACGAGCACCTGCCATCTTGCCTTCACATGAGGCACGGTGCTCATTCATGGCCCGAAACGACCCCATCTCTGAAGCCACCTCGTTCCCGTGCTTCACTGTCTCACCACCTACACTCGGACTCTCACACTTACACACACACAACGCCACCTGTTGAGCAGATAACTCACCAGGCATTGCACCCCTATAGCATATTTTGAATATGGGAATATTCATACAGTGCTGTTTAATCAGGGAACAATGAGGGTATTTTATTGACGTTTCGGTGGGCTTGTGGTAATGCACTGATACTAGGTACAGCACAAATTCCATCCCAATAATATCTTCCCAAGAGTAAGGTCATAATTTGTGTCTGTGTGTGTATATGTGTGTTTCTGAGTATATATATATATATATATATATATATATATATATATATATATATACTGTATATAATAATGATAATAATGATAATAATACACAGTGTACATTTTCCATTAGTGATGCAAAATGGTATAGGTTTTAGTTTAGTGTCACATTTATTCCTTACCCTCAATATGTCCTCTCTATACCTGAATACATGACTAAGACTGTGACCGTAAATAACACATTGATTGGATTAAATGTATCATATGATAGAAACGCCTAATATTAAATAATACATAATTTTGCCGGTATATAGCAACACTATAAGCAAGCCGGTATCACATGAGCATTTCTCCCCCAACATATATATTTAACAATAGTCTGGCAGCTTATTAGATACACTTTTAAGCTATTTCCGGATTCGATAATAACCCTCTGAAGATCGTGACGCAATATGGGAAGGACCTGTGGGAATTATCGGGGTAAAGACCATCTCAAATAAACCTCTTGACTTCAACATACTCTTCCTAATGTTAAAAAAATCGTTTAATACTAGCTAGGCAACAGAAAAGAAATGCGTATTATTGTATCTTGAAAGGGCTAA
>CM064516.1:30665229-30762729 GCA_032716605.1 Paralithodes platypus
GCACTGTCCTTGTGTCGTATTGTGCCAAGTACAGATCAACCAGGTTTCATCACCTTATTAGGACGACGACTATAATGTCGTCGTTCATCGATGTATGCAATCCTTAGTTTTAAGTATTAATATTAACATTCCCGAACATCTTGTCTTGCCAGACTAAACTTTCTGAAGAACCCATCGCCCCATAAATCTATGTATTCAATCCTTAGGTTAAGTATATTTATCCGCCATTGTGTTCACACTTTTCCATTTACTTTTCCACAATTGTCATACGTCTTCCACTTGCCTCCTTCGTATCCACAGTCCACACTACGCCAATTTGCTTCGTGTCATACACCTCTTACCCCATCCGGAGATTGTATAGATAACTTTGTTACCAGTATCTGTCATAAGTACCTCGAAACAATAACTAAGTAACCCTACGAACTGCCGTTTTATTGGTATATATATATTTCATAGAAAACGCAGTTCCCAGGGCCAACTAATAGTATCCATAACCCCTCGGACTGATCACATAACTCTATCTTTTCCAGACTCATATACCACCCCATAGTTGCATTCCCCGGTAGCATTTGGCTAACGTATTCTACTGCCTTTTCAAACTTCCATATCAACTGCAGCCTAATGCCACCCCCACGCCCAGAGACCTTAGGGTCAAATTCCCCTATAGCCCCCCTGCACTCCTCCCCCCTCATTATAAGACCCTGCACTTCTCTACTCTTGTCCGACCTAGCCTCTCTCTCATACCTCTTGAAGATCCTTGAATTGTCCGTTGCTAACGCTCTCCAACCTTTTATATATATACTCCTATCCAGCCTACCTTCACTTAGTAGGCCAGAACAACTTTAGAACTTTACTAGCCCCTTGCATGCCATCTATTCTCTTACAACCCATTCACAACCCTGCACCCAATGGTCGTCGGTGCGAGGCTAGCCGCCTCGCCAGTAACTAACTTCTATTGCCATACTTCCAGATAAATGTGGCAGAGTTAGCAACCCAGTCTCCACCACGTCCAGCAAACCCTACAATTAACAACCAGCCGAGTAAAACCAGCTAGCTAAGGCACCTTCGGTTTTGGTATTAAGGACACCCACATCTGTCTCATACACAGAGGGTTATTACGAACACTGGTGATATGGCAAGCCCCTAGCCACAGCCGCCGGACGACTATCACAGAGAGAGGGCGCCCAGCTCCCCCTTTTTTGCCCACCCGAGGAGGGAGACCCCCACCCCCGCGGAGGTATACCTGGCCCCTGTTTTGACTTCCGAGTCATTGCCAGGTAGCACAGGAATTCTTCCTATCAATGAACTAACCATGCATGACTAACACCTTTACTAACCTCTATTAACTCACAATAAACCATTTACCTTTCTTGCATGCTCTGATCACTAAATTAGCACCTCAGCTATACCATAGAATGAAGATTGAACAATCTAAGAGAAGACGCTCCTATCACAGCTGTCCCCATCCTCCTCGCAAAGTAGATCCAGTCTCTCTCCCCTAAATACTTCCAGTATAGCCAAAATAGTACCTCTTACTAAGGCTCAGTTATATAAAATATAAAGGCTTCCTATAGCCATGTGCCACAACAGTAAATACCATCTTACCTAGTCCCCATATCTATTGAGAGCTCAAATAAGTCCATAAGACTCGAGATCCCTACTGTCTACAGGGTCCAGAACCGAGCCTATAAATCTAGCTCCCGCCCCCAGTCAAATCAGTTGAAAGCTAGACACCAACCAGGGGTCACTACCCTGCAGTTAACTTCTAGCTCTGCCCTTGTGTTGTTCCAGAGTGAGATTCCAGAGCCGGCAGACTCCGTGGCAGATTTGGATATTAGGACCTGCCCACGTATTTGAGAACTTCACACATATGGACCCCCTGGACGGCCGCGGAACCAGTCGTTAGCCCCCAACATCATGGACGCAAGATAACCAGGACCAGACCCATCAGATACTACCCAAGATTCCCTTTAGCAGTACTACATATTACTGTGCTGTTTAGAGATTCACTAATTAATATTTCTACGAAGTGGCTATCTCTTTGCCCCAGTATAATTCATATAACCATTCAATTAGGAAGTGCTAAGCGTATCAGTGTTCAATAATTAACAGGCGATACTAACTCTCGTAATCAACCATATATCCAGATATTATTACCTAGAAGGAAACCCTAGTGATATCTGAATGTTCGCCCACTGATTTGCGTTCTATGTATTTCTGAGACAAGAATATAAAACTTAGATCAGTACCCCCTGAGGTTACTAGAATTCCCGTGCTCTAAAATACGCGTGTCTAATCTAGTCTGTGAACTACTACTTGTGCACCAGAGCTACCAGTAATAAATCTAACAGTGAATATGATTCTATAAGTAACATTGATGGTCTTCGGTATATAAACCTGTTGAATTAAAGCCAGTGATCAGAAGATTAATACCTGAACGTTGGAAGTGGGAGACTAGGCTCCATCCAGATCCACTTATGCTAGTGTTGTTCGATTCTATTATATTGTCTTACACGAGTATTCTGCAGTGGTATATAAATAAACGTGATCGTGTAACTTGCTACCATGTGTTTCTTTGTGTTCTCTATTCCTCATATCTTGTATTGTGCATGCAGCCTTATATACCCAGTCAATTAGAACTCACATTACCCAAGTTAAACCAGTAGAAAAACAGGGCATAACAGTTTTTATTAGCTTGATGGAGGTTTAGGGAGGAAACTAAGATTATATAAAATGGATACATAAATAAGCAAATAAATACGCCCATCCCCCCTTAAAGGCATCACTAATATTAGTCATTCCAATTCCATCACGCTAGCACGAAAATATAAAATCACAGCCATTATATTATATATATATATATAGTATTATAGGAATCTCGAGGTCAATGGTGTATTTTGTATGGTCGCTTTAGTATGTATCTGAAATTGTAACAACAGTGAACGAAATACATCAAAGTTTTTCATGGCTCACAAGGTTGACAGGATATTTGTTTAGGAATTAATGCCAAAGTTTACGTCGCTTTAGTGTTAAATTCTGTGTTATAAGGGTCCATGAACAGAGCGGATAAAATACAAAAATAAACAAAGAGCACACACATACACACACACACATACGTACAAACACAATATAACGCATACCGGTACATCACCTAATATAGAACAGCGCGCGCACGCGCACACGCGCACACACACACACACACACACACACGTACAAACACAACATAACCCATACATCACCTAATAAAGAACAGCACACACACACACACACATACGTATATATGATGGCTTTATTGGCGGCAATATATTTTTATGAGAGCATAGTATTTTTAAAGATACTATAATTAACCCTTTCATACCTTCTTTAACCCCATATATCTGTACAGAGAGAGAGAGAGAGAGAGAGAGAGATACTATAGCTACTGTGTATGACATTGTTATATACCGGTAGCTAATGCATTTGTATACGGTACATGCATAGGTTCCGGTACCGTATATAGTTAATAGTGATAAATAAATACGGCATAGGTTAGTTAACATTAACCCCTTCACTACCGGGATGTCTTTATCTCTTATTTCAGCTATATTTAGATTTTATACAACTAAGGAATGACGTATGTTAGTTAAAATAATGAATTGGGATACTTTGATACCGTACCTTTTAATTAGTGCATGCCCTTCATAAGCTAAATAAAATCGTCTAATAATTGCCAGAAAATAATGAAAAGACGACCTCGGTAACGAAGGGGTTAAGTACAAATCATTGTCATGTTTATATCTTAGGCAATCTTGCTTTACACAATTTAATAACCGATGCTAGCATGTTAATTCATACCTTATTGTTTTCAGTACCGTAGCATATATGTTTTAACTTTCTGAGGATCGATGAAGCACTTATGTTTTTGGTTCTAACTATTATTAGATCATTTTATTCACATTAGGAAGGATATGTTGAGGTCAGAGGGTTGATTGAGATAGTATTTACCCTTTTAATACCCACCTATCCCTCCTAAGCTGCATACAATCATCTAATGATAGCCAAAATAAAAATGCTAAAACGCGTCAGAGCTGCAAGGGGTTAACACTGTCTGATCAATAGCTTCTAGACCGGAAATGCCGAAAAAGACGTTCGTGGAACTAGCCTAATACGTATTGCACGAACCAAACTCCAGATACCGGTACTGTATATATATATATATATATATATATATATATATATATATATATATATTATATAGCCTGGCCCTCCATCCCAGACTTAGCCGTCCCCCTCCCCCCTTCCCCACACCTATACCCCTTTCCCCAGACCTAGCCGCCTTTCCCCAGACATTACCTCTCTCCTCATCAGACCAAGCCCCCTTCCCAAGACCCAGCGGGGCCCCCCCCCCCCCCCCCCCCCACTATCCAGACCTAGCCTCCCCCTCCCCTTGAGACCTACCCTCCCTTCCATTAGACCTTACCCCCTCTCCCCAGACAATACCCCTATCCTCTCATCATACCTAGCCCTGGCCCCAGACCCAGCCCCTTCCCTATCCAGACCTAGACCCCCACCCTCATTAGACCTAGCCCTCCCTCCCCAGACCTAACCTTCCCAACCCCCCTCTCCCCAGACCTAGCCCCCTTCTCCCCAGACAATACCCTTCTCCTCTCATCAGACCTAACCCTGGCCCCAGAACCAGCACCCCACCCTCCCTAAACTTAGCCAACATCTTAAGCTCCGTTTCTTTGTCAATTTTAAAATCTATCGTGCCATTTAGCTGTCGATTTTGTCCTGGCGAGCGATAGCGAACCTGTAATTATAAGAGGAATCGGCCTCCAGCCGAGACATTTTTCTACCGAAAAATGTACAAATTTAACTTGAGGGGATGTCTAGGTTTTTTGTTCTAAGTTTGAGGGAGGACTAGTTAGGAGCTAATCAATAAATGAATAAATTAATTAATAGGCCAACAAAAACAGCCACCAGCCACTTAACCCTTTTCAGCTCCAATACGCATTTCTGTTTTGTTTTCTGGTAGTTATTAGACGATTTTATTCAGATTAGGAAGGGTATATGGAAGTCAGAGGGTTGTTGTGTCTTTACCCTTTTAATACCCACAGATCCTTCCTAAGCTGCATAAAATCGTCTAATGATAGCCAAAATATGCTGCTAAAACGCGTCAGAGTTTCAAGGGGTTGCTTAAGGGGTTGCAAGAGACCCCTTAAAATAAAATAAAAATACAGGTACAAAAGCAAAAAATAAAATACAATAAATAACTGAATCATGACCCAGCCAGCCAGCCCCCTCAAGGTCAGTTATTTGGTCAGATAAATTACCCCCCCCCCCCCCCCACAAATAACGAGGTCAGGTCACGAGCAGAATAGCAGGCCGGAAAAAGAATAATAAGGAAGTGAACTAAGCCAGCAAGCGATTCGCTTTTTTTTTTTCTCTCTCTCTCTCTGGACCCCCTTCTCCCTCATGCTTAGCCATCTCAGTGTGTATACCGGTACCACTTCCTCCACGTAGTTGCTAGTACGTAGCACCCGTCTTGCAATACAATCACACCCCTACTCTTCGCAACTCTCCAACCCAAGAGTGAAACGATATTCCCAATTTGTCTCCTATTCAACAGCTGAGCTCTGAAACTCTCTCCCTGAATTCATCTGTCCTTCATCCTATGACTTAAATTGCTTCAAGCTCCGTGTGTCCCGGCATTTTGGCTCGTACATTTCTTGATTTTGGCCCTGTCACTCTTTCAACTGGGGGAGGCACTCGTCACAAGCAGTTTTGCCTTTTGTCTCCCTCATCAACGTAGATTCTTATTCTTATTATTATTTTGTTTATGTTTTATGTCTTTGTTTGGCTATGTTTAGACTCGATTAACTTTCTAGCTCCCACAAGTTCTGCCAAAAGAGAATAATATCTTCTAATAATAACCAGAGGAAACTGTCAAAAAACGCATCATAATTCTCAAGGGGTTAACAGAATAATTGTCAAAAAAATAGTTGCTGCAAAAAGCTTAGGTGTAAATCCTGATATCGATTGGCCTTAACCTAACAAGTGCGCATGGGGGTAATTGGAAACGTCCCCCTGTGCTGACGTATTTGAGGTGTTTCCGTCACTAAAATATTCATTGTGCCATTAATAGCATTAATACTTATCCATATGCGCCTATTATGGCGGATTATAAAGGTATTAACCTGAAACAACAATAAAACGAGTGAAAACAGCGTTTGGATGGTCAAAATCGGAGATATAGCCCGCGAGTTGTATAATGATTGGGTGAGGCAAGCTGCTTTCCCGCCAATTTCCCCAAGGCCACTGAGACACAGTCGATCGATACTCTCTCTCTCTCTTGCACTCGCTTGCCATCAGTGATGACAACACCCTGCTTGCAACTCGCTAATGTTAGCACGAAAATATACCTCAGAATAAGGGAATAACAGGGAAAATAGGTGATAACTGAAGGAGAGGAGGAAAGTGGGGAAGGAGGAGAGATAGAAGACTGAGATTTTGCATGGCCCAGGGACCAAACAAATTTTTTTTTTTTTTTTTTTTTTTTTTTCGATGTCAAAAGTTGATTTTTTTTTCACTCACTCTTAAGAGTCTCCCCGCAGTCCGCCGAGGGAACTCTTAAGAGTCTCCCCGCAGTTCCCGGGTTAAGGGAGCCCACCTCGCTTTTTTCCCTTTATCTCCCTCTTGTTTTCGCTTACCGGGTATATCCATTCGGTCCCATTCAGCCTACAGTTTTAAGACTTTTACCCCCATCCAAGTGTCAATATTTTCCTGGCGAGCGGTTGCAAGCCAGCATATATATATTTTTGTTTTGACAGCAAGCTAAATTTGTACATTTTTCGATAGAAAAATTTCTTCGGCAAAGCCGGATTTCTCCATACAATACTGGCAGCTGGCTCGCCAGGAAGAAATTGACAGCTGGATGAGGATAAACGTCTTAAAACAGTTGGGTGAATGGGGCCGAATGGATAGAAGCCAGAGAAAAAGAGAAATGAGGAGAAAAATAAAAAAAAGCCGGTGACTCCCTTCGTTACCTGCGTGTTGTTAGCGCGGGCACACCTGTTTCCCGTTACGGGGAATGGATTTACCGGTAGCCTACCGATAAACTATATAACTGTCAACACGTTTAATCCTCAGTCTCAGAAATTGTAGTTTTGCAATTATACATGTTCAGATTGCTGTAGGAAACTGTATCTACTATATATATATATTTTTTTTTTTTTTTTTTTTTCTATGTGATTGAGGGAGGCAAAAGGCATTACTGCCTATAGCGAGTGCCTCCCCCATAGTTGAAAGAGTGACAGGGCCAAAATCAAGGGACGTTCGAGCCAAAATGCCTGGACACACGGAGTTTGAAGCAATTTAAGTCATAGGAAGAGGGAAAGACTGATTCTGGGAGAGAGTTCCAGAGCTCAGCTGTTGAGTAGAAGAAAGTTTGAGAGTAACGTTTCACTCTTGGGTTGGAGAGTTGCACAGAGTAGGGGTGGGATTGAGTTGCAAGACGGGTACCACGTGCCCTACGTAAAGGAGGTGGTATGCACTGGGATAGCTCTGAGGAACACTGATTATTATAGTAGCGATAGAATAGCGAGAGAGATGCAACATTGCGGCGGAGAGAGAGAGAGATTGCAGAGAGTTGGTGAGTGGACGGGAGTTAATGATACGAAAGGCCTTCCTTTCAACTTTGTCTAGGAGAGCGGTGTGAGAGGAACTCCCCACACATGTGAACAATACTCAATACAAGGGCGCACTATGCCCCTGTACAGAGCAAGAAGCTGTGCTGGGGAAAAGAACCCCCTAAGGCGGTTGAGCACACCCAGCTTCTGGGAGGCTGCCTTAGCAAGACTGGTAATATGGTCCTTCCAAATGAGAGCAGAAGAAAAAGAGACACCAAGAATATTGAGAGAAGATGAAGGGTTGATTTTTGTATTGTTGAAGAATAAGGGATAGTCCGCTGGGAGATCCTGACGGGTAGATAGATGGAGAAATTGGGTTTTGGAGGCATTAAAGTTAACAAGGTTTTCTCTGCCCCAATTGGAAATAGTATTTAGATCAGAATTTAAGAGTTCTATGGCTTCATTACGTTTATCGTTGAGGAATTGCTGGCTGGGGCGTTCTGAAAAACTAATGGAGTAGTGTAAGGTTGAGTCGTCTGCGTATGAATGGATGGGAATTAAGGTACAGTTAAGGAGATCATTTATAAAAATTAGAAAGAGAATAGGAGATAGGACAGAGCCCTGAGGAACACCGGAGTTTATAGGGTGAGGAAGTGAACTATGACCGTCCACAACCGCGGCTATGGAACGGCCGGAAAGGAAATTAGAGACAAAGGCACAGATGGAGGGATAGAAACCGAAGGAGGGTAGTTTAGAAATTAAAGATTTATGCCAGACTCTATCGAAGGCTTTCGATATGTCTAGTGCAATAGAAAAAGTCTCACCGAAGTCCCGAAAGGAGGATGACCAAGAGTTAGTAAGATATGAAAGAAGATCACCAGTAGAGCGACCCTTAAGGAAGCCATACTGGCGATCTGAGAGCAGATTATGAGAAGAGAAATGCTTAAGAAATTTGGAAGCAAGAATAGTTTCAAAAACTTTAGAAAGACAAGAGATGAGAGCAATTGGACGATAGTTGGAGGGTTGAGAGCGGTCACCCTTCTTTGGGACAGGTTGAATGTGAGCAAACTTCCAGCATGAAGGGAAGACGTTAGAGGATAGACAGAGACGAAAGAGTTTGCCTAGGCAAACTTTCTGGCACTTTCAGACAGGCACTTTCTGTGGGTCTGTCTGTCTCTCTTTCTGTGAGTCTGTCTGTCTGTTTGTTCACGAACCACTCCCTCAGTTTTCAAGATGGAGATCCCATACTTGGCATGCATACTATAGGGGTGCCAGCATAGGTATTAAGCGGGAGAGAGGGGGGAGCCCCCAACTCCCTTGGTTTTTAAGACGGAGAGCCCATACTTGACATGCATACTAAGGGGGTGCCATAATAGGTTTTAAGCAGGGGGGGGGGGGAGGCTTTCCCTCTCCCCGCTTAAAACCTATTCTGTATTACAGCAAGAACGATCAGATCACCACAGAAAAAACCCTGACTTGTGTCTTGAACTCGACCCGAGGTCCTTTTAATCTGCAGTCCACGACGCTGTCCCCTGTATTATCGCCTCACCTGACTTCTGTATTACGGGCTCGCTCTCGTTCGCCAGGAAAAATTAGACACCTGAATGGAGCGAAATGTCTTACAATAGATAGATAAGTTTCCTGATTGGGGAGAAATATCTTATAATCGTCAAACTAATGAAGCGAAATATTATAAAACCGATATAAAAATAATGGGAGAAAAATAAGGTGTTGAAAAGACCACCCACGGTTAGATACATTCCCCCCCCCCCCCGGGCCTGTTAGTACCGCAGACACTCCTGTTTACGTTACGGAGAATGGCTTTACCGATAACTCTGTGTGTGTGTGTGATGCGATGCCTAACGTTATCTGTTGGTCTGCATACAGTACGCACCTTCTTAACTCGCTAGGCTCACACAATACTAAAAAGCCTTCGTCCTGTGGTTAATTAATTAAGAAGAAATGTGTATATACTTTTCTCATGCATTTATTTATTTCTATATAGCCTACCGGGTATGTTATGTTTTAGTTCCCTCCCTAGACCTCCATCAAGCTTAACAAATACCCACAACACCGCACTATTGAAGATAAATTTGCATATTTTTCGGTAGAAAAATGTCCCTCCCGAAGGCCGATTCCTCCTAAATTACAGGCTCGCTATCGCTCGTCTGGAAAAAATCGACACCTAAATGCCATAAAAGGTCCTAAATCGCCAAACTAATGGGGCGAACGTCTGGAATCTCAAAACTAAATGGGCTAAACATGAGAGAAAAGTGGATCCAGACAAAACTTCCCCTAAAGTCTGTATACTAATGGGCACCAGGTATAGTGCTAATAAAGGGTGCGAGTACCGGTATTTGCACCCGATCGTTACCTGAGGACTTCTAGGTCGGCACAAGTCAATTTACTTTCTATACTATCTATAGGCTACTCTGTTTCTTTTCAACTGACGGTAAATTGCAAAGTTCCCATCAAGATTTCTGTTATTTTGCAGATTTTGTAGTGAAGTAGGCTATGGTGCTAATTATATACAATTGGTCTTAATTTTGATGCCTAGACATATCAGTTTCATAGTTTTCCATTAAGTAACGAGAAATTAGCTCCTAAGGAATTCAATGTATCGCCAGTTGAAAAGAAATAGAGTATAGTTTTCATTATGGAGGCTACAAGTGATTGACGTGGGAGGAATAGGGGTAAGAGTTGTGTTATCGGGCGTACCACTACCGACATACAGCATAACTCCTCTCTAAAACATTAACCTAACCAAACAACACAACCTAACCTAACCTAACCTAGTATTCATGTACCGTAGTAATGAGAATACTAGGTTAGGTTAGGTTTGTTTAGTTAGGTTAAGTATTTATAGATGATTTATGTTGTATGTCGGTAGTGGTACGCCTGATAACACAACTCTTACCGGAATGGGCTATATATAATAATGCCAGGACATAGGCTATAATTATTATGTTAATCCTATATGGAGAAAAATATGGCGAATCTATTGGTGCCTATTTTCCCTAATAAATTGTTTCTCATAACGTCGCACTAGTGTCCTTGAATATTATCCCTATTTACCCTGGCATAGACCTATTTTACTGTTAGGCGATCAGAACAGAGGCATATGTTGTTGGGGAAGCCCTATTAACCCTGACACGGGGTCAGTCAAAGCCGCAGCAGCCTCCCAGGAGACTCAAAGCTTCAAACATCAGGGACTCTTCTTCTTCGACGGGTGCCGTCAGGGTAGTACCAAGGATAGTCTTTTTGTCTTTGTCTTTGGGGGAATAAGGGCAACCTCAGGCGAATACTCGCCTGCTCCAGCCCTACCAAAGTCGCGGAACTCCTAGGTCAGAAATAAATTATAGTTTATAGTTAAAGTTCACCACCGTGTGACCGTGTCACTGTCACTCCATGACAACCGTACCACCTTAAAACCCGGGTAGTCACCTCCAACTCCAGGCCTCTTCGTTCGGGTCCGCACCATTATGCATCTCATCACCCAATGGGGCAAAACGGTTCCCCTAAGCAGCCGGTGCACCTCCCTCCAACGAGCGCCGGCTAGTCAAAGGAGACTCCTGGGGCAGAGAGGGACCTCAGTGCGGGTTGAAGAGGCGTAGTCTGTCATTCATCTCTGCCAGGGAAATGGCCCCATCACGGTACGCCTAGTGCAGCAACCAAGCACTCTCCCCAGATGTCATCCAGTGCGGTCCCCCCAAAAATAAACAATGATCCCTGTTGGAGCACTTCAGCTGACCCTTGCCTGCGTCCAGTATCTACGTAAGTTTACGTAAGAATATATAATATATATGATCAAAATTAGAGATCAGCTGTATGGCAGGGTGTTGATAGAATGGATAATAAAATGTACGGAAGTTGCAATAGGAGAAGAGCAGTAGGGTTTGAGGATGGGAAGAGGGTGCATGCGTGGATCAGATGTTTGCAGTAAGACATATGAAGTATTTAGAGAAGCATAAGATGTTTTGGGCTTTTATGGATTTGGAAAAAGCGTATGATCGTGTGGATCGTGAAGTAATGTGGAAGGTGTTACGGATTTATGAAATTGGAGGAAATTTGTTGGAAGCAGTTAAGAGTTTTTATGAAGGGAGCAGAGTATGTGTTAGAGTAGGAAATGGCGAGTTGAGTGAATGGTTTGAGGTAAAGGTATACGGCTTGCGACAGGGTTGTGTATTGTCCCCATGGCTGTTTAATATGTTTATGGATGGTGTGGTGAGGGAGGTGAAAATGAGAACTATGGGAAGAGGATTGGGTTTAGTAGGAATTAGAATGGTAGACACGATTGGGAGTTGAATCAGTTGCTGTTCGCTGATGACACAGCGTTGGTGGCGGATTCTGAGGAGAAATTGCAGCGGGTAGTCAAAGAGTTTGGAGTGGTTTGTGGGAGGAGGAAACTGAAGGTGAACGTTAATAAAAGTAAAGTAATGGTGTGTAATAGGGGTGATCGTAGGGTGAATCTAGATGTGAGGCTGGATGGGGAAATATTGGAACAAGTACAGTAGAGTGTTTTAAATATCTAGGAGGATCGATAAGCAGGAGTGGAGAATGGAAATAGAGGTAAAACAAAGAGTGTGTGAAGGAAGGAAGGTTTTCGGAGCAATGAGAAATATGTGGAAGACGAGCAATCTTGGAATGAAAGTAAAAAGTGCAATGTATCAAGGAATTGTTGTGCCAATTAACAGTGATGTATGGGGCTGAGACATGGGCTCTGAAGAAAACAGAGAGAAGAAAGCTGGATGTGATGGATGAGCTGCTTGAGGAGTATGTGTGGAGTTACCCGTAGAGACGGATTGAGGAATGAAGAGATACGTAGGAGAGTGGGGCAGCAGGAACATTTGTCAGCCAGAGTGGACAGAAGGGTGCTGAGCTGGTATGGTCATGTTGAACAAATGGGAGATGAAAGCTAGGCTTACAAAGAGAATATATGAGTCAGATACAAGGGGAGATAGAAGGGCAGGAAAACCCCCATTGAGATGGAGGCAGTGTAAGACAAGCTTTGTATGATAGAGGAATGACTGTATAGATCAGGCAAAGGAAGTGGTAGTAAACAGGAATGAATGGAGAATGCTTGTGAATAGTTGAGAGAACACGTGGTCATTTGCATGGGGGAAGGGGTCGGGCGCCTGGCCCGGGGAGACGATTAATATGAAGGGTGCGCCTGGAAGTGTGGTGGGCAGGCTTGTGGCTTTGTCTCCGCTGCATGTCTGCCTGCCGAGATCGGAGCCTCTCCGGGTGGTCGGGGGCCGGGGGAGTGCTGGAGCGACCTTGGTGACCCTGGTCTCTGGGTATTCTCCTGGGTGACCTAGATGTGTGTGAATTTTGTTTTTGTCTGTGTTTGTTCGTAATTTTTTGTCTTGTGTTTTGTGTTTTCTGTTCTTCCTCTGTCCTGGGTCGGCCACCTTCTTTTTCTTCTTCTTCTCTTGAACCCGCCCGCAGACCGCGCAGGTCCATAGGGCTGGCCTTTATGGCATCTGATCTCCGCCACCTTCTCTCCGGACGTTAGCCCAAGGTCCGCGGCAGTAGCAGGGGGTGAGGATATAAGTGTGATGATCTTTCTGCCGCGGACCTTGGGCTAACGTCCGGGGAGAAGGTGGCGGTGATCAGATGCCATAGGCCTTTGTATCGGTACTGGCTCAGAAACAGTACATCTGAGAAAATACAAACAACAAAATAATATAATAGAGGAAAATAAAAATAATAAATAGGAAAAGTGGGGATTGGGCCTGAGCATATACTGTAGAAGTGTAGATAGATAGATAGACGATCAAAATTAGCCAGGAAATGTCTTCGCCAGGGTTTCTTGGACATGTCCATAACCCTACAACAATAAGAAGAAGAAGAGAACCTGCACATTTAAACAATAAGAAGAAGAAGAACCTCGAGGCTCGAGGATTCGAGATTACTATGTAATGCTGAGATAAGGGGTGACCAGTAGCGACATTGGTAGAGCGCTCGGTTTCTAACCGGGAGGACCGAGTTCGATTCTCGGCTGGTGGAGATCGTTTGGGCAATCTCTTCACACCCCTTGCCTCTGTTTCGCCTGACAGTAAAATAGGTTACGCGGCAGGGTGAAAAGGGGTCTTCGGATCCTCCGGCCCTTCAACCCGTTAAAAAAAAAAAAAAAAAAAAAAAACCCCGCTGAGATAGAGGACATCAAACACTTTATTTTATGGTGCCCTATATATATATATAGGAGAGAGTAAAGGAAACAGCGTTACAACAACCTTACGTTGAGGAGGAAAATCAAGTGATAGAACATCTGTTCAAAGAAGAAAACTAGGAACGAGTGAAGATGTTATATGGGATGTGGAGAACAAGAACCAAGAAAATGAAGGAGCTGGAATAAGAAGAAATAGATTAGCCTATAATGCAACATGGAGAAAAAGGAAAAATAAATACAATATAATATAACAGAGCACGTCACAAAAGGAAAATTACAAGAACCTCTCAGGGAAGTGCCGTTGTTAAGGCATTACTTCCCGAACCACATCTGATCTGATCGAGGTAAGGCGATATTGCCAAAAATTGGCTTGAAAAGAAAACAATTTCGTTAGATCACCATTTCTTGTGAGGTTATAGGAACCAATACATTTCATGGTAGCATTCAAGGAGACTACCGCAGGACTTGCCTTTGACCGGGTATAAGCTATCCTAGTGTCTACTAGCCTACCCCTTTGAAAGGACATTACACTTGTTACACTTTGTTGTATTCCGTCCGTTAGTGACACAGTTGAGCTGGGGCTCCACTGCGACCAGGCAGCTCCCTTTCTTCCACTCTCCATTCCAGAAGTCGGTTGGAGTTGGTGCTGGGGTATCCTGGTGTTGGTGGCCGGTCCGGTATTTTGGCCAGCCACATGTCCAAGTGTTTCTTGAAGGTGTCTGGAGACACCCCGGTCATGTTCCTGAGAGGGGCTGGTATACAGTTGAACAGTCTGGTTCCATTGTATGTAAAGCTGTGGTGGATCAGGGATTTGATTTTTTGTGTTGATCCCGGCGTAGTCCTCACATAGCACAGCCTCCCTCGCCTTTGGTGTTGAGTCTCTTGGATGTTTGGATTTGGTACCTTTTTTTCCAAAATCTTCCAGACGTAGATGATGATGTATCTCTCCCTACGACTTTGAAGTGAGTATAGCTGCAGCTCCTTGAGTCTCTCCCAGTAGTTAAAGTGTTGAAACCCATGGATTTTACTGGTGAATGTCCTCTGGGTGGCTTCAATTTCTGTTATTTCTCCTACTTTTGGGGGAGACCAGAGCTGAGAGCAGTAGGCCTACTCCAGTTGTGGTAGGACCAGTGACTTCCACAGTGTTAACATACACCTCTCATTTCTTGTGTGGAAGGTTCTCAGGATCCAGCCTGCCTAACCGGTCCACCGGAACGATTTTATATTAATAGGCTAGGCTACCACAAATTTTCAGTGTTTTTTATAAACAAAATGGTACGATTTTAGTTAGCATACTGGACACCTATTAGACAGGTACCGCCAACGATTTAATAGGCTAGGCCTAGCCTACATATTTTTTTTCGGTTTCCACGCATGGAGAAAAATAGGCTATGGCGAATCTACTGGTGCCTATTTTCCCTAATAAATTGTTTCTTAGCCTAGGCTATAGCCTAACGCTGCACTAGGCTCGGCCTGGTCAATATACAGGAGGCGCTACAACATAGGTAGCAAAATTCTAATGGTAGTTTTGGGTTCCTATCATCATATGCTTCATTTCTATATACTTTTTATCCCCGGGGGGAAAAAAAAAAATCTTGGGGCCGATTTTTCATTTATTTTCTTGGGATTTTTTGTTTTGGTCATTAACCTAACCAAAAAACCTAACCTAACCTAATAGCCCCCAAATACATTTAGGTTAGGTTAGGTTTTTTGGTTAGGTTAATAAAAAAAAATAAACAAAATCCAAGAAAAAAAAAAAAACCCAAGATTTTTTGGTAAATTTCTATAATTGCACCTATACGAGCTAAAAAATATATTATTGTATTTAATAGGAAGGTACGACGAGGTAAGTGGTGTGGTATAAGTATAACCGTATAGGTGGCAACATGCGGAAATGGATTATAAGGGCATTCCGCCCCCTCTGACAATAGTCTATCAATCTAGATGTGACACAGATTTTTACTTTGTTTCAGAGAGACATTAGCCTAACCTAACAACCTTACCTAACCTAACCTAGTATTATGGGAGGGGGCTGCCGGCCCCACACCCCCGCTGGTTGGGTAAAACAGTAGAAATCCAGTTGGGGTGGAGTGAGTAGCTGTAGATTTTCGTAAGGGGGTCAGAGGGGGCGGAATGCCCTTATAATCCATTTCTGCATATTGCTACCTATACCACATCACTTACCTCATCATACCTTCCTGTTAAATACAATAATAATTTGTTTAGCTCGTATAGGTGCAATTATAGACCTATACCGATTTTTTTTTTTTTTTCCCGGGGGTTAAAAGTATATAGAAATGAAGCATATGATGATAGGAACCCAAAACTACCATTAGAATTTTGCTACCTATATTGTAGCGCCTCCTGTATATTGACCCTAGGCCTAGTGTTGTTTAGAATAACCCATTTCATATACCGTACCTTGATAGGAACACCTGGCACCTGCTCTAAGTGGTCTTGGTGTACGGGGCTTGAAGTAGCCTAATTCAGTGAAGCTGGAGCCTCACCAGGCTCACCTACCTTATCCCAATGAACAGCCAGGGTAGGCTAAAAACTAGCCTACTTTAGGACTTTGAAATTAGGCCTAGGTTACCCTAGTTTCAATCCTCGGATTTTGTTTTTCCCCATTAACCAATGATCATACAACACTCAGATGTACAGCAGCCTATCATGCCTAGGCTATGTCATTTGCAGAGTAAAAAAAACAACCCTTTTTGGTCTACTTTGCCAGTAAGGGGCTTAAGTTAGGAGTATCAGTGAAGTCACTGAAGGGATGCGCACGAGCCGACTGGGTTGGTTTGGTCACATGGAAAAAAAGGATGATCAGTGCTGGGTGAAGAAATGCCGGACTGTGAACGTGGGGGGAGCTGCGCGTAGGGGTAGACGGTAGACCTAGAAAGACGTGGGTCGTGGCCCTCGTGGGATCAGGAACTCCGGTCCTATCTCAGAATAAAGTATTTGACAACAGTCAACAGAGGCAGCCAGCCTGCCAGGGTTACCTGGCATGGAAAGCTGCCATTTAGGATGGGAGACTGTAACCACTCTCTTTGTGGACAAATGGTCTTTAACGTTGTAGCCTATGTATGTAGCTGTAGGCCCTATTATTATTATTATTAATGCGGGTGGATGGCTGGGACTCGTTTGCCTTGGTCGGCAACCCATCTAGGGGAGATAACCTTATAAAAATCCGGGTGGATGGGACTCGTAGTCTCGTCAGCCTTGGGCCCTTGGTCGGCAACCTGTTTAGGGGAGTAAACCTTAGGCCTATACAAATCTGTACTGCCACCTTACTACTTAGGGTGAAGCAGGTTAGTGGATCATGGGATGGATTAGCCACACACCACTGTAGAAAAATAGTGCTAAAAAAATACATAGGATAGGCCTAAAAGGCCTCGGAGTCGGACGGACCCTAAATTGAGTGGTCAATCCTGTAAGTCCTTTAGTAAACTGGCGTGGGTTGTCCCTGTTACAGGGGATAAGTCCGCTTGGGGGCATTTTGTGTATGGCCACCCCCATTAAAGGGAGTAAGGCGTCCGGCAATAAATAGATACAGTAGATAGAATATTATTAATAGGCTATTATTAATATGTACGGTAGCGGGCCTAGCGGCGGCTGAGCCTATGTATGTTACAGTATGTATGTAGCCTATGTATTTAAGAAATTAATATGAAATAGGCCTAGGACTAGGCTAGTAGGCTACTCTACCCATGCTGATCTAGTGGACTAATTTTCAGCGGGACTGTATCCAAACCATGTCAGAGGATCCCAGTGAGAGCCTGGAGTCCATTAAGGAGCGGCTCACGGACATTAGACTGCGCCTCGACCTGGCCAACAGACACATTAACACGCTCTTTAATCAGGTCAGTTATCAGTATTTTTAGCACTCTTGACGTAGGTGAAGTCTAGGTCAAGTCAAATTAGAGTAGGGTAAGACGGTATCTGGACACTTCGAGCGAATACGCATACGAGCGAATTGACTGTCAATGTTTTTTATAGTTAAATTGAAGCATGCACTGTTATAGATATACGACTTGTTATTGTAGTCAATTTTATTTACGATAACGGCAGGTGCATAATCTGTGCTGTCAACTGCCACAATCACACGAGAGCATGCAGTTTTCCCCGAACATCTTTCTGGCATAAGGTACACGGGTGGTTTACTTAGGAGCTGTAGAAGTTAGGTCTATTCTTGGACATGTTGCTGGTTGAATGGCTAAGCATATTCTAGCTGACCTCAATCCTGTAGGGTAAGGTAGTGCACATATGGTTCAAAGTGTAGGCTTACCGTTTCATATATATTAATCAAAATTTCACTCAAATTTCGTTAATCCATTAATGAATCTTTAGTTATATTTATGAAAGCGGCAGACATGAACTCGGCCGGGTATATTAGACCCCCACCCGAGACTGATCGATACTACAGTAATCAACACAACACACTAATCAACATAACACATGTGATATGTGTTCACGAATCAGTTTGATCAAGATTATTTGGTGTATATTAGTTTATTATGAAACATAGCTTAACATTATGGCAAGTAACCTTAATTTAATATTACTTGTAGATAAAACATAAGTTTTGTTCGGTCGAACAGGTATTAGTTCGAATAGGAACGCATTCGCTCGATTGTGCATCCGCTCGATCAAGAATTCGCTCGAAATGACTCACATTTGGGTAAGACAAGGTAATTTCGCCGAAAATCACGTTTTTTGACAAATAGAAACTGCCACAAATGGAATTTTTAATTGTTTATCTATACATTCAGCCTTTCTGCTATAGATGCCCAAAAAACTTTTTTTTTTAATATTTTGGTAATGCTGCCGATTTTTTTTTTTTTAAGTTACTCTCGCGGTGAAATTTCGCCGCGACATATTTTACGCATCATCTAGCTAGTAAACTAGATAACATTATATGATTAATGGCCAGACAAAACACTAGCGCGCAGGTAAAAACAATGAAAACATTCACAAACCCAAACTGACACTAAACATGCCAATAGACAAACGTCGCACGCGCACACACACACAACTGAACAGGGCGGGCAGAGATGCAGGTGTGTCACACATGTAGGCCACTGTCTATTGCGGGTGTTTCTTACAGTAGATCCTCTGGAAAAAGGCAAACTAGGCCTGTGTATCCAGCTCAGTGCCAGTACTTGCACTGCTGCGGTCGTTCACGGTGTTGGCGGCGGCGGTAGCAGACGCAACATTTTTACTATTCTGTATTTTTGCTTTATAATCAAACTTCCAATCTTGTCTTCCCCATGCTTTATCAAGATTACTTTCAAACTTACTTATTGATGCGGAATCGACTACATACAAAGGAGTACAAAGGAAATCAAGCAACAACAGATCTAGTGACCCTTCTAGGCTGCTTGTCCTCCAAAACACTGAGGATCAAGTGTCCAAACAGTGGTTTAGAGTGGGAAAGGGAACTACTGCCCTGGAACTAATGTCCGTGGCAGGATTAGGAAGTTAGCAGGGGACAGATGGGTTAGTAACTGAGGGGAGGATAAAATAAAGTTATTCATTTACAAACGCAGTCAGTCGCGGGTTTGATGCGAGATATTTGTCTAGGCGAAGTTTAAATGAATCAACGGTGCTGCAGTCTATAACATCTCGGGGAAGCCCATTCCATAAGTTGACAACTCGATTGAAGAAGACATTTTTAGCTTCGTGTGAGTTAAAAGATTTTCCAATAATTTTGCACCCGTTTCCCCGCGTGTAATTAGATTGGTCGATAGTGAAGTACTTACTACAGTTCATATTGTCGATGCCTTTGATGATTTTAAACACTTGAATTAAGTCGCCTCTTAATCTGCGCTGGGTTAAAGGAAATAATTTAATTCTCTAAGACGCTCCTCGTATGGTTTGTTCTTTAGGCTAGGTGTCATTTTCGTAACTCTACGTTGAACTCGTTCTAGCTTGTCTATATCTTTTTGGTAATAAGGGCACCAGGATTGAACGCAGTATTCCAGAAGAGGGCGGACTAAGGAATTATAAAGGGTTAGGATAACGTCTTTGGATTTATGCTCAACTGACCTGCCTATAAAGCCAAGTACAGTATTTTGTTTGCTTTCTTAACAACTTCTGAACATTGTTGACTCGGTATTAGGTTACTCGATATTGTTACTCCCAGATCGGTTTCTCTGTTTACATTCTTAAGCTGAGTGCCATTCATCAAATAGTTTGCCTTCTCATTTTGGTATCCGATATGTAGTACAGTACTTTACATTTATCCGCATTGATACTCATTTGCCAAATTTGGGCCCAACATGACAACTTATCTAGATTGTGTTGCATATCGTCAACTTGCTCTTTTGAGAGTACGCTATTTGCAATTTTTGTATCGTCAGCAAATTTTAAGATTGTACAGGTGAGACCCTCATCTATGTCGTTGATGTAAATTAGAAAGAGAATTGGTCCTAGTACCGATCCCTGGGGTACCCCGCTACTTACTTTGGTCCATTTAGATGCCTTACCGTTTGTGACTACTCTTTGCTTTCTGTCGCTGAGCCAATTTTCTATCCATTTCAACACACCGTCGTGTATTCCATGCGCTTTTAGTTTTAGCAGTAAACGTTTGTGGGGAACTTTGTCAAAGGCCTTTTGAAAATCAAGGTATATAATATCTACAGCTTTACTCTCATCGTAGAGGTTGAGGATATCGTGGAAGAAGTCCAAGAGGCTTGTTAAACAGGAACGTTTTTTACGAAAGCCGTGTTGAGTATCTTTAAGTATGTTATTATCCTCTAAGTGATTCACGAGTCTGTCTCTTATGAGTGTTTCTAGCATTTTACATACAACTGAGGTTAAGCTAATTGGACGATAGTTACTGGGAAGGGATTTGCTGCCTTTTTTGAATATCGGTGTTACGTTGGCTAGCTTCCACTGATCAGGCATAGTTCCAGACTGCAAGGCTTTATTGAATAGCAATGTCAGTGGTTTAGAGAGCTCATCCTTAGCTTCCTTTGGGACTCTAGGTGAGATTGTATCAGGTCCAGGCGTTTTATTTACGTTGAGCTTATCTAAACAATTCAATACTTCTCTCTCTGTAACGGTGATATTGCTTAGAACATCTGAATTATCAATCTGAATCGGCGATGGTGTAGGGATATCACTGAGGTCTTCCGTTGTAAAAACTGATGCAAAGAAGGTATTGAGGGCATTACTCATTTGTACTTCATCTTTGGTGTATTCTCCATTTTCATCGACTAACGGTCCAACAGTTGAAGTAACTACTTTTTTCTTTCTGATATAACTATAGAATTCTTTCGGGTTTGTTTTACTTTGATTCGCAACATGTAACTCCAGGGTCTTTTTACTTTGCTTACTTAACTTTTTGGCTTTGCGGCGTAGCTCTACAAATTTCACCCGTTCTTCGTAATTTTGTAAGGATTTTAATCTAGGCCTATCTAACATACTGGGGCAGTGCGTTCCACTCATTTACCACTCTATCACAAAATTAGTTCTTTGCCTTTTCAAGCCTATTTCTTTCCTAGGGTGTGGATGTGTCTAGTGCGGGTGTGTAGTTGTAGACATGTAGTGCGGGTGTGGACATGTCTAGTGCGGTTGTGGACGTATTTATTAGGCCTACGGGTAACGGGTGTGGACGTGTCTCGTGTGGGTTGCTAGTGCAAAGTACCAGGCAGCAGCTGACGGCTACTGCCAACACTGTCACACGCAAACATACAAACAAACAAACACACATACAAACACCCCCACACACACCCGACCATACCGTCAGACGCGCCGCTAGCCCCGGCGCCAGGCCCCGCGAAACTGCAAGACAACCTGAGCCAAACTAGATCTACAACCTAAGCCAAAACTGCTCTACAACCTAAGCCAAACTGCAGCTGAATCCATGCAATAGTTTCGGAGATATCGGCGTTTGAATGCAAATTATTAGTGTCGCGGCGAAATTACCCCGTCTTACCCTACAGTATTTTAATAATTAGTTTTATATCTTTTGTCATCTATACTCAGGTCAGTTATAGCCTAAGTACCATAGCGTACTGTATTGTATATTCTAATAATTATTTTCATCATTCTTTACTCAGGTCACTTCTAATATCTGGTACCGGTAGCTTCTGGAGTAAACTTTTGGAGAACAAATTTCACCTCACCTTTAATAATCTATCTTCAATCTAATTGCTGACACCAGTGCAAAATAACCTTAAAATGTTACCAGAAAATGTTGCGGATCAGAAGTCGCGGGAAAAAGCACTGATGCAAATCCATCTTTAGTAATGTATGAGGTGCCAAGTTAATTTGAACCCACTATAAGTACAGTATAAGGTTCAAACTCTCACCTTATGCTGTACATACAGTTACCAAGAAATGAGCTTGGGACAAATGCTGTAGTGAGATAGCTGTGTTGAACCCCTAGTACAGTATAGATTAATGCATATTTTGTTTTTATGTAGTAGTCTAAAATCTAGAATCCAATAGGGACCGTAAAAAACAAGCAAGATTAAAATGTTCGAGATGTGAAGCTAACTTCTTATGTGGAAAAATACAATAGGGACCAGTGAGTCGGCAAGTAACCCACACCAAATCTGACAATGATCACTTTTGATTCCCCAAAATCAGACAAATAGCATTTCACATAGTATATTTATCATCTTAATTTACAGTAAATAGAATGGTAAAAATAAGAAGTTATATTCACCTTATAATAGTTGAATAGAAGCTAAAGTGGTAGAATGTGGGTTTCAAAGCAATCTGGGAACTACTACGACTCTCTGCCACCGCCACTCGCATGTCCGGCACCTGCCCCACCAAATCATTCAAAATCAAGTTCGTCTGGCAGTGTGTCGCCCAAGTCTTCCAGGTCTACTGTGCTTGCCTCATCTACTGTGATGTTTTCAATTGCACTGGCGACACTTCGTTGCATCTTGAAGAATCTTGTGACAAGGAACCAGGACTGCTTTTGTTTATTCACTTTAGAGTTGTAAATGGTCATGAATTGCATGTTAGGCTATCAAACATCAGTTTAACCCATACTGTACCATGGCATAGTAATGTAGATTAAAAGTACCCTCCAGTACCAGACTTGTTGCCAAAAGCAATGAGACAACACCCTTTCAGCTTAAGAGTTGGTGGGTAACTGACTCAGTCGCTGTCGGTGGCTGCAATTTCTACTAGCTCTTCACAAGAATCAGTATCATGCTTCTCTCTCTCACTGTGAGAGTTCCGTATGGAGCTCAGTGGTCTGGTTAATCTGCTCTACATAACTAACTAACTCTCTCTCTCGCTGTCCTTCCATCTCACTCTCATACACATTCTTTTAAGCATTCTCTCACTATCACAGATTTAACAAAGTCCTTAATTTCCAGGTTCAAGATTTAGAGATACAGTTCAAAGCGGCCATCAAGAACAAGAAGCACTCGGCCCGCCACAACCTGCGACAGAGACTGGCAGTGGTGATGGGCCTCAAGATCGTTTACCTAAACTACTGCACTGTCAAGACCCTGGAGTTGGAGCGTATGAACCAGAAGCTGCACACCATGATCGAGCTGGCCGTTGAGGAGGCTATGGAGGATTCAAACGTATGAAATTAAAATATAAAACTTGAAAGCTAACTCAAACGTTACTGTTCAAATTAATATAACAAACTCATTAAAATTAAATATCGAAACGACAACACACTAAACAATATCTATCTGTAGCTAGTCTGTTTTTTCTAGTTGACAGGAAATTACCATGTCCCCATCTAGATTACTCAGATATTATTAAGATGTGGTAAAGTATGTTGTTAATTATGAAAACTTGGTAATAATATAACGCAGAGACATGCAGTTTCATATTTTTCCATTAACTATCGAGAAATCAGCTGCCGAGGGACTAAATTTTCCTCCAGGCAAAAAAACATCAAACATAGTTCGTGGTGTAGATTTGTGATTATCGGGTTATTCCTACATACGGTACTCTATCAATATTTCCGTACTTCTTGTCATAGGCTCTTGATTTTAGAATTAATTCATGAAACATTTCTTCTAAAACACTACGGTAACTCATTTGATATTTTGATTTGTGGTGCACAAATTTAAAAGGTTCAAAAGGAAATATTGCAATGTGAAGATTTTTTATAATCTTATATGGATAATAATTCTTGATAGTAATTAATTGGTAGATTTCATTTTTGGTGCAATGGTGAAACTATATATTAGTACAGTACCTTGACAAATTATTCTTGATGATAATTAAGAGTGTGATAAAATCTGAGCTCTTTTATTGATGAAAATTATAAAGTGAACATTACAGGTACAGTACGGTAGGCTACACTTGAAAGAGTACTGTTGATAAAAGTTGTCGACTAGACCTAGAAAAGTGAAAAGTGAAGAGTATTCATACTTATAGTTGTAACTGATTTGGAAATTTGTGATATACCGTAGGGAAAACTTTTTTATTGTATTGAAAAGGCTACCCTGAAACCTCAAGCTTGCTAGTAAATCATTGTGTTTGGAGGAAAAATACTGGTACTATATGGTTGCTTATTTATTAGTATTTATAATATGCCACTGAAAACTAATCATCTTTATGATAAACTTAAATGTGATCTTTAATTTATTACTAGGTGTAGACACTACTAACTTGAAAGGCTTATCTACACAAAAGAAAAACAAAACTATTCATGTGTAAAACTGTACAGTACAGTACATCACTAAAGAAAAAGAACATCAACAAGCTAAAAATAAAAAATGGAATCGATATGATGTAGTCACTTAACCTTAAACAACATCTGCACAAACTAAAACAGAATCCCTGTCTAAGCTGTGCATTACTAAAGAGAAAGAACAACGTCAACAAACTAAAAAAATAAAATGGAGTCTGATGAAGAAGAGGAGACCCTAATCATGGTAGAGCTACATGGCGTCATCGACTCGGAGATATTTGCCAAAGACACGTTCGACAAATTCAAAGTCTTGGCCATCGACTCCGAGCGGCCAATTTTGCAGGTCGAGAATTTTGTGTTTTCCGGGGAGTACGAACACACAATGGGGACTGCCGCATTTTTCGAAGAGGACGAAAAGCGGCTCAAAAGCGACCCTGTGTTTTGCAAGAAGCCTCCGAGGATGCTGAAGTATGTATGCAAAACCAATAAAAAGCTGACAATGAAGAGGGTGTTTATCTCAGAGAAACAGAGCAAGCAGGATGAGGCTGAACAGGAGAAACAAGGGAACCCCAAGCAGAATGAACCAGGTGATCTTGAGCACGATATAACAGACGATTTAGAACATGAAAAAATGGATGACGTAGAACATGAAAAAATTGGTGACGTAGAACACGAAAAAACAGACAACCTTGAGCAAGAAATGGCAGACAATCTTGAACAGGGAAAAATGGGCGATCTTGAGAAGGACAAGTCAGTAGCGAATGAACAGGAGGAAGTTGATGATCTTGAGCAAGACAAACAAGAGAAGGAAGTGTCCAGAACTGAGGATAATGTCAATATTTAATTGCAAGAATCTGGATGAGGCTGAATATCTTTTAAAATACTGTATGGATACCGGTACTCAGTTATTCTTGATCTATTCAGTACAATGGTATAATTTTTGTTTTGTTCTAACTAACATTAGACAGTTTTATTCAACTTAATCCAGCCTTATTGTGACAGTAGAAAACTTTTGTAATGTTAATAACTCATAAGAACCTCCAGGAATGTTACAGGTAGAATGTATCTTTTCAATAAACCTGTAACTTCCAGAGACCCTTCATTAATTAAAAAAAATCCCATCTATGGTAATTATAGTCAGAATAAACTGTAAAGAAGTCCATGTATGGTACTAAATTATTTAACTAGGCGAGAAATGATTACCGGTATGTCCATGAGTGACATTTTGATTTTATACCATTGAGCCCGACCAGGTTTGAGCTTTCGCGGCTCTTCTTTCTGGGTGGGTTTCGACAATTTACCGATTAAATTATGTTTTTCATTTCTTAATAGGCTATGTCCGCAATGGAATGGGTGAGGCGGGATAAATAAAATGTCTAAATATAGCACAAACCTTCATATTGAAAATGTCCAAAACTAGGACCCTCTACATCATGTGATTGTTTTGTGATCATGTGATGAATAGAGGTAACTTTTCCGCCGGAACCAGGCTGTGTCCGAACCTCGTCCGAACGTTTCCTTGCTCTACGACTTTGGCTTGTACGCACTAATTCTCTCGCAACTCGCATTGCTTTTTGTCACAAATCACAGCTGTTATAGTCATCATTGTCATAATGTCATGTACTGTATATTGATTTATTTTAACATTGTATCCATTATCTATCTATCTATCTATTGCCTGACGCCGTGATCCCCGAAGGGGTGGCCACGAACGAACCGCCCCCATGCACCTGTCCCCAGTCAGTCGACGCCCCTCCCCCCAACCAGCACCGCCTTCGTTCATGTACTTCCTCACTCCATCCTTCCACCTCTCATTCGGTCTACCTCTCCCTCTCTGTCCCTCCACCTCGCTCTCGTACACCCTCTTAGTCATTCTCTCGCTTTCCATACGTTCCATATGGCTTGTATCCATTATGACTTCCCAAATTGACTAATTCCTTGAACATGACGATAGTACGTTGTTATATGTGCGATTAGTTTGCTTGGGAAGCAGATTAACTTGCTAATGTAGTAATGTACGGTACCCTATGTGGTGAATTGTTTTATTTTATTTATAATATTATTTTGCTAAAGTGTTGTTTCCACATAGCGATTTTGATAAGTTCTTTTGTCGTTTTGGTTTGTTTATTATGCAAGTTTTACATTATAATTATGTCAGTGTACAGAATTTGTGGGTGCATGGGTTCGGATGCCGCAGAACTTGTAGACAGCTGTGCTTCCAAGCAGGCGGCAGAACAAAGACTGAGCGTGGTTGGTGTTTGTTGGCGCTGCATATTTTTTGACAAACATAATAAATATTCAAACGTGCACAGTTTAAAGCACGAAAAAGAGGTCTGTCCTTTATAAAGGACACCCGGGCTCCATGGGTTATTAATGGAATACAGTATATCATCAATTGATTGTATTTACCTAATTGTAGTTTACAGGAGTTGAGCTAAGCTCGTGTTGTCCCGTCTCTCAGTCTACTTTTTATCCAATTTTTTCTTGAAAATATGGATGTTCCTTGCCCCTACCACCTCCTCCTCCAGCCCATTCCATTTGTCAATACATCTATAGGGGAAGCTAAACTTCCTGATATCGTTCTTGCAGGTAGGTCTTTTTACTTTGTAGCTGTGGCCTCTAGTTATTCCTGTATCCATAATTAACATATCCTCCCTATCCAGCCTCTCCAGCCCCCCGGTGCATTTGTACATCATTATCATGTCTCCCCTCTCTCTCCTCTCTTTTAAACTTGGTAGATTTAATTTGTCTAGCCTCCCTTCATATGGCAGTTCTCTGAGACTTGGAACCAATCTAGTAACTGCTCTCTGGATTCTTTCTAACTTGTGAATATGCTTCTTTAGATGCGGGGACCACACCACTGCTGCATACTCCAATCTTGGTCTAATCATACTCTTCATAATTTTCGCTACCATGGTCTCATCCAAGTAGTTCAGAGCAACTTTCATATTCCCGGCCATTGCATACATTCCGCTAAAGAGCTTGTTAATATGTTTCTCTGGCGACAAATTATCTTGTATAATCAACCCTAAATCCTTTTCTTTTTCGGCCTTGCTAATTATATTATCTCCCATCCTGTACTCCCAATTTGGTCTATTCACACTTCTTCCCATATTTAACACATGGCATTTACTTATATTAAATTTAATTTTCCACTTGGTGCTCCATTAATATATTCTATCTAAATCCCCTTGCAGCTCCTCACAACTACTTTTATTTGTTATTTGTCTCATAATTTTTACGTCGTCTGCAAACATTGACATGTAGGAATTTATGCCTATCGGCAGGTCATTCACGTACATAAGGAACATGAGAGGTGCCAACACAGATCCCTGCGGCACACCACTCTCAACTTTCCGCCACGATGAGTAAGTTCCTCTAATGTTGGTCCTCATTTCCCTATCTGTTAGATAGCTCTCCATCCATTTCAGCAAACTCCCCCTGACAGATCCTAGCATCTCTAGCTTAGATAACAATTTCTTATGTGGTACCTTATCGAATGCTTTGGAAAGGTCTAAGTAGACGCAGTCCACCCATCCGCCTCTTTCTTGGAGTACATCTATCACCCTACTGTAATAACATAGCAAACTGGTAAAACAAGATGTCCCTTCTCTGAATCCAAATTGCTTTGGGGTTATCTTCTTTCTCTCCAACATTTTCATCCATCTCTTCCTAATTAGCTTTTCACAAATCTTGCATACAATACTAGTAAGTGAAACTGGTCTATAGTTTAGAGGGTCCTCAGGGTTTCCATTCTTGTATATCGGGATGATATTAGCTCTTTTCCATTCAACACGAACCTGTCCTTTATCTAAGGAAGCTTGAATTATGTCCCTCACTGGCTCCACTAATTGCTCTGCACACTCCTTTAAAACCCAGGCAGACACTTCATCCGGTCCCATAGCTTTCCTTACTTCAAGTCCTCTCATCGCAGATAACAGCTCATCTCTAGTTATTTCAATCTTACTAAGACCACTCTCCAGTACTCCCGCCTGTGGTTCGTCAAAACCTTCCTCTCTAGTAAAAACTGACCCCAATTTGTTATTCATTACCTCACACATGTCCGATACATTTTCATACGTCCTAGCATCAACTCTTAATTTAGTAATTTGTTTCTTTACCTTCAACTTACTGTTTATATATTTATAAAATAATCTAGGGTCACTTTCACATTTATTTACTATGTTCTTCTCATAGTTCATTTTAACTTGCCTAATTATGTTAACATATCTATTCCTCTCCTGTTTATATTTATTCCGATTACTCTCAGTGTTCCTTCTTCTTAATCTAGCCCAAGCTGCATCACGCCTACCCAAAGCTCTTTTGCATTTCAAATTAAACCAATCTTTCTGCTTAGTAAAATTTCCAGTTTTATATCTTGGGACAAACAGATTGGTTCCTACTCTATAAATTTCGAGGAATCTACTATATTTACCTTGTACGTCCTGTTCCTTAAAAATAAGATCCCAATCTACTCCCTCTAAATATCTTTTCAAGGATACATAAGCAGCTTTACTATAATTTAATCTGTCATTTATGTAGCTATTGTCTAATCTATTGGCATTACTCGAGGTCAACTTCCATTTTAGTAATAGGTGATCACTTTTACCTACAGGACATAGATAGTTTATATCACTAATTTCGTGAGGATCTTTTGTAAAAATCAGATCGAGTTTAGAAGGTTCGTTATTACCCCTCATTCTTGTATTTTCCTTCACATGTTGTGCAAGTACATTTTCCGTAACCAACTCCACTAGCCGACTTCCCCAAGATCTCTGATTTGGCCCTGCATCTCCCGATTCCCAATCAACCTCACTACAGTTGAAATCTCCTACCAAGATCAATCAATTTTTCCTTAAAAGCAATCTTCTCAACGACTGAATCATATCCTCTACCATCTCCTCAAACTCCAACTCCCTCCATGCTCTGGTCTTTGGTGGCATGTAAGCTACTGCTATGTCTAGCTTTTTTCCTTCTATATCATTGAGTTCAACTGCCATTGATCTCCTTCAACCCTATCTCAACACACTACATGGTTGGTGCACTACAAACAGACTTAATCTAGCCCCAGCCAAATCCACCGCAACCCTGCTCACAAGTTGGACAGGAGAACACGAATACATCCCTCAACTCACCATAAACAACACACCCCTAACACATACACACACACCCAAAATCCTAGGAGTAACATATGATACTCATATGACATTCAAACAGCACACCACAAACATTAAAAAGAAACTGACACCCAGACTTAACGCCCTCAGGTCACTTGCTCACACAAAATTTGGACACAACAAGAAACTACCACCACAGTATATAAACAATACATAAGATCAGTGATGGAATACGCAAGCCCAGCCTGGGCTTCTAACCTAGCTGAAACACATCATAAAACCTTACAGACTATTCAAAACAAAGCCCTGAAGATCATTACAGGCTGCACAGCTACTTCACCCACAGATCACCTACATCAAGAAACCAAAATCCTCAAAGTCAAAGACCATCTGGACATGAGAGGCACTCAATTCCTGGCAGCAGCCTCCACGAACCAAGACCACCCACTAAACTACATGGCAACACACCCACAGACACCAAGAAATATCAAAACAACACCCAGCACACGGTATCACGCACAATTATTGTCCTCTCTCCCTCCCTGCCCACCCGAACCAACTTCCAGAAGCACATCCATACTCATATCTCTCACCGATCCATCCACTCACTCACAGACAACACGCAGCTGCATGCACGACCTCCCGAAATCCATCCTTCCGAATCCTCCCTTCCTCGCGAGGACAGAGTCCACCATCCAGCTCTCCTGAGCTATCAGAAGAGACTGGATGACTCCGTTGTCGACGCCTGCCCGGGATGTAACACAGCACCCCATACCATTAAACACATCATAGAAGACTGCATTTCACACAACCACTTACGCCAACAACACAATCTACACTCAATGAGAGCTCTGTGGGAAAGCCCGATCGTGGCCATGGCCTTTCTCAGGGACTCGGGGCTGTTCGGCCAGGCAGCTTAGGGAACAACAACAACAACAACTGCCATTGTTTCTGCCTTGTCATTATTTAACTCCACGTGCTTTGCTGTCATAGGGTTCTTAACTAATACTGCCACTCCACCTCCCCTTTTACCCTTCCTATCATATCTCCATATATTATATCCTTCACTAAACACTATGTTGCTGTCAAAGTCCTGGTTCAGCTTTGTCTCCGTCAAACAGACTATCTGTGGTTGATCTTTTCTTAATATATCATCTAACTCTACCTTTTTACTGTTTATTCCATCTATATTAGTGTAGTAGCACAGTATATTTGAATCCACCTCCTTGTTTCTCTTCCCTCTCTGCCTCCTACCAGGTTCACCTCCTCCTCCATCCCTTCCCTGACCCAGTTCCACCTCCCCTGCTAATTCTATTCTCCTCCCTCCCCCTCTCTCTCCCTCTGTTCCACCTCCACCACATCCTGACTCTCTCTCCGGTCCCCTGCTCCCTGCATTATCTCTCGCTCCGTCTCCTTGCTTTGACTTCGTACTTGTCTCTCTGTCTCTTTCCCTATCACTCCTCTTACTTTCGGTTCTTGGTGGCTCCTGATGTACCACTTCCTTACTTGCCCTTCCCTTATTCTCCAAAAAAATTAGTTGTGATTATTTATATCGACGCACCCATGTGTTAAGAGCGCGATGACCTATGCCTCTGAGACGTGGCCGGTTAAAGCGGAGGATGTCAATAGAATGGAACGAAATGAGAAGAGAATGGTGAGATGGATGTGTGTGGTTAATCTTAGGGACAGGGTATCGAGCGAGGAATTGAGAAGGCGTCTGGGCATTAGGAGTATCAGTGAAGTGATGCGCACGAGCCGACTTGGTTGGTTTGGACATATGGAGAAAATGGATGATCAGAACTGGGTGAAGAAATGCCGGACAGTGAACTTGGGGGGAGCTGCGTGTAGGGGTGGACCTAGAATGACGTGGGCTCGGGTACTCCGGTCCGATCTCAAAATATAGAACTTGACAACACAGGCGGCCCTTGACAGGACCGCCTGGAAAGCTGCCATTTAGGACGTGAGACTGTAACCACAGCTTCTGTGGACAAACGGTCTTCAAACTTGTATGTATTTCAATCAGCATCATACACAAACAAGGCAGTACGATGCATTATTATATCCTAATGTTTCAATACTTGGCATTAACCCATGGAGCCCGGTTGTTCTCTTGTAAGGGCAGTCAGAGCTAGCACCGCACAGCCCGGGTATCCTCTTGAAAGGACGGAGCTCTTTAACCCGGGAACTGCGGGGAGCCTCTTAAGAGTTCCCCCGGCGGACTGCGGGAAGACTCTTAAGAGTAAGGGGGAAAAAAATTCATCCCTCCTTCCCCACTTTCCTCCCATCCTTCAGTTATCACCTATTTTCCCTGTTATTCCCTTATTCTGTGGTCTATTTTCGTGCTAACATTAGCGAGTTGGTAGCAGGGCGTTGTCATCACTGTTACCAAGTGTGGGAAAGAGCGAGAGAGAGACTATTGTGTAACAGTGTCTCTCCAGACAAGGGGAGGGGAGGAGGGCAGGGAGGTTGCCTCAGCCATACATTATGTAACTCCCGGCCTGTATCGCCGATTTTGACCATCCAAACACTGTTTCCACTTGTTTTATTGTTGTAACAGGTTAATACCTTTATAATCAACCTATAATAGGCGCATATGGATAAGTATTAATGCTATTTATGGTAAAATAACGATGTTAGTGATGGGAACAGCTCAAATACGTCAGCACAGGAGTGTGGTGTCTCATACCCCCCATGCGCACTTCTTAGGTTAACCCCCAAAAAGCGGGTCACCTCATTTGAGCCCCTCGAAGAATCTGTTCTTCCCAGAAAACACAGTCACTTCTGCAAGCCGCTGTGGTAGCTACGGAGGACCTACGAACAACAGGTTTGTGTTTACATACAGTTGGAATACAAGCTTTCTTACAAATTTTTTTATTTTTTCCGTAACCCCTTTTTCATTGAGTTACAGCGAGTTGAAAACTCGAAAGACTGTAGTAATATGCCCACTGGATAGGGTTAAGGTTCTTTAAACCGTGCGCTAGAAAGCTTTTTGTGTCAGAGCACACGAAACCCACTCGTGCTAGGTCTTTGTTCTGGAACCGTCACGCAAGCACAACTACTGTATCTACGAGTTCCGCAGCGTCTGAAGTTCCGAACCCACACACGCAAGCGCTGTTCACTGACATATGAATGGTTACAATGGTAAAATATATAAAAATGCTTGATATTATTACAATAATGATGATAACAGCAGGGATTAGTGACTAAAATCGTCAACCAGAAGCACTGCGAGTTACAGTGCGGCTTGTACTGTACGCAGTTAGTGCGTACAAGCCAAAGTTGTAGTGCGGGCAACCGTTCGGACGTTGCGTGGTTCTGCGGAAAAGTTACCTCTATTAATTGCATCATCACAAAAGAGCAACTTGATGTAGAGGGTTCTAGGTTTCGACATTCGCAAGACGAAGGTTTGTACAGTACTACATTTAGACATATTATTTATGCTGATGGTTAGGCCATACCATTGCTTAGATATTAAGTGTTGAAGAACACAAAAAAATAATGGCAAATTGCCGGTAAAGTCCCCGGAGAAGGGAGGCACAAGAGTTCAAACCCAGCTGGGCTCCATGGTTGTTGTTGTTCCCTAGGCTGCCTGGCTGAACAGCCCCGTGGGCTCGATGGTTTAAAGGTTCAGATATATAATTGTTTGTAACCTTATTAATGCTCACTTTTGTAAGGTACCGATAGGCGAGACACATTATAATGCTCATTGCTGTACCGGTAGATAAGATGTATTATAATGCTGTAGTAATTACCTTATTAGTTTAGAGATTAAAATGGATGTAACCTTATTAATGCTCACTACTGTACCGATAAAGATGCATTAATTTATTTTCTTGTGCTACTACAGTATTGCAGTAGCTGTCATTTACTTGGCTGCTAGGGGATCACATTTATCATCTGGTTCACCCTTTCAGTATTCAAGGTCACCTTTCTTTATATATTATATTGCCGAACATTGGATTATTGTAGTGATTTTAGGAACAATTATGGATATACATACTGTACATCTACAATTTTAAAGACAGAGTGATCTACATGAGCTGCTGCTTCATTCTCATGTCCTAATAGTGGAATTCCAGGCAGGCATTTTCAAAGCTGCCTCACTTATCAGGTTATTAAATTTGGGATTAGAGCGTATGGTCTGATCCTACATATTTTTATGTCTACCCTTCAGTGCGGCTCCCTTCGCATTCACAGACTTGCATCTTTTTACCCATTTTAGATCATCCATCCTCTCTAGATACCCAAACCATCCAAGCCAATTCAGAGGGTTAATTGAGACCGTCTTTACCCTTTTGACTCTTACTGGTCCTTCCTAAGCTGCATCAATTAGTCTGATAATAGCCAGAATAAAAGCAAAAAAGGCATCATTATACTAAGAGTTTAGATGAGTAGGTTGTTGTTGTAGTTCCCCAGACTGTCTGGGCGAGCAGTCCCAAGTCTGGTTGACCGAAGCCGAGCCAGATGCTCGGGCCCCCGAAGGGGCCAGGGTTAGACGAGATCTGTCTCCGAGAGGGCAGCGGGGGAGGGGATAAGCAGCCCACGGGCTCGCACCCCCGGACCAATGCCCGCACCGTTCGCAGCCCCCCTTGCAGTGCCACCCAATCGGGCTATCTCACCAGCAACTAGAAGGAAAAGAGACAGACAGAAACGGCTAAGGTAGGGTAGAGGATGCCAAACCTGGCCAATTAATCTGTGGTGTTTCATTTAGTAGGGTAGTGTGGGGTGAAATCGCTGCGGCGATTCAAACGCTCATATCTCCGAAACTAGTGAATGGATTCGGCTGCTGTTGGGCTTAGGTTTTAGAGGAATGCCGACCTAACATTAAGTCATTATGAGGTTTTTATCCATTGTGCAAAATAGCTTGAGAAGTTTAATTGTTTACCACGGTAATTGATTTAACGGTCACGTTGATAAAATCGGCGGTTTGGTTTTCTCATAATAAAATATAGTTAGTCAGCACATCCTCCTAGGCGAACCAATTGACGTAGAGACTTCTAGTTTTCACCATTCTCAAGAGGAAGATTACAGCTTGATTAAGAAATTTAGTTGATGTCTGTAACCCTTTACATTTCGGAATACGATAGAGTTCAAATTAGTGCGTAGTATGCGGCGATCTCACTTCTCCGGGCGGGGTGAAATCGCCGCGCCGTAGGTATGTTTATTAAAATCTGTGGGTGGCCTATATAATTTTATGAAAAAAAAACTATTATAGGTATCTCTAGCAGAGGACCAGAATGTATCGATAAAGCAAAGAAAAAAATGTATATTCCATACGTGGCAGTTTTAATTGAGCGAAACCTCCGTTGGCGGCTGATTCACCCCGCCCTACCCTATGCGGAATCAAGCACTACCCTAAAAACTAGTGTTAGATTATTTAACTTGGTATCAAAATGTACGATAGTTAAGGTGGAATGCTTGTGAATAGATGAGTACAAAGGAAATCAAGCAACAACAGATCTAGTGACCCTTCTAGGTTGCTTGTCCTCCAAAACACTGAGGATCAAGTGTCCAAACAGTGGTTTAGAGTGGGTAAGGGAACATTGGAAAGGGAATTACTGCCCTGGAACTAATGTCCGTGGCAGGATTAGGAAGTTAGTAGAGGACAGATGGGTTAGTAACTGAGGAGGGGATAAAATAAAGTTATTCATTTACAAACGCAGACAGTCGCGGGTTTGATGAGAGATATTTGTCTAGGCGGAGTTTAAATGAATCAACGGTGCTGCAGTCTATAACGTTTCGGGGAAGCCCATTCCACAAGTTGACAACTCAATTGAAGAAGAAATTCTTAGATTCGTGCGAGTTAAAAGATTTACCAATAATTTTGCAACCGTTTCCCCGCGTGTAATTAGATTGGTCGATAGTGAAGTACTTACTACAGTTCATATTGTCGATGCCTTTGATGATTTTGAACACTTGAATTAAGTCACCTCTTAATCTGCGCTGGGTTAAAGGAAATAGATTTAATTCTCTAAGACGCTCTTCGTATGGTTTGTTCTTTAGGCTAGGTATCATTTTGGTAACTCTACGTTGAACTCGTTCTAGCTTGTTTATATCTTTTTGGTAATAAGGGCACCAGGATTGAACGCAGTATTCCAGAAGAGGGCGGACTAAGGAATTGTAAAGGGTTAGGATAACTTCTTTGGATTTATGCTCAAATGACCTGCCTATAAAGCCAATTATTTTGTTTGCCTTCTTAACAACTTCTGAACATTGTTGACTCGGTTTTAGGTTACTGGATATTGTTACTCCCAGATCGGTTTCTCTGTTTACATTCTTAAGCTGAGTGCCATTCATCGAATAGTTTGCTTTCTCATTTAGGTATCCGACATGTAGTACTTTACATTTATCCGCATTGAAACTCATTTGCCAAATTTGGGCCCAACATGACAATTTATCTAGATTGTGTTGCATATCGTCAACTTGTTCTTTTGAGAGTACGCTATTTGCAATTTTTGTATCGTCAGCAAATGTCGTTGATGTAAATTAGAAAGAGATTTGGTCCTAGTACCGATCCCTGGGGTACCCCGCTACTTACATTGGTCCATTTAGATGCCTTACCGTTTATGACTACCCTTTGCTTTCTGTTGCTGAGCCAATTTTCTATCCATTTCAACACACCGTCTTGTATTCCATGCGCTTTTAGTTTTAGCAGTAAACGTTTGTGGGGAATTTTGTCAAAGGCCTTTTGAAAATCAAGGTATATAATATCTACAGCTTTACTCTCATCGTAGAGGTTGAGGATATCGTGGAAGAAGTCTAAGAGGTTTGTTAAACAGGAACGTTTTTTACGAAAGCCGTGTTGAGTATCTTTAAGTATGTTATTTTCCTCTAAGTGATTTACGAGTCTGTCTCGTATGACCGTTTCTAGCATTTTACATACAACTGAGGTTAAGCTAATTGGACGATAGTTACTGGGTAGGGATTTGCTGCCTTTTTTGAATATCGGTGTTACGTTGGCTAGCTTCCACTGATCAGGCATAGTTCAAGACTGCAAGGATTTATTGAATAGTTATGTCAGTGGTTTGGAGAGCTCATTCTTAGCTTCCTTTAGAACTCTAGGCGAGATTGTATCAGGTCCTGGCGTTTTATTTACCTTGAGTTTATCTAAACAATTCAATACTTCTCTCTCTGTAACGGTGATATTGCTTAGAACATCTGAATTATCAATCTGAATCGGCGATGGTGTAGGGATATCACTGAGGTCTTCTGTTGTAAAAACTGATGCAAAGAACGTATTGAGGGCATTACTCATTTGTACTTCGTCTTTGGTGTATTCTCCATTTTCATCGACTAACGGTCCAACAGTTGAAGTAACTACTTTTTTCTTTCTGATATAACTATAGAATTCTTTCGGGTTTGTTTTACTTTGATTCGCAATATGTAACTCTAAGGTCTTTTTACTTTGCTTAATTAACTTTTTGGCTTTGCGTCGTAGCTCTACAAATTTCACCCGTTCTTCGTCATTTTGTGAGGATTTTAATCTATCATTAGCAAATTTTTTAGCAAGCAGGCAGTTTGAAATATCTTTATTCCACCATTTGGGCTTATTATTATGGCCTGGACGCCGTATTTTCGATGGTATGCAGTCTTGCACTGCTTTTAGGTAAGTGGTTTTGAATAACTTCCAAGATGTATTTATGTCGTTATTGTTAATTAAAAAGCTCCAGTCAGTTTCTTTAAACATAGCTCTAAGTTTATGGAAGTTTGCTTTCTTGAAATTAGGGACTTTTTCGATGCTACTATTTGGTTCGTTACTAGTAAACTTTAAAGTGAAAATTATCGTACGATGGTCGCTGTTACTGAATTCATCACCAACATTCAAATTCTCTATCAATTCTTCTTTTGTTGCAAGTATAATGTCAAGAACGTTATTACCACGGGTCGGCGTTCGAACAAATTGATAAAGCGAACTCTCTTGCAAGTTCGTATACAAGTCATGTCCGGAGTGTGAAGTAAGAGTATCGCCCCACTTGGTCACAGGTAAATTAAAGTCGCCAAAAATTACGGTATCTTGTGAGTTACTTACATCTGCAATTTGTTCGTAAATTTCTCGGCCAGTTTGCACTGATTGAGCTGGAGGTCTGTATATTAACGCAAGTATTATTTTTGTACCTTTATTATTCTTTATTAGCACAAAAGATGTGTCGACGTTCACAATTTGAGGTTTTGACACGAGGGTCGGGTTAAGACTTTCTTTGATATAAAATAAAACGCCACCTCCATTTTTATTTATTTGGCTGTTCTCAAACATTACATAACCGGGAAGTGAATACTCTGCTAAAAAGTCTCTATCTTCTGTATTGAGCCAAGATTCTGTTATGCCAATCACATCATAATTTTCTGTAAACACTAGTTCCTCTAAATCTGAAAATTTATTGCGTATGCTACGAGCGTTTGCATAGAAAACCTTTAAAGTTGCGGTTTTAGAACTCACAGAACGTTCTTTCATCGAATTTTTGGTTCTGGTCGGATCTACATTTACATTCATGGCTGTCCTCGGTCCTCGGTCGTTATCCCTGGCGGTTTTTAATTTGGGTCGTGTTGGTGGAGCTTTATCCAAATTCGCGGTTCTTGACGGATTAGTATTTAATTCCTTTGTAGGTTGCCGTCCTCGCTGTCTTCGGTCCTCCTTCCTGGTTGTCCTGTGCTGAGTCGATTTCTTCTCCGAAAATCCTTCACCGCATCGTTGAGAAGATGCCCAAAACGTGCTGCTCCCACCTGGTTCAGATGAACTCCATCGTCCGAAAACAAATAGTCATCATAGTAGAAATTGTCCCAGGTGTCGACGAATCCCACGTTCTCCTTCCTGCAGAGGTTTGCTAGACAACGATTTGTGCTGGTGGCTATGTTGTAAAATCGGCTCTCTACACCGAGCCGGGGGACGATTCCTGAGACGATGATCCTTGATGACTTCTCCTTAAACGACTTGATCAGCTGCTGGTACTTTAAAAGCAAATCTTCCGACCGGGTTCGCTGTACATCGTTGGATCCAACGTGGATGACGTACATTGTATTAGCAGGGGCCAGCTTTGATACTTCGTCAACTGCTGCAACTACATCATCCACACCACCACCAGGGATACAAAAACGCTTCCTGGTCTTAGGTGCCCTGGCGCAAAACTCTGTGAGCTGACCACGTATCATCGAGTCTCCCACGAGCCGGACTTCTTCTATTTCCTCTTCGTCATCTGAGTCTGCGAGTATCTGGAAACGGTTTTGACACTCGGTAATCGGTATGGGTTTCCTGGTCTTGGGGCAAACGTTGTTCCTCACGACACGGAAGTTGTCTTGAGGGGGAAGAGAGTCACTATTTGTATCTTGAGTATCGGAAACATCAGCTGAAGTGGCTACTGTAGGCGTTGAATTGTTGGCAGTTGACGTTGGGGCGTTGGTGGCTGCTGGAGTTGCGGTGACAATTAAAGTTTGTGGTACTCCAACGTTGAGTGTTACAAACTCTTGGAGTGATTCCAGCTTCATGGTGAGGACGTTGATCTTGTTGTAGGCTTCATCTAATTTCACTGTAAAATTCTCTCGTTTTAACTCTCTTTAATAACTTTAATTCTCTCGAGTGATAACACGGTCGTTGGGAGAGGGGGTCGGGCACCAGTTGGACTTGATACTAGTCGGTCAGGTGCCTGGCCCGGGGAGCCGGTATATATGAAGGGTCATGCCTGGATGTGAGGTGGGAGGGCATTGTGGTGTGCTCCGCTGCGTGTCTGCCTGCTGAGACCGGAACCTCTCCAGGAGGTTTGGGGCCGGGGATGCTGGAGGCCCTTAGTGATCCTTGGTCTCTGGGTCTTGTCCTGGGTGACCTAGATATGTGTGAATTTATATGTTGTTGTTTATGTTGTGTTGTCCCTGTTTGGGCTTTGTCTCGAGTCGGCCACCCCCAGCTATGGGGTACTGTATATGTTCGAGTATACCTGTATACTGTACATACATTCATATAACGCCACTCATTTTTGGTAGGCAATTCTTGTCGATATCGCGTGCTATATATTATTTGGACCACCTCAAACAATTTGGCTAATCAACTCTATATGTGATGATATTTAGTATTTCAGCATGATGGTGTAATTATGTTTTATCTTGGCTACCATTAGACAATTTCTTTCAGCTTAGTATGGGCCTTTAGATATCAAAAGGGCAAAAACTGTCTCGTTTAACTATCTGGTGATGGGCTGGTCTATCAGAGTGAGAACTGAGCAATCTCTGCCATACCCAAAGCTTACTCTGACTGTTCCTTTTACTTATATATTTTCTAGATCTCAAGTGACGGCATCTCTTCCGTGGATTGACCTCGCAATCTACAAAGATTGGAAGCCTAAGCGTCACATTTTTCCTTTGCCCCTTAACTTTCTCTTCATAATTGCTGAGGGGCACAGGGCCCTGGGTGGGGCTTTGGTTTCCCGGGCGTTTCCGCACCCTCCTCAGCTCCCCGCCATGGAGTGGCTTCGGTCGCCCAGGCTTTATTGTGGTCGGCAGGGAGGGTTCTGTGGGGGCGCTCGGCTATGGCCTTGGCCTTGCTCGGGGCCTTGGGGCTGTTCGGCCAGGCAGCTTGGGGAACAACAACAACTATTGGCTCCCACAGATCTTTTTTAACCCTTTAGCTGCGGCTATGTTTGGGCTATTTAGGGCATATTCGGGCACTCCTGAATGATAAATCAAGCATCTGCATTAAATGAAGTGTATTCTGACAAAAACTAGGCGAAAATAGCTTCAAAATTACACCAGAACGGACCGTGTACGTGGTCTGTTTCACCCGCAATGGTCCCAGTGAAACGCGGGAACCCCGCTATTATGTAACACTCGCTCGCTTGGCTACACTGGTGAGAGAGGCAGAGAGAGACTCGCCCGGGACACAGCCTAGCTCAGTGAGCCGCTCGGTGCTCTGAGGGTTGGAGGTGGGCCCCTCACGCTCCCACCCACTGACACTCAATTTTTAAATTTTTTATAGGCTTTTAAAGCCTGGAAATTGCTGTAACTTGCCAAAACATTCCAGAACGTTACCCGCAGCGAAAGGGTTAAGTTACGTAAAATTATCCAATGATAGCCATAATACCTATAATATGAGAAGAGGCGGCTTTGTATTGAGAGGGTTAACCCTTTAACCCTCTCACATCCTTATGACGCAGAGGTTGCCAGATTAGCAATAAGAAATGGATTACTCTCTCTTATAATTACCTCTCCAAAATTAGTTTTCTGCCCACAGCTAACTCGTAGACAACTGCAGAGGTTGAAGGAAATAAACTAAAGGTTTATAAATACCCCTGACGGTAACAAAGGCTTTAAAGTATCCCTAATAGGCTCAAAATTGCGTCAAGGACGTGAGAGGGTTAAGTTATATAATACCTAGTAAAATTATATTCTGGTTATCATTATACAGTATACATACAAAGTTACAAACATTTAATTAAAGACTGAAAGCTCCAATCAAAGTGCAGTTCCAGTCTCAATTTAGCCTATCATTAGATGATTTAATTCAGTTTAGGAAGGATCTTGCTTACCATATATGCCAGGTGACCACATTGTTACTGTGTGTTTGGTTGATACTTTTTTTTTCATGTATTTGTTAATACAGTACATACTTTTTGTATTTTTTGTGTATTGTTGAAATAATTTGTCTACTTGTCTATTTTTGTATTACTTTTCTTTACTATGTACATAATAGTTACATGTTTTTTCAATAAATAATTTCTCCTTAGTACAGTGTGCCTCTCTTATGATCCACGCGTCTGAATTTCTCCTTGGATGTTGACGAGAGTGCTTAGGTCGGTAGAGACCATTTCCATGATAGGGATAGAAGAGGTGCTCTCCATGGAGCTTTGCGCTGGTCAGGTGGCGGCGTGAGGTTATTTTTTTTTTATAAATTTGGTAATTTTTTTATGTACAGTATTGTGATTGTTTTCTATTTATTGTGTTGTGACTATAGCTATTGTTTTGTATGTTGTGTTGAGCATACATTTCGTCTAAGTTTTTGAGTTTCATATTTATATATATATATATATATATAATAATAATTTATACAAAATACATATAACAAATTGCAGTCTTTAAGTCTTAATTACACATCTTCACCAATTAACTTACAAATAAACCTAATTAATGAAATAAATGAAACTAATGAATACAGGTTATAATATAAATCATCAAGTCTAAATATTTGAGGCTATTTTTAATTTGATTAAGAACTTTAGATTATTGTTATTTTTTGTTCACAGTAATCATCTTCTAATAAGCACATTTAGGTATGCAAAATACACACTAATGTTAATATTTAGCAATCTTTTCATTACTATTATAATGTAAAACTTGCAAAATAAATAAACGAACCAAAACTTGTACGAACACAGTAAAAAGACAAAACAACTAATCAAAATTGCTATGTGGAAACCGCTCAAGCAAAATAATAATTTATAAATAAAAGAATACAATCCACCACATAGGGTGTACATTACTATATGAGCAAGTTAATCTGTTTCCCAAGCAAACTAATCGCACACATAACAACTCACCATTGAAACGTTCAAGGAATTAGTCAATTTGGGAAGTCCGGACGTTCTGGTAAATTTGACTAAACTCTGCATCAATAAAGAAACTACAATTAGTGTCAAGATGTTCTATTATCAAATTTGCAACTTGACAAGACATGAACAATTTATATAAGATTTTTTACTATACAGTCAGGACCCCCAATACGCAAGTTTATGGACGACATGCGACCTCGCGTATTAGGGACCTAACTTTAAATGGGAATAATTAGATATGGGCGACACCTCAATTTTGGCCTATATTCAATTTTGTTTGCAATATTTATGTTACACATAAGAACAACAATAATTAAGAATATAAAACCTTACCTTAAAATTAGCAGTAGAAAAGCTAGGTAGACTTGAAGAGTGGGGCCTCTGAGGCGGGGCGAGTTCAGCTACACTGCCCCGGCACCATACCCGGGCTCATCCTCGTTCTCGGAAAGCACTTCCTGGGCCCCCCTCACTCTATTAAGTGCCATGTGTCTCATCTCTCTTTCTGCCCCTTGCCCGGGCTCGCTAAAATTAGGCTGCACTCGCTTACTAAGGGTGAATGGCGGATTTGGCCACTTCTTCGCTCTCGATTCACATATTAGTTGTACCCCTCGCGTACTCAAAGTTTTTGGTTATTTTTTACCCCCCCCCCCAAACCAAAGTCGATTACAGAAGCGCCGGGATTATGGTAGCGAGTAGAACGAAAGCGCGGGGTTTTACTGTATTGACTAATGAACTAACTACTGTATGATGATGACTTTTCACACATATAGTCAGCTAGCCCAGTACGAGAGCTCTGAGTATGCGAAAACTCTAATATGCAAGGGCCCCCCCCCCCCTGCATATTAGAGTTTTCGCGTACTCAGAACTCTCGTACTGGGCTAGCTGACTATATGTGTGAAAAGTCATCATCATAGTTAGTTCATTAGTCAATACAGTAAAACCCCGCGCTTTCGTTCTACTCGCTACCATAATCCCGGCGCTTCCGTAATCGACTTTGGTTCGTACTCTTTCGTTTTTAGTTCGAAAGAGTGAGTAAAATCCAGTTTTCAGGGTCACATTCAGTCATCTAAATCACTATTTGTGCATTTTATGACTCCCTCACCTTTAACCCGCTGAGTGCCAGCCAAATTTGACGATGTGCTTCTGCCAGGGCCAGAGTATTTTTTTTTTTTTTTTTTTTGGCTAAATCTATCAAGTTGGGAGAGAAAGGAAGGATAATGGTAAAAAAACCACTCCCCTTGTCCATTTTCGCCAGAAATCAGGTCCCCGATGGTCCCGAAAGTAGCTGAAAAGACACTATAGACTACAGAGACTTTTATGGTATCGGAATGTATGGGTGGGAGGGTGGTTTTGGGGTTGGTGGGGGGAAGCTAGAAGGGTAATTGACTTGTGTTACACATATGAAGCCGATTGGTGAGGTAGTTTCGTCACCACGGATTTTCCTTTTTTGTTCTTTTTTCCTTTCTACGCTGGAAGTGGGTGGTGGGAGGTGGTTGGGGGTGTGGTGGAGGGAAGGCAGAAGGGTAAGAGACTTGTCACACAAATATGGAACCGATTGGTCCAATTGTTTCGCCGCCACAGATTTTCCTTTTTTTTCCTTCTGACGGGACCGACAGTCAGCGAGTGGGTGGGAGGAGGGATTTGAGATTTTTGTGGTGGGTAGCCAAAAGGGTAAGGTACATGTGGTAAAAATATGAAAGCCATAGGTGCAGTCGTTTCACTGCTACAATTTTTTTCGGCGAGGACGTATATATACGTCCCTGGCACTGGGCGTGACAACACCCTAGGACGTATATATACGTCCCTGGCACTCAGCGATCTTGGGGAAGTCGGCTAGTGGAGTTGGTTACGGAAAATGTACTTGCACAACATGTGAAGGAAAATACAAGAATGAGGGGTAATAACGAACCTTCTAAACTCGCTCTGATTTTTACAAAAGATCCTCACGAAATTAGTGATATAAACTATCTATGTCCTGTAGGTAAAAGTGATCACCTATTACTAAAATGGAAGTTGACCTCGAGTAATGCCAATAGATTAGACAATAGCTACATAAATGACAGATTAAATTATAGTAAAGCTGATTATGTATCCTTGAAAAGATATTTAGAGGGAGTAGATTGGGATCTTATTTTTAAGGAACAGGACGTACAAGGTAAATATAGTAGATTCCTCGAAATTTATAGAGTAGGAACCAATCTGTTTGTCCCAAGATATAAAACTGGAAATTTTACTAAGCAGAAAGATTGGTTTAATTTGAAATGCAAAAGAGCTTTGGGTAGGCGTGATGCAGCTTGGGCTAGATTAAGAAGAAGGAACACTGAGAGTAATCGGAATAAATATAAACAGGAGAGGAATAGATATGTTAACATAATTAGGCAAGTTAAAATGAACTATGAGAAGAACATAGTAAATAAATGTGAAAGTGACCCTAGATTATTTTATAAATATATAAACAGTAAGTTGAAGGTAAAGAAACAAATTACTAAATTAAGAGTTGATGCTAGGACGTATGAAAATGTTTTGGACATGTGTGAGGTAATGAATAACAAATTGGGGTCAGTTTTTACTAGAGAGGAAGGTTTTGACGAACCTCAGGCGGGAGTACTGGAGAGTGGTCTTAGTAAGATTGAAATAACTAGAGATGAGCTGTTATCTGCGATGAGAGGACTTGAAGTAAGGAAAGCTATGGGACCGGATGAAGTGTCTGCCTGGGTTTTAAAGGAGTGTGCAGAGCAATTAGTGGAGCCAGTGAGGGACATAATTCAAGCTTCCTTAGATAAAGGACAGGTTCCTGTTGAATGGAAAAGAGCTAATATCATTCCGATATACAAGAATGGAAACCCTGAGGACCCTCTAAACTATAGACCAGTTTCACTTACTAGTATTGTATGCAAGATTTGTGAAAAGCTAATTAGGAAGAGATGGATGAAAATGTTGGAGAGAAAGAAGATAATAACCCCAAAGCAATTTGGATTCAGAGAAGGGACATCTTGTGTTACCAGTTTGCTATGTTATTACAGTAGGGTGATAGATGTACTCCAAGAAAGAGGCGGATGGGTGGACTGCGTCTACTTAGACCTTTCCAAAGTATTCGATAAGGTACCACATAAGAGATTGTTATCTAAGCTTGAGACGCTAGGATGTGTCAGGGGGAGTTTGCTGAAATGGATGGAGAGCTATTTAACAGATAGGGAAATGAGGACCAACATTAGAGGAACTTACTCATCGTGGCGGAAAGTTGAGAGTGGTGTGCCGCAGGGATCTGTGTTGGCACCTCTAATGTTCCTTATGTATGTGAATGACATGCCGATAGGCATAAATTCCTACATGTCAATGTTTGCAGATGACGTAAAAATTATGAGACAAATAACAAATAAAAGTAGTTGTGAGGAGCTGCAAGGGGATTTAGATCAAATATACGAATGGAGCACCAAGTGGAGAATTAAATTTAATATAAGTAAATGCCATGTGTTAAATATGGGAAGAAGTGTGAATAGACCAAATTGGGAGTACAGGATGGGAGCTAATATAATTAGCAAGGCCGAAAAAGAAAAGGATTTAGGGTTGATTATACAAGATAATTTGTCGCCAGAGAAACATATTAACAAGCTCTTTAGCGGAATGTATGCAATGGCCGGGAATATGAAAGTTGCTCTGAACTACTTGGATGAGACCATGGTAGCGAAAATTATGAAGAGTATGATTAGACCAAGATTGGAGTAGAGTAGAATCTCGCATCCCACGATTTATTGGTGCCGAAATATTACCGTGGGACCGGAATTCGTGGGATGCAGAGTATTAAAGTAATGGGGAAAATTACAAAAGTACTGGAGGCTATCGTCGGGCGACTATTGACCATCACTTTACATGCCAATAATCCAAAGTAAGTTGCTTTAACCCTCCAGCCTCGGCTACGCATTCTATAATACCGGTATATCCCCACAACCTGGGGGATTTGGCCGAAAAAACGTCTCGCCTAGGCTACCGTATCTTTGTTATTTTTACTACTTCCGCATTCCTGCGCATCCCCTAGCGTAGATGTGTTTCGTACCTGTAGAATGGCGTTGAGTAGAGCTCTCTAATTCAACTGGTTCAGTTGTGATGACGATTTCCGTGGAGAGAACTTTGTGGCGATGTCAGCCACTTTTCACTACTTTTCACTACTTAACAATAACACAGCCACACACGAACAAGCGACGCCTTACCAGCTGTTGTTTACATGCGTCGGACGGACGCCTTTCAAAACAAGCTTACAGGCTTTCAAGCTGCTATGAAAAGAAAGGTAAGTAAAACACAAACAAAAAACTTAGAAAAGTTGATGACGTGATTATTGTGATGGATGTGGTGATAGACGGGAGGCGGATGTTAGATACCACCCTCCGTGGCCCCACTCTCGTTCTCCGTCACCCCACCGTCGCCGCCAAAGCCCGTGAAATCATCGTCCATGGCATCAAGTTCGGCGTCCTGTAGAGCTTCCATTAGCTTCCATTAGATGAAGAAATAAACATCTACAGTGAAGAAAGAAAACTGGGGAAGGTGTAAGAAGACCAACGAGGGGCCGATACTTAAGGCTATCCCTCAACATCATCATCATCATCAGCTCTGTATCCGTGGGAATCGTGTGGTTTTTCGTGGGATGAGAATTCAGGTAGCCATTGGATAGTACCGTGGGATGCGTAATCGTGGGATCGAAATGCGTGAGATGCGTGACTCTACTGTATGCAGCAGTGGTGTGGTCCCCGCATCTAAAGAAGCATATTCACAAGTTAGAAAGAATCCAGAGAGCAGTTACTAGATTGGTTCCAAGTCTCAGAGAACTGCCATATGAAGGGAGGCTAGACAAATTAACTCCCTCCGGCTCCTTCCTTTGCCCCTCAACTTTCCTTTTATAATTGCTGAGGGGCACAGGGCCTTGGGTGGGGCTTTTGTTTCCCGGGCGTTTCCGCGCCCTCCTCAGCTCCCCGCCTTTGAGTGGCTTCGGTCACCTGGGCATTATTAGTGGTAAGCTGGGAGGGTTCTGTGGGGGCGCTCGGTTATGGCCTTGGCCTTGCTCGGGACCTTGGGGCTGCTCGGCCAGACAGCCTGAGGAACAGCAACAACAACAACAACTCCCTCCGACATATTATGTTCCAATAAGTCCGAGGAGGCGGGAGCCCCGGGATCATTGCCACTGCCCCGCACTACACTCACAACACTGCGGCCATTAGAATTATCGGAGGTGAATGAGGTTGCCACCAACGGTTTTATCGTATGGTAACTTATCGGACTTACTGAGCTCATATGACGCAAAATCGCGTCGTAAACTTATTGGAGAGGTATAAAGATAAGTCCATATGACGCGATCGCGTCATATGAATTTTTGGTTCACTCTCCCATATGACGCGATCGCGTCATATATGTCTGGGGGATTTAAATCTACCGAGTTTAAAAGAGAGGAGAGAGAGGGGAGACATGATAATGATGTACAAATGCACCCGAGGGCTGGATAGGGAGGATATATTAATTATGGATATAGGAATAACTAGAGGCCACAGCTACAAAGTAAAAAGACCTACCTGCAAGAACGATATCAGGAAGTTTAGCTTCCCCTATAGATGTATTGACAAATGGAATGGGCTGGAGGAGGAGGTGGTAGGGGCAAGGAACATCCATATTTTCAAGACAAAATTTGATAAAAAGTAGACTGAGAGACGGGACAACACGAGCTTAGCTCAACTCCTGTAAACTACAATTAGGTAAATACAGTAAACCCCCGTTTTCTCGGATTCTTTTTACTCAGAAACCCGTACTTCTCGGAATGGCATCTCATGTCGGACATGTCCCTGTAGATCTCGGCAAATTTCCGAGTTGGACGGGATTTGTGTCCGGTTTACAGTGTTCTCTCACTCGGTTTTAGGACGAATTCAAGCCTGTGCCTTTTAATAATTGTGTTAATATTAATTACTATGCACTGTACTGTCCCTGAAAACATAATAATGTTTGTATTTGTCATTAATATGATGAATTTCACATGCAATGATGTCATTAGGACATCTCAAAAATCGTACATTTCGGAAGTGGCCATCCCCCAATTAGTCAGAGATAACAAGGGTTTACTGTAAATGTTTTCTTTGGCCTTTACTATTAGTTAAGTATTACAGTAGATAATTTCCTCATAAACATATTTATTTATATAATATAACAATTAAGATATTACATATTTCATAATCGAATGTCAGAGCGGATGACTCGGGTTTGTTTGTGAGTGTCATGATCCCTGAATTCTTAAATTCTTACAGCATCATTAATTCGTAATTGAGAAAGACTTCAATCAGTTAACATAGCTTAACTTACTATGTAAATCTTAATACGTAATCGTAATAAAAGCGGTAAAAATACTTCGATCGGTAAGCTTAGCCTAATTGTCATTTCGTCTAGTGTATTTCGCCGACGGCGATCGATAGTACCGGTACAGAAAACAATAAAAAAGATTGTGAGGTTCACCAAATGGTTTGTTCAAGTGTATTATGGTAAGTAGGATACTGACAATGCCATTTGTTACTGTACTAAGGCATCTAGAGTCTTGTATAGGGGGTAGAGACCGATTAATATGAATGGTGCATGAATTAGTCGACAACAAAAGACCTCGGCGCCGCCTTTGATGCCTCCATGGCGCCCGTTATTGTGGTCGTTTCGCTCTTCCGTAATTTCTCACTTTCGTACTGGCAGTTCCCCCCAATTAGTACGAAAGAGCGGGGATTTACTGTCTTATTAATTACCGGTAACCCTCTGGCCTAAACGATTAATGCTCGTCCTGTCTTTCGGGGAGTGTTTAAAATTTTCCAGCCCTCTAGCAAATAGCGTTACCGAGCGGCGGCGGTGCAAAATATTGTGTCAGTTCATTGTATATTAGTAAAAGTCCTATACGTTTCACTGTCTTTAACAAATTTCCATAAGGAGAGAAAGCAATTTTGAAAGAAAAACAATTTATAGATACTCTAAGTCTCTAAGAGCTTGTAAAAGAAACTCCAATATATGATTTTGTCTTTCTAATTACATAGCTATAAAAAATGGGTGTATGGTACAAAATTACGGTACGTTATTACTGACGGGTACGAAAAGTGGAAATACAGTAAAACCTTGCACAACGAACACTCTTGCAACAAATTTTCACTTTAACGAAGGTTTCATAATAATACCCCTTGCCCGCACAACAAACACTGGGTTCGACTTAACGAATGTTTTACCGAGATTTACCAATGCGTACCGAATGAGATCCAAGCCAAAACAATGAACGGGGCTTGGAGTAAACTGTGGCCTGAGTGTGTGAATGATTTCAAAGGATTTGGACCTGCCCCCACTGTCAAGGATCTCCGCAAAGATATTGTGCGCCTATCCCACCGTGCTGGCTTCACCGACGTAGATGAAGACGACGTTCAACAGTTGCTAGACAGCCACAGTGAACCCCTAAGTAATGAAGAGCTTGAAGAAATGTTGCAGCAGCGTCGTCAAGATCCAGCCAAGGATAATGATTCAGTCCGAGAACGTGAGCTGACCATAAAAAACTTGCAAGAATTTCTGTCAGGTTTCGCCAGAGACATGGACATAATGAGAGACACCGACCCGAACCCAGCTAGAAGAGGCACTGCACTGCAGCGCATCACATAGAGAAGGCACTACTGTTTTTTTTTGGTTTTTTTAAGAGACAATGAACGGAGGAAGGAAAAACACAGATAAAACAAAAAGGTCCATGTGCCTAAAGGCATCCTCCATTCATAAAATGTTTGAAACAACTGGATTTAAACTTTTGTAGATTGTAAGTTTGTGGAAAGCAACTCGAGGGAAGTGAATTCCAAAGAGTAGTAGTTCTAGGGATAAATGAATTTTGATAAGCAGAAGTTCTGCATTGTGGAGGAGAAAGTGTAAATTTATGGGCGCTCTCAGCTGCCCTAGTCCTACGGGGAAAGATGTGGAGAGGCGGCACAATTGAAGCAAGTTCCTCGGAACAATTGCTGTGAAAATATCTGTAGAATAATGCAAGGGATGCAACGTTTCTTCGTATGGATAATGTAGGAAGGTCGTGTGTGATTGCAGGGTTATTGATTAATCTAATAGCTTTATTTTGAATTTTGTCCAACTGCCTCAATGCAACCACTCCACTTCCACTCCACAGAGGTGAACAGTAATCCATCTGAGAACGCACATGACTTTTATATATTACGGCCAACTGCCAACTACCACGAAATTCTCAACCAGAAGCGGGACAAAGCTAAGCAGAGCACTGTGACATCCTACTTCAGGCCAAGCACCCCTTCTACTCCATCATCAAGTCTTTCACCTTCACCAGAGCTGTCACATGATAGCATCCCTTCTACGTCTGGCATCTTCACACCCGTGGCATCCACCTCTGGCACCAGCCGCGCCACCACCACCGCCGCGGCCTCCCAGCTGGCCTCCCCAGACAACCCCGACTCCCCAGAACTCCAAGGTTCCTCCGATTCAGAAATGTAAAACTATTCATGTAAGAAATGTAAGAAATAAAAGTTTAAGAGCATAATTATTTTTTATTAGTCTTGCAGTATTGTAGAATTAGGTTAAGTCACCAAGTACAATACAGTAGCCTAGCCTACCGTAGGCCAAAATAAAACATGATTTGCGCATGGTGTTTTACTGTATTATCACCCTGGATGTTAAATTGTAGATGTAAGGTGTATTATAAGGTTAAGAAGTCATAGTAAACACAAATATTGATTCAAACTGAGTAAAAATAAATGAAAGGGGGCCAAAATGAGAGTCCGTGCACCTAACCTAATTAATCCCATATAACTAATAGTTCACGCAACGAAAATTTGCACTACGAACGTTTTTTTTGGTACATAACCCATTCATTGTGCAAGGGATTATTGTAGTACTGTACAGTACAGTAGACCCTCGCCATCTCGGACTAATTGGGGAGAGACCCAGTCCGAAATGTCCGAAATTCCGAGATGTCCGGAGTCCGGCTTGTGTCCGACCTAACCAATGTATGGCCGAGGCAACAATGAAATCAGAGACCACGGAAAAAATCCGACCTCACGAGAGACGTCCGCATTAACCTAGAAAACTAAGACAACCCTATTCGAACCCTATAATCTGTAATACAAAAAACAGTACAGTACAGTAGGCTACATTACACTTACCCCTTCATTGCTCTTGCCTGTAGTCTTGATGTCCCCCCTCCCCTCTCCCTCTCCCTCCTCCCCAACACTTCATTAATTACTGCAGCATCCCCTTTTCACCCCCACTTCCACCTCAATGTCCTTCTCTACCTCAATGTCCTTCTCCACCTCACTGTCCTTCTCCACCTCACTGTTTTTCTCCACCTCAATGTCCTTCTCCACCTCACTGTTCTTCTCCACCTCACTGTCCTCACTGTCCAGGTCCTTCAACATCTGAAGCTTAGTTTCGAGTGATATAGAGGTCACCTTACGCTTAGGCTTATCCTTGGGAGGCATGGCGAACTTGATAAATGCACGCATCTATGTGTAACACAACAGAGCTTGGTGCGGACTGACGCTCCTAGCTCCGACGCTTGGGCCCCGTATGTAGATGGCGTCGGACGTCCCTTCTGTTTGTCGGATATTCACCCTTATTGTCCGGTGACGTGAGCGCGTCATCCGACGATGATGGAAATGTCCGGCATACGGAAGTACATGTCCGAGAGGCCGTCACCAGCCCGGCTAGTACGGGTTTCCGAGAATTAGAGGTCCGAGATAGCGAGGGTTTACTGTACTGCCAGCCTGGGCAGGTGCTGGCAATAGATGGCGCCTGACCGCCACAAGTATACAATCAGGTATATATCAGCATGAGTCGGCAACCTTGCACTGTCAGTATGGGACGGTATATGATGGTGGGGAACGTCAGGTGCCTGCCTTTATACATGCGACACACCATTTTGATCTTTCTGGGTGCATTCGGCGACTGCACATCAGCTATTGTGACCGAGTGGCCATCAGTAGGCACCCTATCATCTGCCTGCGGCGCCCGTCTGCAGCCTGATCGCCATGCAGTATGCGCGCGAAGAGGGGGTGGCATGACGCGCTCCGTCGTTGACCATTATTTCTCTTACATTCACGCCTGGTCGCTGATTGCCGGTGATCAACCCCGTACAGCTTGCGTGTGACGGCGACCACATTCAGATTACTCGGCGCGTGCCGCGTGTGCTCAGTATCACGACCAGGCCCTTCTGTCGCTAGTCATCGGCCCCAACACGCGCCACTTTAAGTCGTGGCCGGTCGGCACTTAAATCGGCATAGTAAGTGTACAATCTTAACCTCAAAATACCCATGGACAATACCGATGGTAACAACCAAGATACCAGAAAAGACATATCAGTCCTCACATGTTACCTAGAATGAAAGAATTCAGAAGCTTTTGGCAAAGAAATACTGTACATGCCACGATTCATAATGCTCGCTAAATAGGTTGTTGTTGTTGTTTGACAGAATAATATACAAGGAATAAATAATATCACCAACATTTATAAATACTGTACTTTTAATAAACAAAACATTTCACTAGCTTCAGTTATCATACACTATTATACCCCAAAAAAACTTTGTAGAACATATCAGGCAGTAAAACATACAGTATATCTATTTTGTTTATGACAATTTAATGTATTTCTGTCTTGATTGTATTACTATATCAGTAGCTAAAATTTTCACTTAAATATTTAAAAACATACAGGCCTAAATAAAAATAGCTGTTTGCACATTTTTAATTGGTACAACCATAAGTACTGTACTGTATATGGAAAGGTAGAAAATTACATACAATTGATGCAGAAACAAGAGAGAGAGAGAGGTGCAAGAATATCAAATAATAAAGAACTGTACTGCAATGATATTAAACTTTCATTTTACATTTGAAGTACAAAATAAACAAAATCTTGCTAAATAATCTATGAGGCATACTGCTTCACTAGACGGTTGAAATCTTCTTCCTTTATCTTCATATCTTCAACAAACTTGTGTGTTTTGTGGTCGTCTCTCAGCTGGGCCAAGTATCGACTGGCAACCTGAAAGGAAAAAATCAAGCAAATAGTAACCTAACCTAGTACTGTAATACTAACAAATAGTAACACACTTCTTACACTACAGACCTTACACAAAGAGCTTTTGACGGCATAAACTCGAATAGACCACCACACAGAACACTACTTGCCACACTTTACATTAGTAAAGCCTTTGATACCATCCCCCGCCACAGCCAAACAAACAAAATCTACAACACCGAAAGGGGTTGAAAAAGGGGAGCTATCCCCCCGCCAAAGGCGGCTTTCTAGGGCCTTCCTAGCTGATGCTGAGAGGATTGGGTTCTAGTCATGTGGTGATGGGCTGGTCTATTGGAGTGAGAACTGAGCGATCTCTGCCATACCCATAGCTTAATCTGACTGTCCCTTTTACTTATATATTTTCTAGATCTCGAGTGACGGCGTCTTTTCCGTGGATTGACCTCCCAATCTACCAAGATTGGAAGCCAAAGCGTCACAATTTTCCTTTGCCCCTCAACTTTCTCTTCATAATTGCTGAGGGGCACAGGGCCCTGGGTGGGGCTTTGGTTTCCCGGGCGTTTCCGCACCCTCCTCAGCTCCCCGCCATGGAGTGGCTTCGGTCACCCAGGCTTTATTGTGGTCGGCAGGGAGGGTTCTGTGGGGTTGCTCGGTTATGGCCTTGGCCTTGCTCGGGGCCTTGGGGCTGTTCGGCCAGGCAGCTTGGGGAACAACAACAACAACACAAACATGCACAACAATACAAAAAGGTGGCTGGCCAACTACCTAGCAGGCAGATATGCACATGTATCATTTGCCAGTCAGTCATCTAACATCAGAAACTTCACAAACAGAGTCCCGCAAGGATCCGTCTTGTCGCCCTCACTCTTCAATCTATTCATGCATGATCTACCCATACATCACGCACCCCAAATAAATATAGCTTCCTATGCAGACGACATAACACACCAAACTCAGACACAGTAACACATCTCAATCAAACCCTATTTTAATACTCTACAAACAAAGCCAAATCCACAGCAACCTTCCTCACAAGCTGGACAGCCAAGCACAGAAATGCCCCACTCACCATAAACTACACCCCCTCAACACACACACACAATCCTAGGTGTAACATATACTTTAATGACATTCAAACAACATATCACAAACATAAAAAATATACGGACACCCAGACTTAACGCCCACACAAAATTTGGACACAACAAAGAAACTACCACCACAGTATACAAACAATACATAAGATCAGTGGGAATATGCAAGCCCTGCCTGGGCTTCTAACCGAGCTGAAATACATCAGAAAACCTTGCAGACCATTCAAAACAAAGCCCTAAAAATCATCACAGGCTGCACAGCTATTACACCTACAGAACACCTACATCAAGAAACCAAAGTCATCAAAGTCAAAGACCACTTGGGACTTGGACATTAGAGGCACTCAATTCCTGACTACAGCCTCCACAATACCATCCACTACACTATATGGCAGCACACCCACAGACACCAAGGAATATAAAAACAACACCTAGCACACGATATCACACAAATATTGTCATCTCTCCCTCCCTGCCCACCCCAAACCAGTTTCCAGAAGCACATCCATACTCATATTTCCCGCCGTTCCATCCAATCACTCGAAGACAACATGCAGCTGCAGTCACGACCTCCCGAAATCCATCCTTCTGAATCCTCCCTTCCTCGCGAGGACAGAGTCCACCTGGCCAGGCTGAGATGTGGGCACCATCCAGCTCTTCTGAGCTATCAGAAGAGACTGGATAACTCTGTCGTTGACACTTGCCCAGGATGCAACACAGCACCCCATACTATTAAACACATCATAGAAGACTGCATTCCACACAATCACTTACACTAACTACATAATCTCACTCCTTGAGAGCCCTGTGGGAAAGCCCGATCGTGACCATGGCCTTCCTTAGGGACTCGGGACTGTTCGGCCAGGCAGCCTAGGGAACGACAATAACAATCCCCCAACAAAAGTATGAAATGGTTAGGCTAGTCTTAAATTCCCAATGATTTGAGTACAAGACCAGAGAAATTGAAATCACATAACAAAAATAGTATTTATTGTAAAGCCATGATATAGAAGAGCTGAAACTGTTGCGTCTTCACAATAAACACCATTTTCATGAAGTGGGTTTAAGTACTCCTGTGACAACTTGCTTCACCCTACCTCTTGTGGTTTGGCAGTGTGCCGAGTAAAGACCAAAGATTAATTAGTGAATCGGGAGTATTGGGGTCCTTGTCGAGGGCCTATAGCCTTTAGTCCCATATAATACACCAATATTATTGGTAGGTGGGGACGCCTACCACCAACATTCTGTGGCCAATGTATTGGTCAGAGAATGTATATTTGCTGGAAAGTATATAATATCAGTAACCAGTTATTCTTTCCAGCATCATGCCAAGGTGGTTGACAATATCTTCATAACAGAAAAATATGTGTAATGGTAGATGGCCTTTATTCTCAATTTCACTCAATAAATGCTGGTGTTCCCCAGGGATCAGTTTTGGCCCCAACTCTGTTCCTCATTCATATCAATGATCTCATATCTACCACTCATAATCCAATACATTCCTATGCAGATGACTCAACACTCCACAGTTCCTTCACATTTACCAATTCTTTCACCCAACCCGATCTTATAAATTCAAAAATAAACACTGCAATTTCTCTGAACCAGGACCTTTCTAGAATTAATGAATGGGGACAAAAGAATCTAGTTTCCTTTAATGCACAGAAAACCAAGTACTGTACATTCAATTTTCTAACCGACAGAATCTCACTGACTCCCATATATTTTTTAATGATGTAAATATTCCCACTTCCCCTAGTATTGACATTCTCGGTGTTGTTGTTGTTGTTGTTGTTCCCCAAGCTGCCTGGCCGAACAGCCCCAGGCCCCGAGCAAGGCCAAGGCCATACCCGAGCGCCCCCACAGAACCTTCCCCGCCTACCACAATAAAGCCTGGGTGACCGAAGCCACTCCATGGCGTTGAGCCGAGGAGGGTGCGGAAACGCCCGGGAAACCAAAGCCCACCCAGGGCCCTGTGCCCCTCGGCAATTATGAAGAGAAAGTTGAGGGGCAAAGGAAAAATGTGACGCTTTGGCTTCCAATCTTGGTAGCTTGGGAAGTCAATCCACGGAAAAGACGCCGTCACTTGAGATCTAGGAAATACATAAGTAAAAGGAACAGTAGGAGTAAGCTATGGGTATGGCAGAGATCGCTCAGTTCTCACTCTGATAGACCAGCCCATCACCATATGACTAGAACCCAATCCTCTCAGCATCAGCTAGGAAAGGCCCTAGAAAGCCGCCTTTGGCGGGGGGATAGCTCCCCTATTTCAACCCCTTTCGGGGTTGGGCACCCGCCCAACCCGCTCGGTGTAACATTAACTACTAACTTGAGCTGGACACATTATGTTAGAAGCATTGCTAAGAATGCCTCTAAAAAACTGGGACTCCTGTACAGAGTTCGAGAATTCTTCACTGACGAGCAGTTGGCCGTAATATATAAAAGTCATGTGCATTCTCAGATGGATTACTGTTCACCTCTGTGGAGTGGAAGTGGAGTGGTTGCATTGAGGCAGTTGGACAAAATTCAAAATAAAGCTATTAGATTAATCAATAACCCTGTAATCACACAGGACCTTCCTACATTATCCATACGAAGAAACGTTGCATCCCTTGCATTATTCTACAGATATTTTCACAGCAATTGTTCCGAGGAACTTGCTTCAATTGTGCCGCCTCTCCACATCTTTCCCCGTAGAATTAGGGCAGCTGAGAGCGCCCATGAATTTACACTTTCTCCTCCACAATGCAGAATTTCTGCTTATCAAAATTCATTTATCCCTAGAACTACTACTCTTTGGAATTAACTTCCCTCGAGTTGCTTTCCACAAACTTACAATCTACAAAAGTTTAAATCCAGTTGTTACAAACATTTTATGAATGGAGGATGCCTTTAGGCACATGGACCTTTTTGTTTTATCTGTGTTTTTCCTTCCTCCGTTCATTGTCTCATTATAAAAAAAAAAAAAAAAAAAAAAAAAAAAAAAAAAAAAAAAAAAAAAAAAAAGCAAGCCCAGGGTATTATTAGGAATATAGTTATACAACCCTGCTCACATAAATCTCATATGGTCCCTGGCGGTGGTAATGTGGTGCTGCAGCCAGGGACTCCCACATAACTGCCATGTTGCAGTTGGGGACTACTGTACCCTGTTTCCACAGCCATCTCTGGGTGACCAGGGCTCAAACGTTCATGCATGTGTCTAAGCTTTTTAAAATTACCGTAATGGATATTTCTTCTGGATTTTGAGCAAATCTTCAACTAACATGTGTTCCTCACCTGGTTAACTTCGGAGGTAGTCTCTTGCCTTGGAAATTGACCATGCGTGAATTACATGTATAGCTTGGAATTGTATAAAATCAGTCCAAGAGTTAATTTATATTAATTAACGATATGCATGTATGTACTGTAAATAACATGTCTCCATAACATGATCATCAGATCATCCAACCCAAGAGTGAAACGTTAATCTCAAACTTTCTTCTACTCAACATCTGAGCTCTGGAACTCTCTCCCAAAATCAGTCTTTCCCTCTTCCTATGACTTAAATTGCTTCAAACTCTGTGTGTCCAGGCATTTTGGCTCGAACGTCCCTTGATTTTGGCCCTGTCACTCTTTCAACTATGGGGGAGGCACTCGCTATAGGCAGTTATGCCTTTTGCCTCCCTCAATCACATAGAAAAAAAAAAAAAAAAAAAAAAAAAAAAGTGAAACAACTAATACAATTCGCCGATAAAATTACTAAATTGTGGCCAAGCTTACAACAAATCTTACGTGACTCTTGACAATGTGGTAAGCTAAGACTACAATATTCATGAGATAAGCACTAATTCCTCAACAATATGATAATTCACAGCAGATTCAAGACTCGGATATAAGAGATCACATGACACTGGGTTTATCTGGATCTATCTGGGTCTATCTATATACTCAGGCCCAATCCCCACTTTTCCTTTCTTTTCTTTTTTTGGGGGGGGGGGACTCAAGACAGTGCCAGAATAGGGACAACTCGACAGAAAACTATGTACAAAAAAACAAAAAAAATCACACAAATCTAGGTCCCTCCATCACTCCCCCGGCCCACGACCACCCGGAGAGATTCAGATCTCGGCAGGCAGACATGCAGCAGAGCCGAAACCACAAGCCCACCCACCAGACTTCCAGGCGCACCCTTCATATAAACTGTCTCCCCGGGCCAGGTGCCTAACTGGGTTTATTATGCCTCTAATAAAAAATTGCAGATATAAGTAGCCGTGTGACACCAATGTGGTTACATATAAGAAAACTGTTAAGTCTCTATTGAACAGGGTAGTCCTTTCACTACAGTAATAATAATAAAAACGATTTGTCAACAGCCTACTGGGCAGAAGCCTTTCACTACAGTGGTGACAGAGATTGGCGGATCGATTCACGCAATGGCAATTAGAAAAGTTTATCTAACTACTGAGTTATCATCATAACAAAAGTTATGAAACTACGCATACAGTACTAGTATGTAATGAAATTAAGTCAAACAGGTTTTCCGGGCCTACAACCAGCTTATAGCCTACCTCCTGTGGCTTGGCAGTGTGGTGAGCCAGGACCATAAGATTGATGAGTGTGTCAGGGTTGTTGGGGTCCTTGTCCAGGGCCTCCTGCAGGGCTCCCTCTGCCTCCTCGTATTTGCCCTGGCCCAGGAAGCACACTGCCTGCCCATTAAGAAGAACCGGCGTGCTGCTGTTCTTATCCATCAGCTCTTGGAAGATGTAGTAGGCATCCTGCAGCTTTTCCCCACCCTGTTTGTGAAGAGACATTACTCAGTCTGATACATTCATACATAATTTTAAAGACCGAGTGCTCCACACGAAGTGCGGTTCCGGTCTCACGCCCTAATGACAGTGTTCCAGGCAGCCCTGTTTAGAGCTGCCTCACTTGTCAGGTTCTTTGATTTAAGATCAGACCACATGGCCTGATCCCAAGTCTTTCTTGCTCTGCTCCTTGGTGCAGCTCCCTCCACATTCATGGTCTTGCATCTTTTCACCCAACTTAGTTCATCCACCCTCTCCACATGTCCAAACCATACAAGCCTGCATGTGCGCATCTCATCACTGATACTCTTGATATCAAACCTTCTCCTCAGCTCTTCACTAGATATCCTATCTTGCAGTTTGGCCCCACACATCCATCTCACCATTCTCATCTTGTTACGCTGCATTCTGTTGATATCATCCACTTTGACAGGCCACGTTATAAACTCCATAAAACAACTACCCTATTGGGAGCGTTTAAAATCACCTAAGCTGTACTCATTGGAGCGTAGAAGGGAACGTTACTGAATAATTTACAATGTGGAAAATTGCAGAGGGTTTAATACCAAATCTACACACCCCGATAGTCATGAAGTTCAGTGATAGGAGAGGCTGGTAATGCAATTGAGAGAAGAGCTACGGGTCTGGGAATGCACAAGGGGTTGTGTGGAAGGGTAGACCTAGAAAAATGTGGGATCTGATTCTTCAATCCGATCACATATTTTAAAATGGGACAAATGTGGGGGGAGGCGATAGCACAGTGGATAGCGTTGTGGACTGCAGACCAAAAGGACCTCAGAACGAGTCTATGCCAAAAATCATTTTTTTTTCGAGGTGATCTGATCGTTCCTGCTATTCTACAAATATTCTGACTACACCGACACGTCAAGAAAACCCCCCCCAATATCGTCACCAATTCATAGTATAGAAAATGCCCGACCAAATTCAAAGATGCTGTGAACGACCGTATAGCTGCTCTCTCCAAATTAAGTGACGTGTATAAATAAGGTGTCGTCAGCTAGTGTGGCAGAAAAGAAGCAACCAACACCTTGAAGCTCCACTGTCATCATTTGAAACACCCAACATCTCGAAGATTTAATTGATAATCTCGTAGCTTCGTAAGAGTTACAGGCTACTGAACAGCCTACAGTCCCAAGGTTGAGACATAGGAAAAAAAATAAAAATAAAAAAATAAAAAAAAAATCCTGATCTGAAATGCTACTATTAGGACATGAGAGTATATTAAGAAAATCTTCTACTTGCACATGTTCTTCACCAGGTTAACTTTGGAGATAGACTACGGTACTGTTTGTAAATTGACAATATGAGCATTTGTGGCTAAGATTGTATTAAAACTGTCAAAGAGTTAATGATGTATTTTAATAAATTATGAACTATGTATAAGTGGAGGGAAGGGCATTTGTGGGAAGATTAGAGTACTGTAAGTCACGGAATAAGGTCCTCGAAGTGGTCCTGAAGAAGTGAAGTAATCCACAAGGATGATACAGGTCATGGGGAATCTTGGAAATTTGCTTCAGATGACGAAGAATTACCAAAATAATAATACTGTACAAACAAACAAAATCCTTGCAACATAATACTAATTAAGAATCTGCTCTGTTGCACTACTTGTACAATCTTGCAATAATCACCACTTCTTTTAATATTTACAAGCACATTACAAATGATAGGCTTGTACGAGAATATAGGCATATACTGACAATGCACAATCACAAACAACTCATCACAACCCTCACACGTATCTCTGAGAACACTGCCACAATATTAGACCACATAAACTGTAACAGAGAGGACAAAATATCCCAATCAGGGGTTATACAGACTGGGATAAGTGATCACTTCGTCACATATTGCACACGGAAAACCACAAAAATTACCCTAGAGAATCACAAGATTATCAAAACAAGGTCACTCAGAAACTACAATAAGGAAACATTTCTGGACATTTTATGGAATACAGACTGGTCTCCAGTGTTTGGAAGTACAAACGTTAATGACGCATGGGTTGGCTTCAGAACCATCATCACAAACATCCTAGACGAAATAGCTCCTCTGAAAGACATACGAATTAAAGCAAGGTCAGACCCATGGATCAACAATGACATACTACACCATCTGGAACACAGAGACAATCTGTTAAAAAGGCTAGCGAAACATAGACAGGATCAAGGTCTGAAACATGAGTTCAACAGGGCCAGGAATAAACTAAGTAGGAAAATGAAATCAGCGAAAAATAATTATTTTCACAATAAGGCAGAGGAATATCAGAATAACCCAAAGAAACTATGGAGGCACCTAAAAACAACAGGCTACAGCAACAAGACAAGGGATTCGTCTAACACTAATATTGCTCTCACCATTAATGATCAGGTTTGCCACGATAAACGACAAATTTCAACCTACTTCAACTCCTTCTTCACCTCCATAGCAAACACACTTGCACAGAACCTACCTCAACCTCTCAATAAATACACGACAACAACGGCCACCTTTCGTAATTTCTACAGAGATAAAGACATACACCCGAACACATTTAAATTGCAAAATGTTACACCAAAATACACTTTTGACGAGCTGTCTAACCTAAATGTACATAAGAGCACAGGACCAGACAAAATTCCTGCCAAATTTCTACGAGATGGAGCCATTGGTATAGCAGGCCCCCTAACCCACATCATCAACTTGTCAATTAACACCAACACAGTACCTGCTGAACTGAAGGAAGCTATTGTAACCCCTCTATTCAAGAAAGGAAATAAACTAGAAGTTGGCAACTACAGACCAGTTAGCATATTATGTATTGTATCTAAAATCCTTGAAAGAGCGGTATACACCCAAATTGAACACTACCTCAAACAAAATGATCTATTCTATAAGTTTCAATCAGGTTTCAGATGCATGTACTCGACAGACTCCTGTCTCATCCACTTAACGGATCACATTCGTAAAGAAATGTCTAAAGGTAACTACACCGGTATGGTTCTTCTTGATCTACAAAAAGCGTTTGACACAGTAGACCATGATATCCTATGTAATAAACTACAAGCTATGGGCATAGGGTCTGTGAACTGGTTTAAATCTTATCTTAGTGGTAGAACCCAAAGAGTCAAAATTGATGATAATATATCTGATCCTATGCCAATTAACTGTGGGGTCCCACAGGGAAGCATCCTTGGTCCCTTACTCTTTCTCTGTTATGTGAACGACATGGAACTGAGCGTCTCATGTAAATTATTACTGTATGCAGACGACAGCGTGCTTCTGGTTTCAGGAAAAGACCCAATAAGTATTGCCGCTTCACTTTCCAAAGAACTAGCATCATGTAGTGAATGGCTAGTGGACAATAGACTATCTCTTCACCTGGGCAAGACGGAAGCCATCTTATGTGGAACAAAACGCAAACTGAAAGACATTGTGGGCTTCTCGGTCAACTGTAATGATATTCCTATAACAACAGTGTCACAAGTTAAATATCTCGGACTGAAACTGGACGCGAGTTTGTCAGGTGAAACAATTTTGGAATCTATCCTGCGTAAGTGTAGAGCACGTATAAAATACCTGTATAGACAGGTGGGATGCTTGCCCGCGGCGACCAAAAAGACCCTCTGCCAAGCGCTTGTTCAATGTCATTTTGACTATTCTGTGTCATCCTGGTACTCTGCATCATCTAAATCAGCACAGCACAAACTTCAGGTCACTCAAAATAAAATGGTTAGGTTCATGCTGAACCTAGGACCCAGATCACATGTTGGCCAGGAACAACTTCAGTCACTAGGTATGCTCAATGTTTCTGACAGGGCCAAACAAATCAGGCTAACTAATGCCTTCAAAATTTTCTATGACAGAGCTCCAGAGTATCTAAAGAATGATTTTGTTAAAGCAAATGAGAGGAGTGGACATAATACAAGAAACATGATGTTTAATTTTAAGGTCCCGAGAATCCAAGGACAGGGTAGGCAAACATTCTTCTTCACTGCCATCAAAGACTGGAACGACCTACCCCAGTCAGTCCGTGAAAAGAGAACACTGTATTCCTTCAGACGTAGCCTGAAGGAACACCTGAACCGGACAGCTGCGAGAAGGGAGCACCAAGCTTATGTCTACTACTAAATACGACATAAGAGATAGACAAACCAAACTGAAATGATTACTGATTACGGATTACTGATATTTACTATAGGATGTAAGGTATCTTAAAATAACCCCCTAGAAATACTTTCTCTAAAGTATCTATTTCTTTATCCTCCCCTTTTCCCCAGCTAACCTAATCCCACAAGGACCCCAATGGAAATACGCCTAACGGCCTTATTGGGCTATCCTTAGTTGGAATTATGCAGGGCTGGTACATGTCATATTTGTAACAAACTATGTGGTACCAACTCTGTAAATTGCTGACTGAATAAATATTATTATTATTATTATTATTATTATTATTATTATTATTATTATTATTATTATACTTTATTTACATACAACAACCGATAATGAACTTACGGCAGCAATGTGTGTCCAAGCCTGAGCCATCTGGGTGAGTGTAGCATCATCATCCTTCTCCTGCAGTGTCTTCAGCTCCTTCCGAGCCGCATCAGGGCGCTCCATCTTCAGGTACGTTTGAACCATTAGGGCACGACTGAAACAATAGTGCGCGGTTAGGAGCAAAGTATCATTAACTCCTTCATTACCAAAATTAAGTTCTATTAGCTAAGCATACAGCACAAAAAAGGACGCACACCGGGCCAAATTCGTCACCGTGGTACACCAGCACTCCCTCGTAGCCCTATTTGGTATGAATGGGTCTTTTTTGGATATCCCCTATTTTGATCCATTAGTTTGGAGATTTTAACCCATGAACTGCTAGAACATGTGCAACATAAATGGTCAAGTTGGTGGGGTATGAAGGGGGGAGGAATGGAGGATGTGGTACCAGGAGAGATGCCACTATTTTCTATGTATCATTCAATTTTGAGACATTTCTCAGCACTGGCACGGTATTTGAAGGGTTGTTTTTACACATTAAAATACTGTGCTTCCGGAAGGACCGTCACAGTCCCTGGGTTAAGAAGTTTCACCCCATTAGTTTGGTGATAAGATGCTTCAACCCTTTTACGTGTAAATTTTTGTCTGAGCAAGCGATAGCGAGCCTGTTACTAGAAGAAATTGGCCTATGGCCAAGACATCTTTCTGTCAAAAAATTTACAAATTTAACTTTAAGGGGTTCTAGGTGGGCATTCTTTTAGCTTTAAGGCACAGTTAGCACTATGCCAACCTCAGCCAAAGTGATGACATGGTGGAGCCCCCATCTTCTCTCATAATCGGTTCCGCAGAAATCGCGCTAAGATCCAACACCAAGATCGGAGTACTGTTCTTATGGGGAAAATTCTAACCGGTTCCATGCTCATTTCAAAAGTTGCTCTTTGTCCCTGTTTTTTGCATATGAAAACATTGTATTTTGTACAAAAAGTAAAATTTATGCATTGCAAATAAAAATAATAAAGTAGTTTCCCACCAAACTTTGACAGCCCTGGCCATTGTGGTATACTGTACCTCCGTTATCCCCTGGGCCTCAGCCACTCCCACCAGACGCAATACAGTGGGCCCCACAAGGGTGCGGTTACCTAAGTCCGAGACATGCGCGCACCCTTGTAAAACGCACCCTTGGAGCTTAAGAACCTATGGGAAATTCACTATGTAGTCCGGGGACTCTTCAAACTTACCCTTTTTTCGCCCAATAACACCTGAAAAACATGAACTAAGGAAAAAATACCTGCACAGTATAGAAATGTGATTAGATATTAGATAGAATAGGGGTATTACACTCACTTTGGATGGTTTATGTATGCGTGGAGGTTGGGATGTTGGTCTTACTGAGGAGCCTCGGACCCTCAGTAAGACCAACATCCCAACCTCCACCCATACATAAACCATCCAAAGTGAGTGTAATACCCATATTCTATCTAATATCTAATCACATTTCTATACTGTACAGGTATTCTTTCCTTAGTTCATGTTTTTCAGGGGTTATTGGGCGAAAAAACGCACGCTTTGCTTTTTTCGCGCTTTTTTCGCACCCTTGGATTATACGCACCACACGGACATCTGCCGCACGGTTGGAGAATCGCACCCTTTTAGTGCCCACCCTTGCGGGGCCGACTGTACAGGCCATAATAGTCCAGATACGAGTCAGACACTTCACAACAGGTGCTGAATACAATGGCATTCTACTGGATGCCTGTGATTGACTGATTTGCGATGACGTTGCAAGATGGCGCCCAAATGGTGGACTGTAACTGGTTGGACAGCATGTTTACGTCTCAGCTAGGCGGGAAAACGCGGCACGAAGATTGAAAGCGCGGCAGAGCGTCTCAGATTTGTTGCCAAGATTGAATAATTTACAGCGAAGATAGAAATTGGAAAAATTTGGTGTCTACCGCAAAGATTGAAACAGTGAAGATTGATGTTGCAAATATAGGGGCTCCACTGTATTCCGTAACTAGTAATTATAATGTAAAACTTGCAAAATAAACAAACCAAAACTTATATGAACACAGTAAAAAGACATAACAACTAATCAAAATCGCTATGTGGAAACTGGATATTATCTAACTCCTGACAATCTGGGTTTCTTGAGTACAGTATGAGGAAATTATGTCATCACAGGCATACACACACACATTAATTTAAAGACCGAGTTGTGTTTTCCAAAAAAAAAATTGACTTCAGACATGGAACAAACAAATTGTTTGTTTTTATTTGCCCTATGGAAATAATTCATAATACTTGGCCATCATTAAAATGGTGGTTAAAGATCAAATAATCATTCTCTGAGTCCAAAAACCTATAAAAATATGATAATACAGTATGCTAACCGATTTATGTATTTAGGATAATTCTGGATACTGGATATATATATAAATTAGGAGAGGCATATATCTTGTCCAAATTTTTTTTTATCTGCCATAAGAAACACCAACAGATGTGTTATAGCCTACCTATAAAAATGCTCAAATTCATAAAAATGTATATGCAGTGATAGAGTATATGTCGGGAATTTAGATAAAGAGGTTAACCCATGGGATCCGGGGGGCCTCATATGAATTTTGGTAAAATCAACTTCATAATTCAGTAGCTACTGATTGAGACTACCTAGAGCAGTCAATGTTTTTGCAAATTGTAGAACTTTTTGTTGTTTGTAGAATGCTGTAGAGATGACGTCGCTATAACGCGTCGTTGCCGAGTTCTGATGATTATAGCGGCGATTTTTTTTTTACCATTTTGCCTCATATGAGGCCTCCCGGATCCCAAGGGTTAAATTGCATAGCACTGGTACATGAAATATCCCAACAAATAGTTATAATATAATTACCAACGACGTAGTCGATGGGTGTAATCCAGTCCCCCACGCGCAGCTAATTCAATTGCATGACATGTAGGAATGTTCACATAATACAATATCGATACAATGAACTTAGCTTAGAGGACTGGTGATGTAGGACTGTTGTTATAGATTAATAATTGTAGCACATGGTGAACTGTGGGTTGAGTCAGAGCCGGGGGGGGGAGAGAGATGTTGGCTGTATGGTGTTAATTGAGAGACTAAAGGGCCGGCGTCCGATCGCTTCGCGAAATTACATATGGCTGCCGGCTCATAATAATTATAACCCATAACTTGGTTTCATGATACATCTAGAGCTGATGTAGATATTTATACATTACAGTTAATATTTAACCTATACTTAAGAATAAACTACAATACACAAAGAACCAGCCGAAATCGTACAAGCGATACGATACCGCCAAATTCAAATGTCCTATTGGACCTAAAACTGTCGGGATCATTACCCTATTCCCGACAGTATACATACCTATATATTTTCACTAGGCCTAGTTAATTTTCGAGTTATTGATTTGACAGCATTGGTTATTTTTCCTGCTCAATATTTTCTAAGAGTGAGTTCAATGCCTAACGAGAATAGATCCAAAAAGAAAATCTGTTAAACATCGTATACAGTATAACCCCCTCCTATACTAGTTATACAGGCCTAAAAGTATTGACTGTGCATTTTCCAGCAAGACATCGGACAGGAATAAGCAGCAATAATAAAATATTCATATAAAATAGTACCTAGGAGCCGAAAAATGAATGAAATAAAACCACGAACGTACGTCCGAAGTTCCCCTCAGTTTGTCCGAAGTTATCCCAGCTTTTTTGGCAATAATTTTCCATAAGAAATCACTGTATGTCCGAAGTTATCCATACATGTCCGATGTCAGCCACTTTTGAAGATGACTTTGGACATCATTTAGGATAAGGATAGCTCTCTTATTATGGGGGATAATTTTAGGCTTCCTGGATTACCGCGCACTATCACCACACATCACTTGACATAGTTAAATCTCTATAATGTGTTTACAGTCAGGAGAAATTGTTAAAAAACCTCAAAAAATGTCCGAAGTTACCCAGTTTTACAGTAGGGTAAGACAGGGTAATTTTGCCGAAAATCGCGTATTTTGACGAATAGAAACTGCCACAAATGGAACTTTAAATTTTTTAATTTTGTATCTATACATTCAGCCTTTCTGCTATAGATGCCCCCAAAAAAAGAAAAATATATAATGTTTTGGTCATGCTGCCGATTTAAAAAAAAAAGTAACTCGCGGCGAAATTACCCCGCCGGGCGGAGTAATTTCGCCGCAACCTATTTTACGCATCATCTAGCTAGTAAACTAGATAACATTATATGATTAATGGCCAGACAAAACACTAGCGCACAGGTAAAAGCAATGAAAACATTCACAAACCCAAACTGACAAACATGCCAATATAAAAACGTCACATGCACACACACACAACTGAACAGGGCGGGCAGAGATGCAGGTGTGTCACACGTGTAGGCCTAGGCGCCACTGTGTCTAGTGCGGGTGTGGACATGTCTAGTGCGGGTGTGGAGTTATGGACATGTAGCGCGGTTGTGGACGTGTCTAGTGCGGTTGTGGACGTATTTATTAGGCCTACGGGTATGGAAGTATTTAGTGCGGGTGTGGAAGTGTCGCATGTGGGTGCGGCGTGTAGGTTGCTAGTACAAAGTACCAGGCAGCAGCTGACGGCTACTGCCAACACTGTGTCACACGCAAACAAACAAACACACATACAAACCACCCACAAGCACCCCCACACACACCCGACCATACCGTCAGACGCGCCGCTAGCCCCGGCTCCAGGCCCCGCAAAACTGCAACAAAACCTAAGCCAAACTAGATCTACAACCCAAGCCAAACTAGATCTACAACCCAAGCCAAACTAGCTATACAACCTAAGCCAAACTTGCTCTACAACCTAAACTAAAACTGCTCTACAACCAAAGCCAAACTGCAGCCGAATCTATGCAATATTTTTGGAGATATTGGCGTTTGAATGCAAATTATTAGCGCCGCGGCGAAATTACCCTATCATACCCTACCCTAAACGACCTTCATTCCATGCTCATTTTCATGCATAAACAAGAGCCAGAGCGTAATACAATTATGTATCCGTGAAAGGGCAATAATAGAGCTTTCCAATGACACCTGAATCATCCTTGTACGACCAAGGGTTCGCTTGCAACGATCGTGCAACACGAGGGGAAAAACCCTAAAATACGGTAATTTCCCGAGATATTACAGTACCTTGCCTCGTGAGGCCAGGCAAGTGTAGGGGTGTAATAATGACACCAGTCACCTCGCTAGGTCCAGGCCAAGCGGTCAGAGCCCGCCTGCGGTCCTTGCAACGCGTGGACTCTCTCCCAGAGCCGATAATGTGCTCAAAATCCCACCCGAATATTGTCGGGAACCGTTGAATAGGCCATGGTTCTCTCACTCGACTATTGTCGAGTCCCGCGGCTAGAGTGTTAACCGGCCACGTCTCCGAGGCATAGGTCATCGCGCTCCTAACACACTAAGTATACACCTTCCCTTTAAAGGTGGGAGCCCTCTCATGGTCAGGAGTGGCAACAGCTCTCCAAACTTTCCCCAGCCACTTCTGACTCTAGCAATGGAGCTAGCTTCAGCGCTACCTAAGGCGGAAACCGTATCGCCCAGGTAGCAGAACTTATTCACACACTCCAGCATTACACTGTCGAAATCAACACTGACAGGCGGGTCATTTAATACAAGATCTCCCTTGCACACTGCACATTCAAAGTAAACCGGGCACAAATCCCGTCCAACTCGGAAATTTGACGAGATATACAGGGACATGTCCGATATTAGATGCCATTCCGAGATGTACGGGTTTCCAAGTAAAAAGAGTCCAAGATGGCGGGGTTTACTGTACTGTACTTCTAATACTGTACATGAAGTGTACACCTTTTCCTTCAAGGGATGAGAAAGTCTTCTTATGGTTAGAATTGTCAGCAAGGAATAAGATATGGTACAGTATCATTGGATTATTATGCCTCTTACCGGTACTTAACCGTAATTTATGGTATCTCCGAGTATCCAGGCCATTACTTCCTTACATCCTCCCAGGAGGTTAGGGGGCCCTCTAACCATGTAGTAGCGGAAATATAAGAATATGCTCCATGTGTCTACTGCGTGTCGTAAAAGGCGACTAAAAGGAGGATCACGTAACTTTGGGCCACCGTTCATCCTTTGTGGTCTATATCAGCCTCAAAATAGCTGTAGGACACCAGAGTGCCACATTTAGTCTCTGAAATATCTATTTTTACTCTGAAGGGCTGCCTTGGAGCATTTAGAGTGGTTTCATGCTTGCATAGAACAGGAAACTAACTTGTATTTACTGAGGTGTACTGAGTGAGGAATATACAGTCCGCGTTGGAGTTAACCAGGGCTCTTGTGTTAAGCAAAAAACATAAATGCAAATGCTGTATAACATTATCATCATCACCGACGCCTTGTTTACACTGGGAAACCCCTGCTAAAGGAGGGCCATGATAGAAATGCCTCCAAACTACTTTGTCAAGACATGCTTCCTTTGCCCGTGCCACAATGCCCCTTCCACTACGTGGAAAGACTAGGGATCCGTTTAAAATTTTGCCTCTCAAGATAAATGTAAAAGTTTTAAAAATCAATGCGTTTCATATTTTAGAACTTTGCTTTCTTTCAGGTCTCCCGTTGATTCGTTTGAAAGCTAGGTGTTTTACTGTAATACCAAAAATATGCCTCCTTACCATTCCAATGCGTCGGACTGGTTGAGGACTCTGAGGGCGGCCTCATAGTTTTCCTCATGACAATAGATGGTTGCTGCTACCACCAGTAGAGCTGTGTTGGTCAGGTCTACACTCCCACTCAGCTCGGACTCCAGGTCACCCACCACAGTCGTCCTGGAAGGATTGGAGAGTTTAGCATCCATTTACTTCTCAAGTACTAAATGTCTCTTTCCGGCTGTGCAACGTGGCACACTCATACAGACAAAAAAACAAACAATGATCTTATATATAAAAGTAAAATGAGTATGAACGGATTGTGAGTGTGGTTTCTTATATTTATCAGATAACTAGTCAGATGAGTTAACCACTGCATAAGAAACTACACATAATTCAATCATACGCATTATAATTCCATGCATAAGATCACAGAGAGGACCCGAACTATGTGGGCAACTGTAAATTCATTCATTACCATTAACCTTATCAATGCATTGACACCCTTCTTTAAATTGTTCTGGAAATCATCAAACAATTTAATTCAGATCAGAAAGGACCTATGGGAATCAGGTGAACAATGAAGTATTCACCCCTTGAATGATTGAAGTTGACTCCCACAGGTCCATCTGAAGGGTGTCCAGTCACTCGGGCCGCAGCACTTTCGGGCTGCGGTAAGATTGGGCCAAGCACCATGCTCACCAAAAAAAAAAAAAAACTCTCCCTATTGACAATGTCGGCATCTAAATTGTGGGATAAAACTCTAATTAGGCCTTCTACTGCCAAAATAGACGATGATTTCAACAAGTCACAAGGCAGTGAGGGGGGTCAGAGCGGGCCCCTCAACCCAATTATGTATCTTATGCCAATGACCGCTGCCCACTTGGGCAGTGGCCCGAGCGTCACGCAGCCTAATTGTGCTGCGGCTGGAGCGTCATGGGACTATCTGAAGGACCCTATCTAATTCAGGGTTGGATTTTTTAGGCAACCCCAGATTCGTCCCATTAGTTTGTCGATTTTATAACTTTCCATCCCATTAGTTTAGTGAGTAATAGACATTTCACCACATTCAAGTGTTGATATTTTATGGAAGAGCTATAGCGAGCCTGCTAGGAGACCTCGGCAATTTTCTAACTATGAAGCGCAACATTAATTTTGTACATTAAATTTACCGTTACGAATGACTAAAAACAGGAAATATATGCGGTTAGAAGGGGGAGAGGAGTGAAGGAATAGCATGGTGGACTGAGGAGGTGAAATAAGAGGTTGAGTAGTATGTAAGTTTTCAGTAGAAAATGTCCCGACAAAAGGCCGGTTTCTCCTATCACTCGCCCAAAACATATCGACACCTGAATGGGGTGAAATGTCTTATAATTGTCAAACTAATGAGGTGAAATGTCTTATAATCGTCAAACTAATGGAGTAAAACAGGGAGGATAGCTTGGTTGGGGCAACCAAATACAACTTGAACTTATGGATAATTACCTATTCCCTGGAGACTGCATGTATTTAGCCAGCATTTTAAGAGCCTGAAGGGAGGCCGATGCTGAGGGTTTAATTTCACTCTGAACGACGCCATACTTCCGTTGGCCAATCAGGGCTCTGTACAAGTATACGTCTCGCTCCTGTTTCAGCTCTGGGGTGCTCGGCTGAAAAGGTAGAATCATTAGGGTACGGTATGTATGTCGATTCCGAATCAATAAGGGAGTTTGAAAGTAATCTTGATAAAGCATGGGGAAGACAAGATTTGAAGTTTGATTATAAAACAAAAATACAGAATAGTAAAAATGTTGCGTCTGCTACCGCCGCCGCCAACACCGTGAACGACCGCAGCAGTGCAAGTACTGGTACTGAGCTGGATACACAGGCATAGTTTGCCTTTTTCCAGAGGATCTACTGTAAGTATATATACAGTACTGTACTGTAATGCATGGGGATACAATGGGTGGGAAATTTTGTTTATTTGTTTATTAAATTTATGGATTTCTAGCATAGAGTACTAGGATACACTCCCTCCATAATCCTAAGTTAAGCTAGACTACCATAACCTAAAATCTTAAAAATATTCAAAGCATCCTAGTCCATTTAGAATATGAGTTAGGTTAGGTTATGAAGTTAAATGATGCTTCCTTAGGAGACTATTATAAATGTATGGTGAAAATAGCCTGAACACAGACAATCAGGCTGTTGGAAATACAAGGAAACCTACTGTACATATAATGTATACGACATCATGGCAATGCTAGTACCACAGACTCTGGTACAGCTCTTGGGCAGTATGATGTGCAGGTGTCTGTATGAAGGAGTAGGATAGGACTGGATTAGATATGACACATTACCTGCCCTTATGTTAACCTAGAATCGACCTACCAGATACTGTACATAATTTGTGTTGGTCGACTGTAAATCCAGTTTGCCATCTACACCTTATCTAGAATAGATTAAGCTTTTATATCTGTCATCAAACTTTTCATATGCTTGATAAATAATAATGCTTAGCTGATTCTGAAATACTTGTAGTCTACGGTATATGGGAAACTTAAAATCAAAGTACCTGTATATGAACTGCATTTGGGAGCGGTAACGTCATACGAACGCTCATCACGTCATTACTAGCCTATCAAAATTGCGCATGGATCGAAGGGGTGGGGCTTGGTCTTAGGGATACGTGCCGACAACTGCCGATAAGAAAGTATTTCCTTATAAAATTACAAATCATGGACACTTCCCTGCCTGAATAATAATAACTAGAGATCTTATATTTGGTAGGCCTACTGGCAGCGTTCTGTTGCATAAGATACTTAAAAAACTTTCAAATATTACTACAGGGGTTGTTGTTGTAGTAGCACCACGATGCCCTTTATGGGAATCCCACTACCTCTCTCATATACATTGAATGTCACTGCATGATAGTGTGGTGATCCCGACATTAATGTACAGGACTGACACATAAACGTTGTTAGAGACATAAATCAAGAGTGAGAAGGGATGGAAATGAGTTACCGGTACGGTACTTGAGATACAGTATGCTTGTTGAGTCACAGATTAAACAGATGAATGAGGAAGTACATGAGCATTGTGGTGTAGATGTGGATATGCTGTAGAGTGTGAAGAGAAACACTCTGATGTGCTTCAGTCATGTGGAACTTATGGAAGAGTGAGGGAATGACTAAAAGAGCGTTGGTGTTCCCCAGGCTGTCTGATCGAACAGCCCCAAGGTCCCGAGCAAGGCCAAGGCCATAACCAAGCGCCCCCACAGAACCCTCCCTGCTTACCACTAAGAATGCCCAGGTGACCGAAGCCGCTCCCAGGCGAGGAGCTGAGGAGGGTATGAGAGTGAAGTGGAAGGGCAAAAAAGAAGAGAGACTGAGAGTGAGGTGGAGATATATAGTTGAGAGGTACATAAGTGAAAGTGGTGTTGGGTGGGAGGAGATGGCACCCGGCTGATGAATGCAAGAAGTGCAAGGAGGCGATTCAGTTGTGGGTGAATCTGTCATCATCATATATATTGCCAGCAGGGGGCAAATAACAGAAAAATAGCAGTCAAAATAGACGGGAACGTAACCGCGAGCCTATGAGCAATGTAAACAAAGCTGGCGATATGCCCGAATACTACATCCTTACCTACATTTCTGGGTAAGGATGGTGTTAGCGAGCGAATAGTCGCACGCTCGCAGATATGTTCGCATCTAATTGGACTTATTTTTTACAAAATTATCCCACGGCCAGCTGTTATTTGAAACCCTGCTGGTAACTCTAGCCTAACCTAATTAGGCCTTCTACTGTCAAAATAGATTTTGATTTCAATACGTCATTTTGTATCTCATGGCAACGGCCGTGGCCGAATTGGGAGGTGGCCTGCCGCCTCAGTATCATGCAGCTCTGGCGTTATATGTTCTTAAAAGTAATTGGTACGCTTGCAGTTACATTCGTGTCTAATTTGACTGCTGCTATTTGCTATTTGGGAAAAGGTTATCTTTTGGACCGACAGTAGTCCCATCGATCTTTTAAGGCCTAATAGGTCCGGTAGAGCACATACATCATTGATATACCGGTATGTCATTACGAGCTAAAATGTATAATAAGGGATTTATATAATACGATAATAATAGTCTCCCTATGAACGGCCCGGCCACCATCTTCGCTACAGTCGTATGTCTGGAAACTGTCTACTGACTTGAAAGTGATGTGAAATAATCAACCAATAGCAATAGAATTCCCTGGATGATGTCACGCCCATTTAGCCAATCACCTGTCACGCGCAGCTGCGCACATCTCATAATGCAATATATTGGAGAAGAAGCTGAGGATGGCAGACTAGTGTACCCACAATGGCGTCTTCAGCTGGATGACTCTCATATGCCTTTCGATTTGTTGTGCGTGTACGTGATTTTCGTTCATATCCAGTGGATTTATATATTGAGGACTTCCGAAAGTGAGTGTTTACCTATTATCCAAGGACCTTCAGAAGTGAGTATTTAACCATTATCCAATAATAGGGTCAGTTAGGGAAAATTATGAATTTGCCCCCTGCTGTCTACATAGATGAGGATTTCAATAAATCCTGGGGGGGTGAGGGGGGGATTGCCCCCCTTCAACTTATTCTGTATCCCACGGCAAACGGTTATAGCCAAATACAGTACAGCTTATTTTTCGTCTTATATCCTCTTTAACCCCTCATTTTCCCTGATACTCAAAACCCTCCCCACTAGTAGGGGGCATATTTTTGGACTGTTGGATAATGGTTAAATACTAATTTCAGCTCTTCTTCAGTACGGTATATATGAACACTGTACAGTATATTTGAAGAAAGAAAAAAAAAAAAAAAAAAAAAAAAAAAAGTTGCTGAAATCACTGTCGGTCCAAAAAGTAACCTTTACCGCTATTTGGGGTATTGTGAAGTTTGTAAGAGAATGGGATGGTTTTGTTGGAACGGGTGAAGCGAATATGGTGGCACTTGTCAGGTCTGAATGTCATCAGTCATCTGCCACTTGGCTTCCCAAAGTTCCCACTGTTCACAGTTCAAACGCAGTTAAGTCGTCTTGTAGTCGGAGGCAATCGTCCCTATTGATAATTGGTCGATAAACTTAGCTATCGTCTGCAAAAAGTCTGGGTATAATTCTAGCGGTGGCTCCAACTCGATTTGGATATTTAGCCTAAAAAAATGGGCAAGAATGATAAGTGCGGGCGTATCGCCACCCTTGTTTACACTATGCGGAGCGGTAGTGGACGCTTGCCATCATGTTCCCGTCTATTTTGACTGCCTTTCAATACAATAATATGTTGAGGGGGCATTCACATATTGTCATCATCATATATATTGCCAGCAGGGGGCAATAACCAAAAAAAATCGCCGTCAAAATAGACGCGAACTATGGCAATCGACAAATGTAAACATGACGGTGGCGGTGACATCGGACGTTTGCTATTATGTTCCCGTCTATTTTTAATGCCATTGGATACAGTAATATGTTGTGGGGGGCACCATGACATATTATCATCGTCATATATATTGTCAGGCAGGGGGCAAATAACCGAAAAAAATCGCCGTCAAAATAGACGCGAAGTTCACCGCGGCGATTACCTTATGTACTGTAGTATGTAAACATGACCGTACGCCCGAAAACTACATCCATCCCAAAAAATGTCCTTTCATCTAGGCTATATAGGCCTATAGGCTATCCTTAATTATTGGTTTCTGGTATTATAAACTGGGGCATTATATCATAAAAATTATACTAGGCCTAGGTTAGATTAGGTTGGGTTGTTAGCCTGTTAGGTTAGGGTGTTAGGCTAATATTAAACTTAGGCTAATTACTCCAATTCTTAATATCACAAAACATGAAATAGGCCTAGCCTAGGGAAGGAAAACTAGGGAATTATAAAAAAAAATCCATGTTAAAATAGCCTAGTTGTGAAGCCATTGCTAGAATTTTACCAAAGTCTAATAGGCTAGGCCCTAGTTACCTAGTAGAAGTAAGAGATAGTGGAAGGTCATTAAATTTAGGGGCTTTGCCCAAATTGCCCCCCTCACGGTCTCACCCCCCACGACTTATTATCATCAATTCATCATATACAGACTTACTGTATAGGCTAGGCTAGCCTATGACCATCAAGGGCAAATAACAGCAGTCAAATTAGATGCGAATGTAACTGCGAGCATGCGACTATGTAAACAAAGTGGACGGTAGCCTATGCCCACCTTCTGCTAACTCTAACACAACTCTTAGCAAGAAAATCAGCGACCCCAAACCAGAAGGTACTAACCCCCCTCAAGTGTCTATACACAAATATTGATGGGGTGAATAGTAGTAATAAGAAAGACCAATTAGGTTTAGTGATAGAGAATGAAGAGCCACATATTATAATGTTAACTGAAAGTAAGTTATGAGCAAATTATGTTTCGTCTAATTATTTCAACACTGGCAAGTACAATATCTACAGGAAAGACAGAAACACGAATGGAGGAGGTGTTGCAATCTTAATTCATAAATCACTTGCTTCGGAAATACTTGAAATTGAAGCCGGGGAGAATGTCGAAGTAGTGGCCATTGCTGTACATATAGGTAATAAGAACATAGTCTTAGGATGTTTCTACAGACCCCCAGGTTCCTCAACTGCATATAACAATAATGTAAGGCAAGCAATATCTGGATTGTGTGGCAATACAACAAACCAAATACTGTACTACTGTGTGGGGACTTTAACTTTCGGGAGATAAACTGGGCAGATCATACTGTACATGGGGGTCCGGATAGTGAACAAGTTAAATTCTATGACACCTGCCAAGATTTATTTCTCTATCAACACGTCGACTGTTTCACTCGTGCACGTTGGAGTGATAACCCCTCACTTCTGAATCTCATTTTGTCGAAGAACGAACTGGAAATTGACAACATTCAGTACAGAGCACCAATAGGGGCAAGTGACCACACAGTACTATTCTTCAACTTTAAGTTAGAAAGTGACCTTCTAGTTGAGGATGTAACTACCAACAAGCCCAACTATTTCAAAGGGGACTATGAAGCCATGAAACAGTTCTTTAACAGATTTGACTGGGATGATATCTTACAAGGCAAAACAGTACAGAAAAGGTGGCATATTTTTGAAAGCGAATACAATGAGGCATCATCACTATTTGTCCCGAAACAAATAGTACATTTATACGGTGGGAAAAAGAAACCCAAATGGATGACAGCTTATCTACTGAGGAAGATTGAAGACAAGGATAAAGCTTGGATGAAGTACAGGACGAGAAGAACAAGGCATAGATACCAGACCTACTGCAGTAAAAGAAACACCTGCACTACGGCAGTGAGGGAGGCTAAATACAGATTTGAACAGAGGATCGCACAAGAAACCAGGACGAACCCAAGAGCCTTCTACGCCTACTGCAGGAGTACAACAACCATCAAGGAAAAGGTGACACAGCTTGGAAGACCGGATGGAGTGCTCACCACCAGTAATCTTGAAAGTAGTGAAATACTGAACCAAGCATTTCAGAGTGTATTTAAGCGAGAGGATAGAAGATTACCAGACGAAAACAACTCGTACAAGGGAGAGGAGCTCCGAGTCTGCAACTTTTCAGTTGAAGAAGTGAAGAAACTCATGGATCAGCTTAAAAGCTCATCAGCCCCAGAACCAGACAACATACTGTACATCCAAAAGTCCTCAAGGAATGCAGCTCCAGTTTAGCCTTGCCACTGTGGGTCATCTACCAAGAATCTATGCGAACTGGAACTGTACCACTGGAATGGAGGGCAGCCAATGTGACCCCCATCTTCAAGAGCGGGAAGAAAACAGACCCCTTAAATTACCGTAAAATGGCGTAACTTCGGACATTTTTCGATGTTTTTTAACAATTGCTCCTGAGTGTAAACACATTATAGAGATTTAACTAGGTCAAGTGATGTATGTGATAGTGCGCCGTAATCCAGGAAGCCTCCTAAAATTATCCCCATAATAAGAGAGCTATCCTTATCCTAAATGATGTCCGAAGTTTGCTTGAAAAGTTGAAAACTTCGGACTGGTTTGGGGATTGGGAGCGTTTAAGAGCACTGAATCTGTACTCACTGAAACGTAGAAGAGAACGTTACCTAATAATATACACGTGGAAAATCGCAGAGGGTTTAGTACCAAACCTACATACTCCGATAGTCATGAAATTCAGTGATAGGAGAGGCTGGGAATGCGAAATCCCCCGGATGAATAACAGGGGTGCTATGGGCTCTCTGCGAGAGGGCTGGTTATCACACAGAGGCCCACGTCTCTTCAACAAACTCCCATGGCGAGTAAGAGACATGAGGGACATCTCGTTAGACAACTTCAAGAGAGCCCTAGATGTCGAACTGCAAAAAGTGCCAGACGAGCCCATCCTCACAAGGGAGCGAGCTGTCGCTTCAAACAGTCTACTGCACCAAATCACCACCCATAACGAGGGGCGTCGCGCTCCTTGGTGCCGCTAGAAGAGCGGCGAACACATCCAAAGGTATCCAAAGGTAAGGTATAGGTTATTTCTTATGAAAAATGATTGCCAAGAAAGCTGGGCTAACTCCGGACAAACGGAGGAGAACTTCGGACGTACGTTCGTGGCCTTATTTCATTCATCTTTTGGCTCCTACTATTTTATATGAATATTTTATTATTGCTGCTTATTCCTGTCCGATGTTTAAGTGGAAAATGCACAGTCAATACTTTTAGGCCTGTATAATCAGTATAGGAGGGGGATATATACGATGTTTAACATATATTCTGTTTGGATCTGTTCTCGTTAGGCATTGAGCTCACTCTTAGAAAATGTTGAGCAGGAAAAATAACCAATGCTGTCTAATCAATAACTCGAAAATTAACTAGGCCTAGTGAAAATATATAGGTATGTATACTATATCACTGCATATACACTTTTACAAATTTGAGCATTTTTATAGATATAACGTATTTGTTGGCGTTTCTTTCGGCAGATAAAACAAATTTGGACAAGATATATGCCTCTCTTAATTTATATATATATTATATATCCAGAATTATCCGAAATACATAAATCGGTTAGCATATTATCATATTTTTATGGGTTTTTGGACTCAGAGAATGATTATTTGATCTTTTACCACCATGTTAATGATGGACAAGTATTATGAATGATTTTCATAGGGCAAATAATAACAAACGATTGTTTTGTTCCATGTCCGAAGTTAGCAAGTTTTTTTTTTAAAACACAATCGGCTAAATGATAGTGTTCTAGCTAGAGCGTTATACAAGTGTAACAAATTTCCTTTGGTGGATGTTGTCTCTGGTAATGTTACTACAAAATTATATCAGTCACAACATCATTCATACAAACAAATTTCTTCAGGGCGATAGAAGTTTGGCAGGGTAGCGAAAAATGTACATATTTTCGTCATATATATACTATTTTTTTAGTGTACATAATATACTCATGTCAGTTTCCTAGGACTTTTACATGCTCTTCCTTTGTCATTTCTCTAAACGGACCCCACAAAAAAAACAATAAAAAGCGTTTCCATTATATAATGACAATGTCTAATTACTTATTATCGCCGATGTCCGAAGTTATCACCGCAGTACGAAGTTACCCCACTTTACGGTACCGTCCGGTGAGTCTAACCTCTGTCCCATGTAAATTATTAGAGAAAATAGTAAAGAAAAGAGTAGTCGACCATCTTGAGAGTAACAACTTGATTAGCCCCCAACAACATGGTTTCAGGGCGAAAAGATTCTGCCTCACCCAGCTGCTTGAGTACCTGGAAGAGCTTGAAACTGCCATTGATGAACAAGAACAGGTGGACGTCATCTACCTGGACTGCAGGAAGGCCTTCGACACTGTTCCCCACAAACGACTCATTAGGAAGCTACAGGCAGTAGGGATCCAGGGAAGCTACCTCAAGTGGATTCAGGCCTTCTTGGAAGAAAGAAAACAGAGGGTGGTGGTGAAAGGTGCGTTCTCTAGCTGGAGGGAAGTGTGGAGTGGGGTGCCGCAAGGTAGCGTCCTAGGACCAGTCCTATTCCTCATCTTTGTGAATGACATCCTTGATAAACTGGAATCATCTGGAAAACTGTTTGCTGACGATGCAAAAATTTACAGAAGGCTCACATCATCCAAGCCAAGGACAACATAATCCTACAGTCTGACCTGGGGAGACTTCAGGAGTGGAGCAATAAGTGGCTGCTGGAGTTTAATGACAGCAAGTGCAAGGTGATGCACATCGGGAGAGACAACCCAGGGCACAGCTATACCATGGGGGAGATGGAGCTGGCAACAACCAAGGAAGAAAAAGACCTAGGGGTAATCGTCTCTGATAACCTGAAGCCCGGAACGCATGTGGTTAAATCAGCTGCCAAGGCTAATTCTATGCTGGGTAGGATAAGGAACACCTTTACGTACATGGACGCAGATATGTTCCTGGCCTTGTACAAAGCCCTTATCAGACCCTTATTGGAATATGCTGTCCAGTGTCCAGGCCTGGTCCCCCCAGAACAGGGGGGATATAGACAAGCTCGAGAAGGTCCAACGACGAGCCACAAAGCTAGTCCCGGAGCTCAGAGAACTTCCCTATGAAGACCGGCTAACTACCCTAGGTCTTACAACACTTGAAGACAGGAGAACCAGGGGAGACATGATCGAAGTATTCAAGATCCTAGGAGGGTACGAAAACATCAAACCAAACCAGTTCTTGCAACTCACACCCAGCCGTGACCCAGGGGACACCAAATCGCCACCAGAGGTCACAGTTTCAAGCTCGGTAAATCTACAGTTATACTCCCACTACCCCCCACCACCTCCCCCCTTCAAAACACGCCTTTTAGCGTGTTTTTGGATGGTTCAGCAGACGCGGAAACTGGAAAAAAATGTATTTTGATAAAAATTTATCACCAACCAGATACAAGTTTTTTAGGTAATTTGTTGTTGTTTTTTATTTTTTATTTGGTATAGCCTACAGTGTTGTTTAATACCGAGGACCGTCGCATTTTAATATTTTTAATATTAGCCTAACCTAACCAAACTTAACCTAACCTAACCGAAAACTAGCCTGTCTCGCGACCGGTCTAAACCCAGCTCACGTTCCCTGTTTATGGGTGCGCGACGGTCTAAACCCAGCTCACGTTCCCTGTTTATGGGTTCGAGAAGGTTTGTAATACTTCAATGTATCTATTTCAAGTCAAATATACATTTCCGCGCACCATCAACCAATACTAAGTCTACTACTAATAATATTAACCCATTAGTACCAACAGAATAGCGACAAAATAGGGGTAGTATAACTGTAGATTTATCTCAAGCTCCAGAAGCCACGTCACAGGACATAAAAAAGGAACGACTTCTTTGACGCAAGAATAATAAACAAATGGAACAGACTCCCAGAAAATGTAGTAGCCAGGCCCAGTACTAGTGTTAATGTTTTTAAAAATAGATATGGGAAAATATCAAGGAAACCGACCACCTTTTATTTTGTGATTTTTTTGTTTGGGTTATAGCTAGTTTTCATCATTAGGCCTATACAGTGGTTGTCATTAATTAGAATCTCCGGAAAAAACGTTTTCCCCATTATCCAACAATCTTAAGATACGGACCCCGATAGTGGGGGCCCTCCCCACTATCGAAGTACAGGGAAATTGAGGGGTAAAAGACGAAAATAAGGGGTAATATTAGCCTAGCCTAGCCTAACAACCTTACCTAACCTAACCTAACCTAGTATATTACACCCCCCCGCTGGTTTGGTGTTTGATTAATAAAAGGTTGACGGTCGCCCAAAAAAACTTGAATGAAGTCTACGGTATTTACTCCGCAATCTTCAGCTTTAACAGGAGGTAAATATTAACTTTTTCAAAGTAATTGAAAACGTTTTTTCCAGAGATTCTAATTAATGACAACCACTGTATATATAATGATGAAACCTAGCTAAAAAAAAAAAAAAAATCACAAAATAAAAGGTGGTCGGTTTCCTTGATATAGCCTATAGCCTACCTAGATATGACTGCTACATTAATGAATCCCTGAGGGGAGGCAACCCTATGAGCATAGCTCCCTAGCCTCTTATCCATCACTATACAGTAGGTACGCAATCACTAAAGGTAAGCCGGATTTTTTTTTATTTTAATACCACAAATTTTCCGAGTGTTTTATATAAACAAAATTGGTCATTTGCATCAATATATAGTGTTTGTAATTAATTAGAAATCTCGGGAAAACCTAGTTTCCCCATTAGGCCTATCGATCGATGTTTTGACACGCTCGCTCCCCGATAGTGATTTGAAAAGACATTAGCCTAACCTAACAACCTTACCTAACCTAGTATTATGGGTGGGGGCTGCCGCCCCCACACCCCCGCTCGTTGAGTACTAATCCCTTAACAAAAAACAAAAAAATTGACTGTCGATTATACAAAGGTGAAAGAGGAGTCGATGAAGTCTATGGTGTTTACTCTGCAATCTTCAGCTTGATTGTACATTGATAACGGGAAAGTACCGTATTGACAACCTTGTTACGAAAATTAAATTTTAGTAGCCTACCATACTTTTAGCCTACAGTATATTAGGTTTTTCCGAGGGTTTAACATATTTTCATATGATCTTTAGAGCTATCGATGACTGAAAGTACCGTATTGACAACCTTGTTACGAAAAAGACATTTTAGTAGGCTACCATACTTTTTTTATTAGGCCCTATGTTTTGCCGAGGGTTAAAACAAATTTTCTTATGATCTTTAGAGCATAGGCCTATAGATACATTATTTATCTTCAAATATAGGCTATCAACAAAATTTGTGGTATTAAAACCACATGATGCACAGCTACTACAACAAGACTTGGACAAAATCCTGAAGTGGGCAGAAGAAAACAACATGGCCCTAAACGGGGACAAGTTCGAGCTTCTAAGGTACGGGAACAAGAGAGCACTACAAAACGCCACCAACTACAAAAGTGGACAGCAAGAAATTACCGCCAAGGACACAGTGAAGGACTTAGGAGTAAATATGAGCAGTGACGCCACTTTTTCCCAGCATATTACCAAAGCCACAACAGCAAAACAAATAGCAGGCTGGATCCTGAGAACCTTCCACACAAGAAATGAGAGGTGTATATTAACACTGTGGAAGTCACTGGTCCTACCACGACTGGAGTACTGCTCTCAGCTCTGGTCTCTTCAAAAAGTAGGAGAAATAACAGAAATTAAAGCCACCCAGAGGGCATTCACCAGTAAAATCCATGGGTTTCAACACTTTAACTACTGGGAGAGACTCAAGGAGCTGCAGCTGTACTCACTTCAAAGACGTAGGGAGAGATACATCATCATCTACGTCTGGAAGATTTTGGAAAAAAAGGTACCAAATCCAAACATCCAAGAGACTCAACACCAAAGGCAAGGGAGGCTGTGCTATGTGAGGACTACGCCGGGATCAACACAAAAAATCAAATCCCTGATCCACCACAGCTTTACATACAATGGAACCAGACTGTTCAACTGTATCCCAGCCCCTCTCAGGAACATGACCGGGGTGTCTCCAGACACCTTCAAGAAACACTTGGACATGTGGCTGGCCAAAATACCGGACCGGCCACCAACACCAGGATACCCCAGGCCCCAGCACCAACTCCAACCGACTTCTGGAATGGAGAGTGGAAGAAAGGGAGCTGCCTGGTCGCAGTGGAGCCCCAGCTCAACTGTGTCACTAACGGACGGAATACAACAAAGTGTAACAAAGTGTAACAAAGTGTAAAGTGTAAACCGGTAAGGCCCCTAATGTTCAATAGCCCTAGCCTAACCTAATCTGAGTATAACTAAATAAGTTGGTCACCAATTATTTTGCAATATTTGAAAACAAATATGGATTTTATATGCTCTAAACATAATATGAAAATGTGTTTTAAGCTTCGGCAAAACCTAATAAAAATATATGGTACTAAAATGGAATTTTGTCGTAACATGGTTGTCAATACCTTCCTATAGACGGCACCGATTCGTACACACGCCATTTTCACCTGTCTCCCGAGGTCTGTCCACCAGCTTTTTAGTCCACTCCACCTGCCCATCTCTGTCGATAGGTTGGGTTGTCTGGTTAGGTTAATATACTAGGTCTCAGAAACAAGATTCGTAGTTGCGGTAGTATTTACGGTATCTGGACACTTCGAGCGGAGGCGCGGTTAAGTTAAGTTAAGTAGGTTAGATTGTGCATCCGCTCTATCAGGAATTCGCTCGAAGTGACTCGCATATGTATTTACAGATACGGCCGAATACTGGTAGGCTACTAAATGGGCGCCGGCCCAACCGCCATGTTGTATACCACGTAGGCCTACTAGGTAGCCTACTACGGACACATTGTAGGCGTTAGGTGTGGATTAGGCAGCTAGGCTTGTATCCAATGTACTAGGTCTATGTTACTGGATATTTATGATTTAAATAAGTGCTACGTTTTCGATAAATCTGGTTATATGGCTTTGCAATTAGGGAAATCATGAGCCGATTTCCGACATTTAGTTAGTCTTTTTTCGATTCTCAAAATACGATCCAAGTTTTGCCAAAAATTGGCTCGGGGTTTTCCAAAATTATGCTTTTTGGGGTTTGCAATTTAGGGAAACATGAGCCAAAATTCTAAATTAGGTTACTGTAATTTGTTTACTCTTAAAATTCGCAAAATCCGAGCCAAGTTTTGCCAAAACTTGGCTCGGGTTTTCCAAAATTCGGGTTTTATGGCTTTGCAATTTAGGGAAACTTGAGCCAAGTTTCTAAATGAGGTTACTGTCATTTTGTTGTCTACAAACTCTCAAAATCCGAGCCAGCTTTGGCCAAAACTTGGCTCGGATTTTCGAAATATTGGGTTTTAGGCCTTAGAAATACCTTAAAACCCGAGCCAAGTTTGGTTTAATGTTATTTTAATACCACAAATTTTCCGAGTGTTTTTTATAAACAAAATTGGTCATTTGCATCAATATATAGTGTTTGTAATTAATTAGAACTCTCGGGAAAACCTATTTTCCCCATTAGGCCTATCGATCGATGTTGAGACACGCAACCCCGATAGTGATTTGAAAAGACATTAGCCTAACCTAACAACCTTACCTAACCTAACCTAGTATAATGAGTGGGGGCTGCCGCCCCCACACCCCCGCTGGTTGAGTACTAATCCCTTAATAAAAAAACAAAAAAAATTGGCTGTCGATTATACGAAGGTGAAAGAAAATTCGATGAAGTCTATGGTGTTTACTCTGCAATCTTCAGCTTTGATTGTACATTAGCTGCATTTTGTGTCACCCCAAAGTCTGATAACCCACTCTCATTAAAGTGTGGTGGCACAAAATGACAAGGGGCGATCCAGACTTTTAAATATATACATTATATGGACAACCTTTCCTGACTATTTTTAAGAATGAAAGTAAATATGCATTGCAGAATAATTATTACAAAGCAAATAAAGACAATATAAAAGTGAAATAGCGTAATATACCAAATATCATTAGGTATGTCAGGGACTGGAATAATCGACAACAGAACATATCGGCAATAAATTTGAATATATACAATTTAAGATGTGTTGTGACATTACATATTAGGTGAAATTATAAAACATATTTATTTGTTTAATAGTAGAGCAAGAAATATTCGCATACATAGACATTTCAATCATTCTGAGGAAGAGTGACGGATTAATTACCGTGACGAACACTGATTTTCTGAACTTAACTCTTGGTCAAGGTCACGAGGCTAGATACCCCACCCACCCCTCGATATCTACGTTCCTACTGGCCCTCACGCAGCCGTGGTGCTTAGCGCGGTCGAACCTATATTTCACAAATGTTATGATATTTATATATATGCGTGTACTGTTACTTAGTAATATTGTATTGTGTAACCTAATCAACCCGAATTATATACATTTAAGTAAGAATACACCGAAATATAATCGTGATTAGGCTCGAATAGAGTGGCACCGCGGCTGCGGCCAATGTTTATAAACAACATGCTTTAGGCCTACATATCAAGATCAATAATTAATGATCCATCATTTCGATATTATTTTGATCTAGTTGAATTTGTAAAAAATTGTGATGACTATTCCTATAATATAATCGCTTACTTTGAGGTATTATATAATAACTCCGGTAGGTTATCGGCCTTCTATAGGATTATGACGCTTCTTTCGGATATTCTGAGGATATAGCTAGGTACATTTATAATTATCACATCCAAATCGATTATTTGTATATGGATATATACACAAAGTCTTAAAACTGTTATCAAGTTCCGAAAGTCTGAATCGGGTTGAGTTTCGACCCTGTGGAAGAGCAGGGTTGAGTTGGCTTGACATTGGACACCCCTCAGGGCATTTGGGTGTGAAATTTCCAGTCTATCGGAGATAATGATGGTAATGGAAAATGCGGTAATTGATAATGGGAAAGTACCGTATTTGTTACGAAAATGAAATGTTAGTAGCATACTTTTATATTAGGTTTTCCGATGGTTTAACACATTTTCATATGACCTTTAGAGCTATCGATAACTGGAAGTACCGTATTGACAACCTTGTTACGAAAAATAAATGTTAGTACCATACTTTTTTATTAGGTTTTGCCGAGGGTTAAAACAAATTTTCTTATGATCTTTAGAGCATATAGATTCAATATTTATCTTCAAATATATCAATAAAATTTGTGGTATTAAAATAACATTGAACCCCAAGTTTTGCTAAAATAAGTTTTAATCGCCGTTTTACGCATTTAACCCCTCATTTTCCCTGTAATTCATAGCTCTCCCCACTATCGGGCGGCGTGTCTTAAGATCGTTGTATAATGCGGAAAACGGTTTCGCCGAGGGTTGTAATTATTTCCAAACACTATATAGGAGTATTGATTAAAACTAACAGGGAAAAATAAAAAAATCCATGGGAAAATTGGTGACCAATTTACACTTTGTTACACTTTGTTGTATTCCGTCCGTTAGTGACACAGTTGAGCTGGGGCTCCACTGCGACCAGGCAGCTCCCTTGGTATCATTCAAGGAGACTAGTGCAGGACTCTTCTTCTTCTTCTTCTTACCTCTGACCGGGTATAGGCTATCCTAGTGTTTACTAGCCTATACCCCTTTGAAAGGACATTAGCCTAACCTAACAACCTTACCTAACCTATCCTAGTATTATAGGTGGGGGCTGCCGCCCCCACACCCCCGCTTTGACTTAGATTTTTGGTGTATTTGTCTGTGAAGTGGGTATTTTTCAATTTGTTGATAACGAAAATCCTCCATGCGGACTATAGGCTATGGAGAAAAATATGGCGAATCTATTGGTGCCTATTTTCCCTAATAAATTGTTTCTCATAACGTCGCACTAGTGTCCTTGAATATTATCGCTCCCTTTCTTCCACTCTCCATTCCAGAAGTCGGTTGGAGTTGGTGCTGGGGTATCCTGGTGTTGGTGGCCGGTCCGGTATTTTGGCCAGCCACATGTCCAAGTGTTTCTTGAAGGTGTCTGGAGACACCCCGGTCATGTTCCTGAGAGGGGCTGGGATACAGTTGAACAGTCTGGTTCCATTGTATGTAAAGCTGTGGTGGATCAGGGATTTGATTTTTTGTGTTAATCCCGGCATAGTCCTCACATAGCACAGCCTCCCTCGCCTTTGGTGTTGAGTCTCATGGATGTTTGGATTTGGTACCTTTTTTTCCAAAATCTTCCAGACGTAGATGATGATGTAGCCTATCTCTCCCTACGTCTTTGAAGCAGTGTGCCAAAATTCGCCCATTTTCTTCGTGATCCCGAACCTAACATCTGAAAAAATATTGATACTGAAATAGGCTAAGAGCCTGTGACTGTCCCGGGGCGGCCGGGAGCCCCGCTAAACCTGCCATTCTATTTCTACATTACACTCATCAAACGATAGTTGCTTTGCTCTACACTGTACGCTACTGTACATTGGCTATGATCTTAGAACTATTATATATCACCTGTATTGAAGTCCAAATGCAGCTACTAATGTAAATATAGACGGATAAATCCAGAGCTCGAGTCATGAGAGCGATTTGTTTACACTGTGAAAACACAACTTGTTCGGTTCGGATGAGGTGACTGACTTTAGCACCAATATAACAAATATATATTACAATAAGGAAACAGCCATCGTTCATAGAACGAACTCCTGGATGGGAGAGTCCGCTAAAACAAACAAACAAACAAACAACCAATGTACCCCTACATGTTATATTGCGCCGAAGGCTGAGTCAAGACGAACACAACTACCGTAATTTTATTGGCACTCGAATGCTCAATAATATGTAGATTAAAGGATAATAATAGGTATTTATCTAAAACTATGTATATATTAACTAAACTACTCCATGTGTTTAATATATTGACTAAATTTCACTGAAATGAATAATGTAAAATATTAATTTAAGTTTGAATGTTAGTTTTCTGATCTGATCTGATCCTAATTAAACTCCCACAAAATACACGATATTTTTTCGTATGTGCTAATTTTATGGGGTCTCTAATTTCTTAAAAATAGTGAATGAATATAAATTTTATGTGTTTGACAAAGAGCGCAAGACCTTGAGGCATAAGGTAAGCTATAAATTAGTACGATTTTATGATGAATTATTGGTTTTTCAGGGGTATATATGTGGTTGGATTAATGGAAAACAACGAACGAATATCAGCAATGTTTTCCATTGTGGTGTTTCCGAGAATAATCCAATGATGACGTCAAATTAGCTTGCCGCCAATCAACTGTGGAACACTTGGAAATGTGTTAGCTGTTATTTACCGATATATTTGTGGAAAAATAGAGTGAATTAAGGGGCTGGAATATAACATTGACTTCATGTGAAGTGCGAGTGCCCTACACATTCTAAAATTGTGCATATTAATCTTGGGGAACTCATTATATATAAGGTATAAGTTCAAGGTGATACTTTGGATAAACCTGACTTCTAGCAAGCACCAAACAGCGATTTTTTAAGTAGCCAAGCATATTATTTTTTTCAGATAAGCCTAGGCCTACTTGTATTAGCCTAGGCCTATGATGATAATGATGATTTGAAGCAGAAATGAGTAGCCTAGGCTGAGGCTAGGCGTATTAGGCTTAGGATAACCCATTATCCAACAATCTTAGGACTGCCCCCACTAGTGGGGCTATGTATAATGTATTGATAGGCTAATGAAGATCAAGGAAGATTTGAGGTTAAAGACAGTAAAAAATAAGGTTAGCTAGGCAGCTGGGAATCTGATTCTGGTAGGCTAAGACTCAGAGCCCACTCTTAACCCGGGAATGGCAAAGGTCCTTAATTATGGTAATTATTTAGAAGATGACCTTTTTTTCTAGTTATTAAAAACTTACTCTATGGTGTATTATATGATATATAAAAGCAATAGAACTGTTAAAATGACCTGGGAAGTGTATATTAAACTTAGCCTAGACCAACATTCCTGTTTTTTTTTTTTTTTTTTGTAAGGCTAGGCTAGGCTAACCTAGCCTAGGCTACTCTTGAGTTTTGGAACACAGTAGGCCTAAGCCTAGGCCTATTTTAGATGTCTAACTTTTAAAATAATAATATAAAAATACGTAGGCTTGGCCTAGGCTAGGATTATTTTTTTTTTATCATTATACCGAAAGTTGTATCACTCAAAAAAACAGCGTCATTCGATACCCTGGCTAGGCTATAGCCTATGACAATAACAGTTTGCCGTCATGCCGTGGGATTAGGCCTATAGGGGTAGACCTGTCACTGAAGAATACTTTCGCAGTCTTACCGTTTGTTTTTGTTTTCAAGGTATAGGCTATAGGCAGAATAGGCTACAGTAGTATCTTATCTACTGGTATCTTATTTTATTGTAGTTTATATTATGAGTGGAAGATTTGCAATAACTTACCCTAACCAAAGTCCAAACTTAGTGTCCAAAGTGGGATCTGCACCCTGCCTCTATGTTCTCATTTTGTATACCGGTAACTTTTTAGCCAGATTACCGGTACAATTTAATAAGTGTACAGCCAGCAGCTAGGCCTACCGCCTACAGTGCATTTATAGATTTCCCGGAATCCCGGCCATGACTTGGGTATCACTAAAGAATCTTTCCGCAGCCTTATGTACAATTGTTTGTTTTTATTTCTTCAAGGAATATAGTACAGTAGTTTATTGTTCAATTGTTTATCATGTTTATGAGTAGATAATTTGCATTACCTTACCCTAACCTAACTTTACTTAGTCTTAGTGTCCAAAGTGGGGGCTGCCACTATCCCCACAGTCCACACACCCGCTAACTAACATATATTATTGGTATGTCTTGTCATTACTATAACCTGACTTCATGGGGGTAACGGAGACTTGATTGAATATTTTCGGAATTAGCCTCGCAGAATCTTGAGTCTTTTAAAGTTGTGAAAATTAAAGTAAGTTTCTACGTTCCTACTGATTGTACTTAACCCGAGATGGGAATAGCCTACCCAGGTATTTTTTACTCGGCCCAGGGAAAATAATAGACAAACAAATGTTCTAATCAAAGTTTATTCTTGAAACTTGGTACCGGTATGTATTTTAACCAGTACTCTATAGTAACTCATGTATCATATGAAAGGATATAAATTAAGTATGTAATAGTTCTTGGAATGCAACAACAAATATACATGAAATCTTTATTGGACAAAAGTTACAAAACTAAAACAGGGACTGCTAAGAATAATTTAAAAACCTGTTTTCAATGCCTATATTAGTGGACCTGAAGTGAATCTCTTTGAGACTGAAGTACAGGCAGCCAGCTCCCCTAGTATCCTGATTAAACACCAGTAAACATACATAACATCCCTTTTACTTACAATATTATTAATTCCTTTTAATAAATTTTGAGCATGTATTGTGCGTATATTTACCTTCACATCTCAAAATTTCTCCGGCGGCCGGGGGGCATAGCCCCCCGGACCCCCTGTTATCTAGCGGGGGGCTGCGCCCCCCGCAAACGCCGCGCAAAGTTGATCCTTGTAAGCTTAGAAAAATGATCCAGAACTGGATAATTTCTGTTTTGGCACCCTGCTTTGAAGTGAGACCATCTTATTTAGTTTTTCCCTAATCTGGAATGGTTTCCAAGGAAAATAAATGTAAGGCCCTAGTCTGAATAATTTCGCTAGGCTATACCCAACTGTAAATGTCCAATATAATTACTGGCACTAGGCCTATGGCCTGGTGACCACCGGGTTTACCAAATGCAAATTCTGTCGAAAGGTCTGCCCACTTTGCCTAAGCTATAATATACACAATATAATAACAATTCCTTACCCCTTCAGGAAAATGTAAAATCCCTGAATCTTACTGATACATACTTGTAGTTTCTGAGCCTCATTAATGCAGTGTTGATAGTTCCCAATGTAAAAAGAGTTCTTAACTTCGAACAGCTCATCCACGTCTGGGTTTGCCATGTTGACAGCTGACAGTTGTGCCAACATAACAAAATAACATTTACCACATTGACTTCTATATTTACATATCTATCACCCTGTTTATAACCGTATCGCATTTTTCATCATTTAGATTGCAATAGAAGTTAACGAATGTTGTCAAAAAGCGGTAATATAATGCAAATGTACATCACTGAATGCATGAAGGAGTTGGTATCTCTGATCGAAGACGTGTCTTCATTTCAATCTCAAGTAATATAGTTATTACTATTGTTGTATCAGTATCAGTTGATGTGATAATATATGTTCAAACACATGTATAATTTATTTATTTTTTTATTATATCCGAATATCTACAAGACTGTATTCAAACATGTTCAGGGTTTCTTTAAACAGCGGGAAATTTGAAAACCAATAGTAATCTGACAGCTACTATATTCCACTCATTATAGGTAGGGCAGAAATCGAGACCCCTAACCTCTGTAACTAAGAAAGGGCTAGAGAAAATGGGCTGTAGATTTCCACAGTATTTCACATCTATTCCCTGGCTGGATTAGGCTACTCTGTAGTTTTGTTTAGTTATAGTCCTAGAGGTTAGTGGTCAACATTTTTGGCCAACCTATAATGAATTAACTTGAATCTATTCACTGTAATTAAACAAAATCTTGACCACTAACCCCTATAACTAAAAAAATGGACTAGAGTAATCGAGCTAATATTTCTATAATTTGGGAAGAGTCAACCAGGTAGGCTACTAGGCGTAACAGTTTTCGGAGCTACAATTCCTGGCCTACTTATAATGAATGGACTGTGTAAAGTTCACATAATTCGTTCACATGAACTAATAATGCTCAGTGTACTATCTTGGATCATTGAAAAACAAAAATACGGCACACGCATTTACTGTATAGCCTACAAATAAATCTTTCTCTTTTTGGGCTTGATAATGACACAAGATTAGTGTTGACACGTTGCCAATAAATAAGTAGCCTATGTTCCTGTTCGCTTTGGTCTTCATATTCCTTATATATATATATATATATATATATATATATATATATGTGTGTGTTATCATTTCTATATATATATATATATATATATATATATATATATAATAAATCGCATAGACTTGTGCATATTTCTTCAACACCGAAATTCCGCGCACTAAATCGCATAGACTTGTGCATATTTCTTCAACTGTCTTGATAGCGTAATGCATATACAGGTAGTGCGCGGAATTTCGGTGTGAATGTCCTAGGTTCGAGTCCTTGGAGTGCCACATATATTTGTTGATTTCATTAATTGAGTTTAGAAGTGTAGTTGGTTGGTGAAAACATATACTTCACTCTGGTTCAGGAGCAATTTATAGCGAGGCCTTCCCAAGGGTTAAGTGCCCCATTAACCCATACCGTACCAGGGACGTCCCTCTACTGTAATAATATTCTGGCAACAATTAGATGATTGTATTCAGCTTAGGAAGGATCTCTAGCAATATTTAGGTTTCAAACTATCTCAACCAACCCTTTTAACTACCACAGATCCTTCCTAAGCTGCATAATATCGTCAAAATATAGCTGGAATAAAATATAACATGTCGCTGGTACTCAACGGATTAATTACTCCTTCCATTCGTCTATACATTAGGCTACCATAGCGCAGTTGGAATATATGTAGCCTACATTTGAGTGCGTAGTGTGCAAAGGCGAGCTTGTGTTAAGTGATGATCCTGTGGCTGTGAATTTTGGAAATGAGTCTTTGGAGCTGGTGAACAAGTTTTGTTACCTAGGAGATACCATCTCTGCCGGTGGTGGGGCCGAGGCTGCCACTGTTGCTAGAATTAGGTGTGGCTGGGGGAAGTTCAGAGAATTGATGCCAATCCTGACCATGAAAAGAATGCCTCTCCCCCTGAAGGGAAAGGTGTAAGCCTCATGTGTTAGAAGTGCAATGACGTATGCCTCAGAAACATGGGCCGTTAAAGTAGAGGATGTCAACAGAATGGAGCGTAATAAGATGAGAATGGTGAGATGTGTGGGGCCAGGCTACAGGATAGAATAACAAATGTTGAGCTGAGGAGACGTTTAGGTATAAAGAGTATTAGCGAGGTGATGCGTACAAGTAGACTGGGATGGTATGGACATGTGGAGAGAATGGATGAACAAAATTGTGTGAAAAAATGCAGGTCTGTGATTGTGGAGGGAGCTGCACCAAGGGGTGGACCGAGGAAGACCTGGGATCGGACTATACGCGCCGATCTCAAATCCAAGAACTTGACAAGTGAAGCAGCCCTTAATAGGGTTGCCTGGAACGTCGCCATTAGGACAAGAGACTGAAACTGCACTTATGTGTGGAACACTCAGTCTTAAAATGTTATGTATGTATGTATGTATGTACATACTCATATTAATATACAGGATTCGAAACTGCATAGTAAATCGTAGACTTGTGCATATTTCTTTAACTGTCTTGATAGCGTAATGCATAAGTGCGCGGAATTTCGGTATGAGTGACCTAGGTTCGAGCCCTTGGAGTGCCACATGTAGGCCTATTTGTTGATTTCATTAATTGAGTTTAGAAGTGAAGTTACTTGGTGAAAATGTATTATATAAAAGTAACTTGAGGCATGCTATGCTTACAGGTAGGCCTACCTACCCAATAGCACTATCGTTAGTGATAGCCATTTGTATTTTGTACTATTGTTAATGTCTTGTCAAGTTGCAAATTTGATTTTAATAGAACATTTTGACACTAATTGTAGTTTCTTTATTCATGCAGAGTTTAGTAAAATTTACCAGACCATCCCCGACTTCCCAAATTGACTAGTTCCTTGAACGTGACGATAGTGCGTTGTTATGTGTGCGATTAGTTTGCTTGGGAAACAGATTAACTTGCTCATGTAGTGATGCATGTAGGCCTACACCCTATGTGGTAGATTGTGTTCTTTTATATATAAATTATTGTTTTATTTAAGCGTTGTTTTCACATAGCGATTTTGATTAGTTGTTTTGTCGTTTTACTGTGTTCGTATAAGTTTTGGTTTGTTTATTTTGCAAGTCTTACATTATAATAATTCATTCTGGTTCAGAAGCAATTTATAGCGAGGCCTTCCCGAGGGTTAAGTGCCCCATTAATTACGCCTTCCATTCGTCTATACATTAGGCTACCATAGCGCAGTTGGAATATATGTACATGCTCAGATTAATATGCAGGATTCGAAACTGCATAATAAATCGTAGACTTGTGCATATCAACTGTCTTGATAGCGTAATGCATACGCGCGCGGAATTTCGGTGTGAGTGTCCTAGGTTCGAGTCCTTGGAGTGCCACATGTATTTGTTGATTTCATTAATTGAGTTTAGAAGTGAAGTTGGTTGGTGAAAACATATACTTATAACGAGAATAAAGTATTGTAGTTCCCGCTTTAAATGGTCCATATTCTATTACACGCTTGTCTTTATAGAAAAATGTATATTACTTGGGTAACTAGTGTATTATCTCAGACGCTCAATAACATTCACGACATGGATATTTATAATTGTACTCACACATAATGACACACACTCATACACACACCTATACACTCAGGAAGATAAGCCTTCAGCTAGGCTACATTGTTCCCCAGAGTGTTGGGGCTTGTATTTAGGGTGAATAAAGGATGTATGGTAGTGGATAATAGTCCGAAAATCTTTGACATTATTCCTAAAACCAAAGTTACCTAATATAGATTAACCCAATAGGCTATATACTAGATAAGATAGCTGATTTTGAATCACCAAATATCTATTCGCCTTCCGAATACTTGAGGGAAACAACACTAGTGCAGGTTAATCTGTTCTGTAGGCTATGCGATGCCGCTATATTTAATACCCTCTCAAGATCATGATTCATGTTGACAGTCTATTCTGGCTATCATTAGACGATGTTATACAGCTTAGGAAGAATCTATGAACATTATAAGGGTAAAGAATGTCAATTAACCTTCTGACATCCATATATGCCCTTCCTAATCTGGATAAAAGCGTCTAATAATAGCCAGAACACAGAAAGGTATGCGTAATCGGATCTTGAAAGGGTTAACTTTGGGTAATACAGGAGAATAAGGGTGCCGAGCTTTAAATTCGGTTATAGGAAGCCTTCCAGTGTTATATTAAGAGTCCCGTTGAGGGGAGATAATTGGTTTGTTCCCAAAACCTCCATCAAGCTTAAAGAAAATACCACCAAGACCGCCCTTCAAGATAAATATGTACATTTGTCGGTAGAAAAATGTCCCGGTCTGCACCTAAATTACAGGCTCACTATATCGCTCGCCAGGACAAAATTGACATCTAAATGGCACGAAAGGTCTTAAAATTTACATAAATGTGGCGATATGTCTTAAAATCACCTAACTAATGGGGCGAACATCTTAACATATATAAACTAATGGGGCTAAGTATGAGAGAGAAAGGGGTCTAGGAAGAAAACCCCTTAAGTGTAAATCTCTCCTTAATTGGCGATTCTCTTGGTGCGCGACCTCGTTCTCGACATTAGTACCTTCATTTTAACCCTTTCAGTACCAGTGACGACTTTTTATTTGATTTCATCTACATTTAGACGATTTTATGAAGTTTAGGAAGATTATATAGTAGTTAAATGAATTAATCGAGATAGCCTGTAGCATTTAGGTGTATATGGATCTTGGGTGCGACAATGTGAAACACGCTAGGACGTACTACCACACCCACTAAATGTCCACCTTGGCTGGGATTGAACCCAGGTCAAGCAGATTCACACGTGAGCGTGCTCTCCATTCGACCGCCGCGGCTCTAAATGTGTGCTTTAGTTTGTTTGTGTGTATGTGTGTGTGTGTGTGTGTGTGTGTGTGTGTGTGTGTGTGAGAGAGTGATTTTGTGTAAGAGAGTGAATTATATTAAGTATGTGTGTGTGTAGGTGTATGTACTGTAGGTGTGCATGTATATCTATGTATGTATGTGTGTATGTATGTATGTATGTATGTCTATGTGTGAATGTGTATCTGAATGGATAATTTAAGACGCAACATTAACAACTCTGCATGCAAGTATCAAAATAGATTGATGGTTGATTTAAGGGTTTATGGCAACATTGAGGTTGCTCGAAATGACGGTGTGAAGTTTTCGTATCAAAGATTCTTATTCATACATGTCTTTAGGAATACCCTATATGCATTTGAATGGCCTAGCCCTATTTTGAACTTTGATTACCCCACGCCCCCATTAGCAATGTCAAACGCCCCCACAGGGAGGCGCCACCCGAGGTTGGGAAACGCTGTCCTAATATACGGGATCTACAGACTGATCCTGGCTGCTAACGAGAGTGCCTACATACCCCCGAAGGAGTAGGACGTGGGAAGAAGACTTTGTGGGTCCCCCGAGACGGTCCCTCCAGCCATAGCCTTCACGGCCATGGACAGTTTTTGAGAGAACTTCCCCAACCGGCGCGTGGGATCGAAACCCCTACACCAGAGCTAGCGCTCCCAATACAGTTACTAAGCGGGCTCGGCCACCGTGACTGTGTGACTGTGTGTGTGTGTTTGTGTGTGTAGGGATGTGTGTGTGTGTGTGTGTGTTTGAGAGAGAGAGAGAGACAGAGTGTGTGTGTGTGTGTGTTTACGTGTCTGTAGGTATGATGGTGGTTGTGTGGCATATAAACAATGTAGAACAAATCGGGTCTAGGTTGCTTAGTTAGGAATGTAAACATCAGGTCGAGCTATGTCCTTCACTCAAGTAATGGTCAGAGCGAGGAGAAATGTACTGAGAGAGAGAGAGAGAGAGAGAGAGAGAGAGAGAGAGAGAGAGAGAGAGAGAGAGAGAGAGAGAGAGAGAGAGAGAGAAGAGAGGAAAAGAAAAAGAGAGAGATATATCATGAACTTGGCCTAACTTGAGTCTAACCAACAAAAACCTGACCCCCACTATCAAGCAAGGGACGGCTGAGTCAAGGGATGCAGCAAGAGTCTACTTATAAACATTAACAGGCA
>CM064516.1:30765229-30820604 GCA_032716605.1 Paralithodes platypus
CTTCAGGATCCGGATTTACACGAACGCCTTGGTCGGCAACTTTTTCCCGGTATACGCTTGATATGACTATGGAGCGAAACAGGGGGGGATCCCCATGGAGTTAATAGGGTTAAGGGCCCTAAGGGGAGATTTTTAGTTTGCTCCCTAGACCTCCATCAAGCTTAACAAAAATACCTCCAAGATCCCCCTTCAAGATAAATGTGTAAATTTTTCGATTGAAGAATGTCCCGGCCAAAGGCCGATTCCTCCTAAACTACAGGCTCGCTATCGCTCGCCAGGAAAAAATCAACACCTAAGTGGAACAAAAGGTCTTAAAATTGACATAAATGGGGCGATAGGTCTTAAAACCACCAAACTAATGGGGCAAACATCTTAAAATCTCGAAACAAATGGGCTAAACATGAGGAAGAAGGGGGTCCAGAAAAAACCCCTCTTAAGTAAATATCTTGAGGCCGTATCGACTTTCAAAATACACTTAGATAAATGTATGCAATCAAACCTTCATCTACTTCAGTTTTATAGCTGAGAAAGACTAGGGGAATGACACATGTATACACTGGGGTATGTGCTACTTTATTTACCTTTCCATGAGCAACCTTGTTAAGGGGGGGGGGGGGGGGACCTGTTTTTTTTTCTCTCTGGGTTGTATCCATTCGGCCCCATTCAGCCTACTGTTGTAAGACGTTTATCCGCATCCAAGTGTCGATTTATACCTGGCGAGCGATGGCGAGCCACTATACTTTGGATAATGAGTTAGACAGCTGGCTAAATTTTTACATTTTTCGATAGCAAAATGTCTCCGGCGAAGCCGGATTTCTCCATAAATTGCTGGCTCGCTATCGCTCGCCAGGAAAAATAGACACCTGGATAGAGATAGGTCTAAATGTCTTAAAATAGTAAGCTGAATGGGGCCAAATGGATACAACCAAGAAAGAGAAACAAAGCAGGTCACCCCCCTTAAGACTAGTTTGTCTGTTGCTGTTTGCATTCCTTTGTATATTATCCTTTTAACGAGCGACCTTGTTAAGACTAGTTTGTGTGTTGGTAATCGCATTCCTTTGTATATTATATGTATATATTATGTTATATATTATAATAATGTATCTTCATTCTAATTTCCGATACCAGTCCAAAACAGGTTCAAAATGTTGCCAAACAGAAAGTTGCAAATCAAAAATTGTCGGAAAAAGCAATCGTGTAACTCAACCTTTAAGGGGAGATGTGTATTTATCTATTTATTTATTATTATTTGTGTTCATAGTTTCCTCCCTAGACCTCCATAGAGATTAAAAATACCCCCAAGACCCCCTTCAAGATTATTTTGTGCATTTTTCGGTAGAAAAATACACAGGTTCCTCTTAAATTTCAGGCTCGGTTTTGCTCGCTAGGAGAAAATCAACTGCTCAATAGGTGGCGTTCTGAGAGTGAGGGTCTGAGTCTGGAGGGTGAGACGGTGAAGCACTTGAACGAAGCAACCAGCCGCTTCAGAGATGGAGCTGCTTCGAGCCATGATGGATGCTTCACATGTCTCACTCCCCAGACTGGAACAAGACCTCACGGGCTTCACCCTGTTGAGCGGTGGAATGTACAGGCTCTCAGCCTATTCCCGAGAGGGAGTAGTTGGAATATAGAAGAACAAAAAAACAAAACAAAACAAAAAACTAAAGTATATGGCACGAACAGTCTTAAAATCGTCAAACTAATGGGTCGAATGTATTATATTCTCAAAATGAATGGGATTAAGCATGAGGGAGAAGGGGTGCATACCCCACTTCCCCTCCATCTAAAGCAGTTGGTATTGGAGGGGGTCATTATTAATTCTACTCAGCTAGATTGGCATGGACGTGGGAGAGTAGAGCTACAGGGAGTTACAAGGAATAGTTACCATCACAAAGTCCTTATGGTACATTCAGGGAATTGTCTATATGAGAAAAACAACCAAGAGATTGATTTATATAGTACACTCACTGCAAAGACTATTTACTTTATTTTAATCCTCTCTATTGAAAACAAAACATTTACTTCTGAGAGAAGTTCGTTCCTAGTAGAACAAATCAAATCTAATATGTGATTTTTTTTTGTATACAAAGTCAATGCTATTATTAGAATCCAGAAAAGATATGGTTTCACCTTTAGATCCTAAGGGCGGTGTTACAGGCAGCCCTGTTCTGTGCTGCCTCACTTGTTAGGTCTTTACATTTGAGATAAGATTGCATAACCTAATCCTAAGTGTTTCTAGGCCTACACATCGGTGCAGCCCCCATCACATTCACAGACTTGCATCTCTTCTACTCAATTCTGCTCAAGCATTCTCTCCACCTGCCCAAATTAACCAAGGCAACTACTGCAGGTCGGGCATCCATGATGGTTCCTCCTCTGGTGGTTCTTATATAAAGCTCAAGCGTCCCCTTCAGGATGTTAACAGGTTACTAGCTAATTATAAGACAGTTTTATTTGTGTCCTCTCCCGCACTCACCCACCCATACACACACACTCACCCACCCACACAGACACTTACTCTCTCTCTCTCTCTCTCCTTGATAGATGTGGTGGCTGGGAAGCGCATACGTAGGATGAAGGTGAAGACAAGAGACACCACGTATAATATCATCCTTATTTTCAGTACTGGTTAGCTTTCTGCAACAAGTAGTTCCAACAACGTCTGCCATGACCATTGTATGAGAACGAAACACAAACGAAGCTAAAACAAATACAAAACAAGCAAAAAACAACTCGATATTAGATTAAAATATAACACAGAAAATATGTTGCTCATGGCAGAGGTTGTTCCCGAAAACTACCCAGTACTGAAAACTACCCAGTACTGAAAACTACCCAGTACTGAAAACTACCCAGTACTGAAAACTACCCAGTACTGAAAATATAAATGTTAGGTTAACGTGGCGTCTCGAGACTTACTCCAGCCATCTGGTCTGGTCTCTAGACTTCATCATCATCATCATCATTATATATATATATATATATATATATATATATATATATATATATATATATATATATGTAATAGTATACAGTATATACCGGTGTATAGATATATATATATATATATATATATTATATATATAGATATATATATATATATAAATATATATAGAGAGAGAGAGACAGAGAGAGAGAGAGAGAGAGAGAGAGAGAGAGAGAGAGAGAGAGAGAGAGAGAGAGAGAGAGAGAGAGAGAGAGAGAGAGAGAGAGAGAGTGAAGGCACACTAAAGGTTCTTAAATAATTACGTAGCAACCAACCCGCCCGTGGACATCCGGAAGGGGACGCCCATGCCTTAGTGACCAACCACCAGGGAGCGTTCTTTTTTTTTTTTTTTTTTTTTTTCTATGTGATTGAGGGAGGCAAAAGGCATAACTGCCTATAGCGAGTGCCTCCCCCATAGTTGAAAGAGTGACAGGGCCAAAATCAAGGGACGTTCGAGCCAAAATGCCTGGACACACGGAGTTTGAAGCAATTTAAGTCATAGGAAGAGGGAAAGACTGATTCTGGGAGAGAGTTCCAGAGCTCAGCTGTTGAGTAGAAGAAAGTTTGAGAGTAACGTTTCACTCTTGGGTTGGAGAGTTGCACAGAGTAGGGGTGGATTGAGTTGCAAGACGGGTACCACGTGCCCTACGTAAAGGAGGTGGTATGCACTGGGATAGCTCTGAGGAACACTGATTATTATAGTAGCGATAGAATAGCGAGAGAGATGCAACATTGCGGCGGAGAGAGAGAGATTGCAGAGAGTTGGTGAGTGGACGGGAGTTAATGATACGAAAGGCCTTCCTTTCAACTTTGTCTAGGAGAGCAGTGTGAGAGGAACCTCCCCACACATGTGAACAATACTCAATACAAGGGCGCACTATGCCCCTGTACAGAGCAAGAAGCTGTGCAGGGGAAAAGAACCCCCTAAGGCGGTTGAGCACACCCAGCTTCTGGGATGCTGCCTTAGCAAGACTGGTAATATGGTCCTTCCAAATGAGAGCAGAAGAAAAGAGACACCAAGAATATTGAGAGAAGATGAAGGGTTGATTTTTGTATTGTTGAAGAATAAGGGATAGTCCGCTGGGAGATCCTGACGGGTAGATAGATGGAGAAATTGGGTTTTGGAAGCATTAAAGTTAACAAGGTTTTCTCTGCCCCAATTGGAAATAGTATTTAGATCAGAATTTAAGAGTTCTATGGCTTCATTACGTTTGTCGTTGAGGGATTGCTGGCTGGGGCGTTTCTGAAAAACTAATGGAGTAGTGCAAGGTTGAGTCGTCTGCGTATGAATGGATGGGAATTAAGGTACAGTTAAGGAGATCATTTATAAAAATTAGAAAGAGAATAGGAGATAGGACAGAGCCCTGAGGAACACCGGAGTTTATAGAGTGAGGAAGTGAACAATGGCCGTCCACAACCGCGGCTATGGAACGGCCGGAAAGGAAATTAGAGACAAAGGCACAGATGGAGGGATAGAAACCGAAGGAGGGTAGTTTAGAAATTAAAGATTTATGCCAGACTCTATCGAAGGCTTTCGATATGTCTAGTGCAATAGAAAAAGTCTCACCGAAGTCCCGAAAGGAGGGATAAGCTGCATTTTGGCCGCCCTATCCGGATGCAAGAGGTTTTTATTTTATGCAGCCCTGTATTGACCGTTTGTACTCCCACGGACAATTATTATACTGCGTTTTGAACTCTCTGGGTTGTATCCATTTGGCCCCATTCAGCCTACTGTTGTAAGACGTTTATCCCCATCCAGGTGTTTATTTATACCTGGCGAGCGATAGTGAGCCACCATATTTTGGATAATGTGTTAGACAGCTGGCTTATACTACTACTACTACTACTAGGTTTGTTTTTCAAAAAACGCCAATTCTTACAGAAAAATGTGCTAAATTTATTCGGAAACACTTCTTTTATTGTATGCATAAGTTAGTTTGAATAAAAAGTATATATATACAAAAATATAATAAATAAATAATAAAAAAAAACAATAGGGATTAGGTCAGAGGAAATTTGATTAGGTTAGGCCAGGTTCGGTTAGGCTATGTTGACTAATATCGGTGGAAACATACGTACGCGTCAGAACAAGGCTACACAAAATACATTCGCCTTACGGATATCCGCGACCAAGTATGATTTAGCGACATGTTGTTGGCATCAAGTATTCTTGTGGGGGATGGTTCACTTTATGGTCGATTTTTTTCATTTATTAATTATATTTATAGTTTCCTCTTTAGACCTCCATCAAACTTAATAAAAAAAAAAAAAAAAAAAAAACACACATCCATTAGATCCCCCTTCAAGATTAATTTGTACATTTTTCGGTAGAAAAATTTCCCGGTTTACAGGCTCACTATCATTCGCCAGGAAAACAATCGACACCTAAATAGCACGAAAGGTCTTATTGACAAAGAAATGGGGCCTAAGATCTTAAAATCGACAAACTAATGGGGCAAACATCTTAAAATCTGAACACTAATGGGGCTAAACATGAGGGAGAAGGGGATCTAGAAAAAACGACCCATCTCCCCTTGAATATGAATCATATATACGAAACAAATACCCGGGATAATACTAATATTCGTGTGTATAGTATAGGCATAGCTTCCTACATGGATAACTTAAGGAGAGATATCCACTTGAGGGACTTTTTTTCTGGACCCCTTTCTCTCATGTCTAGCCCCATTGTTTTTGAAATTTTAAAATGTTTGCCCCGTTAGTTTGGCGATTTTAAGAACTTTCACCCCATTTTAAGACCTTTCGTGCCATTCAGGTGTCGATTTTATCCTGGCGAGCGATAGCGAGCCTGTAACTTAAGAGGAAACGGCCTTCGGCCGGGACATTTTTCTACCGAAAAATGTACAAATTAATCTTGAAAGGGACTCAAGGGGGTGTAATTTTAAACTTGCTGGAGGTCTAGGGAACAAACTAAATACCTCCCCTTAATACACTCATTGGGGGGGGGGGGGGGGAGGGGGCCGACTCAAGACAGAGCCAGAATAGGGGACAACACAACAGAACACAATGTACAATACACACACACACACACACACACACAAAATACAACATTCTTCATATAAACCATCTACTATGCAATATCTCCAGTGAGGTTAATAATGTATGTACTGTCTGTCTGTCTGTATGCTTTATGAACGTATGTCAATAATAATGGGAATCCTTTGGTATTAAGGGAGCCCACCTCGCTTTTTTTCTCTTTCTCTCCCTCTCTCTTTGGCTTGTATCCATTCGGCCCCATTTAGCCTACTGTTTTAAGACGTTTACCCTCATCCAGGTGTTAATAGTTTCCTGGCGAGCGGTAGCGAGCCAGCATATACTGTATATATTTTTGTTTTGACAGCAAGCCAAATTTGTAAATTTTTCGATAGAAAAATTTCTCCGGCGAAGCCGGATTTCTCTAAACAATGCCGGCTCGCTATCGCTCGCCAAGAAGACATCGACACCTGGATGGGGATAAACGTCTTAAAACAGTTGGCTGAATGGGGCCGAATGGATACAAGCCAGAGAAAGAGAAAAAAGGAGAAAAAGAGAAAAAAACAGGTGACCCCCCCTTAAATTAAAAATAAGAGTGCACTTGGAATCAAATGGTAAACTATTGTTGAACCAACCCTCAGGACAGAAGAGGATACTGAAGAGTAAACACTGGACTGACCACCATAAATGTAACACACACACACACACACACACACACACACACACACACACACACACACACACACACACACACACACACACACACACACACACACACACACACACACACACACACACACACACACACACACACACACACACACACACACACACACACATATACATAATATATGTGTGTATTTGATGTGTGTGTTTGTATATTATACATATACTGTAGTCATATAGGCCTACACACGCACATACATAATTATGATGATTATTTCTCTATTTTATTGATGTTGCTATTTATTTAATTATTATTTACATATTTTCACACATACTCAAAAAAACATACACTCACATACATATACATACTGTACACACACATACACACACATACGCACACGCAAATAAGGACGTTGTTTTGACTAGTCTATTCGTAATAATGACAGCAGTAAATTACCTATTGTTGAAACTATGCTATCTATCTCTCTCTGTCTCTCTCTCTCTCTCTCTCTCTCTCTCTCTCTCTCTCTCTCTCTCACACACAAACACTTTACTTGTCCCCAACTGTAATTCAATTATTCACCTAATCCTGTTATCCATACCATATATAATATGGCTAAACTAGGCCCTTATTCAGTTATAGGCGGTAACGTAAGGCACTTAACTGCAATATGTAATATGTCTGAGAAGAATGTTATTAGGAAATGGGAATCTATATGCACTAGACAAGAGAACGACATACGATTGTGTGAACAAATTAAAGAATTGTGTGGCAGGAAGGATAAAGGTGATGACATTTTATCTAGGGAAGAATGTGTTCTTATCATAAACCAACTATGTACAGAATGATTATCTGGATTAATGAATTTAATTGAAATATGTTTTAAATATTGTCTAATATACTATGCATATTTATTGTGGGTGATGTGTGTGTCTGAGTGTTGAATTACAATGTACATTTTTAATGTGAATAAAGAACTATGAATTGAATTGAATAATATCAATGATCTCACATAATATTATATTCATGTTTAAGTATATCTGTTTGTGTCTGTGTGTATATGTATCAATATCTCTTTCTCTGCCATGTAGTTATTCTCTCTCTCTCTCTCTCTTTCTCACACACACACATATACAGTCTCACACACACACTCTCTCTCTCTCTCTTTCTTACACAAACACATATACAGTCTCACACACACACACACACACACACACACACACACTCTCTCTCTCTCTCTCTCTCTTATCATCAACAATATGGTATTACTACAGGTTATTCCAGGTGATATAGAGGTATGCACACATTTCAAGGCCGGGGGATCGAGTTACCCCTTAAGTCTATTGTTTCAAACATAAGGCCGGAGGATCGAGTTACCCCCTAAGTCTATTGTTTCAAACATAAGGCCGGAGGATCGAGTTACCCCTTAAGTCTATTGTTTCAAACATAAGGCCGGGGGATCGAGTTACCCCTTAAGTCTATTGTTTCAAACATAAGGCCGGAGGATCGAGTTACCCCTTAAGTCTATTGTTTCAAACATAAGGCCGGATCGAGTTACCCCTTAAGTCTATTGTTTCAAACATAAGGCCGGAGGATCGAGTTACCCCTTAAGTCTATTGTTTCAAACATAAGGCCGGAGGATCGAGTTACCCCTTAAGTCTATTGTTTCAAACATAAGGCCGGGGGATCGAGTTACCCCTTAAGTCTATTGTTTCAAACATAAGGCCGGGGGATCGAGTTACCCCTTAAGTCTATTGTTTCAAACATAAGGCCGGGGGATCGAGTTACCCCTTAAGTCTATTGTTTCAAACATAAGGCCGGGGGATCGAGTTACCCCTTAAGTCTATTGTTTCAAACATAAGGCCGGAGGATCGAGTTACCCCTTAAGTCTATTGTTTCAAACATAAGGCCGGGGGATCGAGTTACCCCTTAAGTCTACTGTTTCAAACATAAGGCCGGGGGATCGAGTTACCCCTTAAGTCTATTGTTTCAAACATAGCCAGGGGAAGGGCAATAGATACCTTAACAGTTAGGTAGTAGAAAATTAATAATAAATGATAAATGGTACTAATACAAAATAACACACGCACATATTCACTATTAAATATATGGTAATGCATCTCAAGATGAATATATATATATATATAATAAAAACAATTGGGACATATAACTAAAACTAAATGCAAATGTATGAAAAGTATGAACTGTAAATAGATAATGAATAACAATACATAATATATAGCAAACCGTATTAAATAATAAAACGCATATACATGAAAACAAAAACATCTGACAAATACTGGGTTAACAATATAGGAGTATCACAATTATAATGACTAGTAGAAGGAATATCAATACATAACACAGAAACAGATGTCGGCAAAATTAATGCAAAATAAAAGTAGGTGATAAATAGGTAGGTAGACAGAGTAGAACATAACAATAGGTAGGTAGACAGAGTAGAACATAACAATAGGTAGGTAGACAGAGTAGAACATAACAATAGGTAGGTAGACAGAGTAGAACATAACAATAACATTAAAATTGTACACACATATTTATATGATATTGTGCTTGCCGATTGATACAACGGTAAATAATATTAATATTCACTAAAACATGTACAATATTACTTAGTTAGTTAAAATAGGACTTTACAGGCTATCGACCCATGAGGATCATTACGACCACCTTAAAGTCAGGAAGAACATAAGACCGGAGTCCCGGAGACCCCCCAAGTTTATACCCCCAGGTATACTGGGAATATAAACCTGGAGGTTGTCCTGCTCGAGAACCCCAGACGTCTTCCTTAATCGCAACCAGGACTGGAGCCTCTGACGAGAACCCCAGTCCCTTGTTGATCTAAAACAAAGAATATAGTAAATCAATTTCAAAGGTAAAAAAACAGAACAAAAAAACCTGAACATTAACAGGTGATTATACTCTCGCTGGACTAATGGGTACTCGTGGGGAAGGCAAGGGGTTGTGGCAGGTCAGGGATAGGCTTGATCAAATTACCCACTTGCTCAGGGTACACAGGCATCAACATTAAGGGGGAATGGTTAATTTTTCTGGATCCCCATCTCCCTCATGTTCAGCCCCATTATTTACTTTTATGAGATCTTAAGACGTTGGCCCCATTAGTTTGGTGATTTTAAGACCTTTCTCCTCTTTTTTTGCCAATATTAAGATCTTTCATGCAATTTAAGTGTCGATTTTTTCCTAGCAAGCGATCGCGAGCTGGAAGTATAAAAGTAATCGGCCTTCAACCGGGACATTTGTCTATCGAAGATGTACACATTTATCCTGAAGGAGGGTCTTGGGTGTGTTATTATAGCTTGATGGAGGTCTAGGGAGAAAACCATAATAAAATAATAATACACAGATAAATATTTAAGTAAATACATAAGCCTATCCCCCCCCTTAATACTCTGATCACCACTTTTAGGGCGTAGTTCAAGGATTTCTTTTTTTATTGATGGATGGATTTATTTAAGTTTAATTAATTAGCTGAATAATTTATGGAGGATTCGTACCCGGGCAGCAGGATTTGGAGACAGGCTTCCTTATCTCAACGCCTTGACCTATTTTTTTTTTTTTTTTTTTTTTCGGAATATTTATTCCTTTAACAGCTGATATCTCAATATTTAGTGAAAATAATTTGAAGTAACTGTGTCTGCATCATATTAAGGGGATATTTTTCACTATTATGATGATTATATTTTAGTTTCCTCCCTAGACCTCCATCAAGTATATATAAACACCCGCAATCAAATTTGTGCATTTTTCGGTACAAAAATGCTCCGGCCGAAGGTCCTCCTAAATTGCAGGTTTGCTATCGCTCACAAGGAAAACATGACATGTAAATGGCACGAAAAGATCTTAAAATTGACAAAGAAATGGGATATGAGAGAGAGAGAGAGAGAGAGAGAGAGAGAGAGAGCGAGAGCGAGAGAGAGAGAGAGAGAGAGAGTGTGAGAGTGAGAGAGAGAGAGAGTGTGAGAGTGAGAGAGAGAGAGTGTGAGAGTGAGAGTGAGGTAGAGACATCCTAAACCAGCCAAAAAAAAAAAAACTAAGCTAGGAAGCAGCCGCAGGAGAAAAGATTAAATACAAAACACTTGTATTTTATAGTGGGAGGAAAGGTACACATAATGGGTTAAACCGAACACTCGGCCTGTCGCGGGTTTCCCACCACAGAAATAGAAAAAGAAACGAACGAGAGAGAGAGAGAGAGAGAGAGAGAGAGAGAGAGAGAGAGAGAGAGAGAGAGAGAGAGAGAGACTGGAGAGAGAGAGGAGAGAGAGAGAGAGAGAGAGAGAGAGAGAGAGAGAGAGAGAGAGAGAGAGAGAGAGAGAGAGAGAGAGAGAGAGAGAGAGAGAGAAGAGAGAGAGAGAGAGAGACAGAGAGAGAGAGAGAGAGAGAGAGAGAGAGAAAGAGAGAGAGAGAGAGAGAGAGAGAGAGAGAGAAAAAAAGTCCCTACATGGCTTGTCTAGGTTATCAGGGGACAGACGGGATGGGCGGAAGAGGATGCGGATGCTGAAAGTACTGGTGCATTTACTACATTTTTCAGGAATATATATAATTTTGCTGAAGGAATATCTTGTTCGAGCAACACGCATGTTTATATATATATATATATATATATATATATATATATATATATATATATATATATATATTTATTATCAGTGCATGAAATGGCTTGAGGGCTAACATCGGCTTCCCGGATATGGCAGTGTTCGTGGACCGTTCTCACTTGATCCCGGGAAAGTACGAACAGGACCATTAAGGGGGGAATGTTTCACTTTTTGTTCAATGTTTTCATTTGTGTTTTAGTTTCTTCCCTAGACCTCCATCGAACTTTAAAACAAACATTCATTAGATTCCCCTTCTAGATTAAGTTGTAATTTTTTTGGTAGAAAAATGTCCCAGCCGAAGGCCGTTCTTCCAAAGTTACAGGCTCACTATAGTTCGCTAGGAAAAAAATCGACACCTAAATAGCACGAAAGGTCTTAATATTGACAAGGAAATGGGGCGAAAGGTCTTACAATCGACAAACTAATGGCGCAAACATCTAACATCTGAAAACTAATGGGGCTAAACATGAGGGAGAAGGGGATCTAGAAAAACGACCTATTTCCTCTTAAATCGCCACTCTACAAGCAAATAGATTATTATTTTTGATTTTTGTATTTTGTTTTACGATGCCTTAGATTCTATAACCGGTGAATTAAGAACTCCTAATCCACGTTGTTATAGATAGCGAAATATTTGTTTAAGGAGAGATGGGTAGTTTTTCTGGTCCCCCTTCTTCTTCATGTTTAGCCCCATTAGTTTACAGATTCTATGACGTTCGGCTCATTAGTTTGGCGATTTTAAAGCCTTTTATCCCATTTCTTTGTCAAAATTAAGACTTTTCGTGTAATTTAGGTGTCGATTTTTTCCTGGCAAGCGATAACGAGCCTGTAATTCAAGAGGAACCGGCCTTCGGCCTGGACATTTTTCTATCGACAAATGTACAAATTTATCTTGAAGGAGGGTCGTGGTATTTTTTTTGTTTAAGCTTGATGGAGGTCTAGGAGGGAAACTAAACAAAATATTAAATGGTATACAAATGAGCAAAACAAATACGCCCATCCCCCGAGGAGCTGATCGAATGTGCAAATACAAACATAGTGATTGAATTATGAAAATAATATGTTATGAATTATACTAAATAATTATATAATATTATAAATGTATCGTCTTTATGCCCGAGGGGGTGGCCACGAAATGAATCGCCTACATCGAGGTTATTCCTTCAATGATCTAGCTTCTGACTATTGATTCGTATGATGTTAACCCCTTGAAGCTCTGACGCGCTTTAGCAGTTTATTTTTTGGCTACCATTAGACGATTTTATGCAGCTTAGAAAGGATGTGTGAGTATTAAAATGGTAAAGACTATCTCAATCAACCCTCTGACTTCCATATACCCTTCCTAATCTGCATAAAATCGTCTAATATACTTACCAGAAACATAAAATAAATGCGTATTGGATCTTGAAAGGGCTAATAAAAAAATATATGCACGGATGAGTTTAAATTGTTAAATACAACAACCCTGATTGAAATATGTCCAGGTAGGTTATTGAGTTTTGTGATTTTTTTTTTAGTTTGAAGCAAGTTCCAGAATGTTGACAATACATTTGTCATTGGCCGAGTTTGATATCTGTCGGTCATTACCTATTTGTGAGTCTGCTCTCTCTCTCTCCTTCTCTCTCTCACACACTCTCTCTCTCTCTCTCTATATATATATATATATATATATATATCTAGCTTGCTGAAAAGCCCCAGTACTTGAGGCATTTTCGGGAGTTTCCACCTATTCCCAGTTTTTGCCCAAGGAACCCCACATATTAGCTGCGAGGCCACACATGCCTTATTTGGATATTTTATCGACACGGCTCATTTGGGCAGAATTTTGGGGAATCACGTACGCTTGTATTTTTAAGGGGGTGGTGGTTATTTTTTGGTCTCTCTCTCTCTCTCTCATATATATATATATATATATATATATATATATATATATATATATATATTTAGTTTCTTCCCTAGGCCTCCATCAAGCTAAACAAAACATCCCCTAGACCCCCTCCTTGAAGATACATTTGTACATTTTTCGATTGAAAAAATTCCCAGCCGAAGGCCAGTTTCTTTTAAATTACAGGCTTGCTTTCGCTCGCCAGGAAAAAAATCGACACCTAAATTACACGAAAAGTCTTAATATTGACAATACAATGGGGCAAAAGGTCTTAAAATCGCCAAACTACATCATAAAACTCGAAAACTAATGGGGCTAAACATGAGGAAGAAGGGGGACCAGAATAACGACCCATATCTCCTTAATGGATATTTTATCGACACGGCTGATTTGGGCAGGATTTGGGGGAAACTCGTACGCTTGTATTTTTAAGGGGAGATAGATCGTTTTTCTGGGATCCCTTCTTCCTTATGTTTAGCCCCATTAGTTTTCAGATTGTATAACGTTCCTGCAATTTTAATTCCTACAATTAGTTTGGCGATGTTAAGACCTTTCGCCCCATTTCTTTGTCAATATTAAGACTTTTCATGTCATTAAGGTGTCGATATTTTCCTGGCAAGCGATAGCGAGCCTGTAATTTAAGAGGAATAGGCCTTCGGTCGGAAAAATTTTCTATCGAAAAATGTACAAATTTATCTTGAAAGAGGGTCTTGGGGGTGTTATTTTTATTAAGCTTGGTGGAGGTTTAGGGAGGAAACAAAACATAATATATAAATATATGTAAATAAGGAAATAAATACGCCCATCCTTCTTAAGGGGAGGTTTCTAGTTTGTTTCCTACTCCTCCAGCAATCTTAAAATTTCACCCTCTTGACCCACTTTCAAGATAAATTTGTACATTTTTCGGTAAAAAAAATTCCCGGCCGAAGGCCGATTACCCTTAAATTACAGGCTCGCTATCGCTTGCCAGGATAAAATCGACACCTAAATGGCACGAAAGGTCTTAAAATTTACAGAATGGGGCGGAAATTCTTAAAAATCACCAAACTAATGGGGCAGACGTCTTAAAATCTCAAAGGCAATGGGGCTAGACATGAGGGAGAAAGGGGTCAAGAAAAAAGTCCCTCAAGTGGAAATCTCCCCTTAACCAACTATTTATCTTCGTAGTTCCTGATACTGAGCGAATACTGAGGGAACGAATGTTATAATTTGGTAAAAAAGAGAACGAAAATATAGGCAATCAAATTCGAAAATTATAATAAGTATTTATCATAAAATTAATAAACAGAAGTGTGTGTGTGTGTGAGTACTAGAGGAAGAGAGAGAGAGAGAGAGAGAGAGAGAGAGAGAGAGAGAGAGAGAGAGAGAGAGAGAGAGAGAGAGAGAGAGAGAGAACTAGGGTGAGAATGTAAATGCGAGAGAGAGAGAGAGAGAGAGAGAGAGAGAGAGAGAGAGAGAGAGAGAGAGAGAGAGAACTAGGGTGAGAATGTAAATGCGAGTGAGAGAGGAAAATAGGTATGTAAGTGCATGTCTGTATAACTAGTCAAAACAACCAGCAAATTCAGTGTTTTCATCATGTTTTATTATTTTCCTATATTTTCGTGTTCAAGTTGTGTTGCTTAGAGTTCAAGGTCAAGTCAAGTGTGGGGTGGTGATCAAGGACATTGATAACCTAAGAAACCACTTTTTATCTAGTCGTGGTAAATTAATTATACATAGCCATATTATAGTGATCCTAGGACCACATATACCGTGTACACTGTACACACACACACACACACACACACACACACACACACACACACACACACATACAGTATATGTATATGAATTATTCATATTGACAGGTAGATAAATAGTATGGGGGAAAACACAGGGAAGAGCTATGATTCTTTATTCTCTAACGTTTCGGGCTATGTATTACCCATCTTCAGAGAGAAGATGGGTAATACATAACCTGCATAGACAGTCATACACTCATGTGTGTGTGTGTGTGTGTGTGTGTGTGTGTGTGTGTGTGTGTGTGTGTGTGTGTGTGTGCCATCAAACAACAACTATTGCGTCACTATAGCCAGGTTCCTCCTTCAGTCTATAATCTATCCTTATCTCACTACCGGATCAACAAATACAATAAATAAAATAAAAACAGAATAAAATAAAATTATCAAGGTCGAAATTGATTTATATGAAGGTCGTCTAACCAGTTACCATTCTGAGATAAAGCTTGAGACAAAAACACACACACATACACATTTAACAACAGTACATATATAATCATATACAGTATATGGAGAAATGGATACATATACAGTATATACACAGTATATAAATGGCAAGATATCTATAGATTAACTAAAATGCTTAGTGCACAGATTCAATAATACACTAGTTCTAGGTAAACTTGTTATTAAGAATAAAGGACAGAATAATTTGATGCATATATTGAGACTCTTGAGAGAGTTCACACCATAAGTGTCCGAAGATGGTTTTGTGCATTTTTTGCATCATACTGCTACAACTGCTTTTGGTGGTAATGATGCGACAGACTTCTTACTTGGCAGCAGAGGCCCTATTAGTCTGCAGTTTGTGCTTAGGGTTCTATTTGGGAGTGTTTCGTTAGTGTTGGGCAACACTGATCTACTGATTGGAGTTCGATCTGCAGTAATTTTAGGTTTAGGGATGGCATCGTCTGTGGTGTTGAGTGGAAGAGGGGCGACCTTGAATGGTGGAAACGAAACAATTATGGTGCCCTTCTTGCCCTGGGTTACATGATCGAGGACCTTTTAGCGGTGATTGGTGTTGGGTATCACATGCGTTGATGACTAGTGTTGCCCTCTGGAATCCCATTTTCTTTGAGGGTACTGGCCCTAAGTTTTTTTTTGAGAGGTGATAAGACTTCTATGTTTCTGAGTACTCTGAACGCATCAAAGAAAGACAGATATAGACGTTTAACTTAAGAGAGAGAGAGTTACAAGGAGCTATATGGGGTAGTTAGGAAATAATTGTGTATACTTTTAGGTACAACTCTTATTCCTATTTTGAAAATGTTTGGTGTTCATGTGTATGTGAGAGAGAGAGAGAGAGAGAGAGAGAGAGAGAGAGAGAGAGAGAGAGTAAAAACCACAGTAGGAAGCTAGAGAATTCCACAGTAAGGTCAGTCAGGGTAAACTGGAAAGAGTGAAAGGAGGTCATAGAGGAAGCAATTTTTTTTGTATCCTTCCCAGTTTGCCCAGTTCGTACAGCCGGTCCCAAACATTCGGTGACAACAGCTAATAAGGGACGGTCTCTGTATCCCTGTTTTCCTCATGTTTAGCCCCATTACGTTTAAGATTTTTATCCATTTACCACATTTGTTTGGCAGTTTTAAGACCTTTCGTGCCATTTAGGTTTTGATTTTTTCCTGGCGAGCTACAGGGAGCCTGCACTTTAGAAGGAACTGGCCTTTGGCCAGGGCATTTATCTACCGAAAAATGTACACATTTATCTGGAAGGGGTCTTAAGGTAATTTTTATAAAAAAGCTTGATGGGAGGAAACTAAAAACATTAATACACGTATAAATAATAAGTAGACAAATAAATACAATCTCCCTTAATAACTAAAAAGATAACTTTTAAAAATACCATTGCTTGTTTTGATGGTCCTCATAATATGCTTCCAGTTACCCATTAACACCTTCAGGATATGATGATACTTTTCTTAACTTTATACTGGCTGTTGGTAGACGATCTTATTTAGATTAGGAATAGTAGGTGTCAGAGGGTTAATAGAGAGAGACCCGACTCATTTCATTTTAGAGGGTCTTATAAATCTAAGTAAAATCACCTAATTTATGAAGAAGAAGAAGGAGAAGAAGAAGAAGAAGAAGAAGAAGTCTGTAATTTTAAGAGGAACCGGCCTTCGGCCGGGTTTTTTTTTTGATAGCAAACCGTACAAATTTATCTTGAAGGGGGGCTCTTGGGGTAATTTATCTTGAAGGGGGGCTCTTGGGGTAATTTATCTTGAAGGGGGGCTCTTGGGGTAATTTTTAAAGCTTGACGGAGGTCTAGGGAGGAACAAAAATTATAATGAAAAAAGTCAAATATATAAGCAAATAAATACGCCCATCCCCCTTAACTGCTCCATCATGATAGGATAAACAAAAAAAGACCTGTCATTATCCTTCACCTTTCCCGGCCACTTAAGATGATGGATCTCCCTTCAGACCCCATGGAACTCCACCATTTTTGTTTGTTATATATTACTAGTGAGGAGGAAGGGAATCGTCTTGCCCATATCAAACAGTGAGGAAAGTTCAATGCTAATACTATCCTCATTCATTAATTGGAGGTCAGGTTTTAGTCCTCTTTTCATCTTTTTGTTTATACATTATTCCATTTATTTATTATACATTATACATTATTCCATTCATTTATTATACATTATACATTATACATTATTCCATTTATTTATTATACATTATACATTATTCCATTCATTTATTATACATTATACATTATTCCATTTATTTATTATACATTATACATTATTACATTCATTTATTATACATTATACATTATTCCATTCATTTATTATACATTATACATTATTCCATTCATTTATTATACATTATACATTATTCCATTCATTTATTATACATTATACATTATTCCATTCATTTATTATACATTATACATTATTCCATTCATTTATTATACATTATACATTATTCAATTCATTTATTATACATTATACATTATTCCTTTCATTTATTATACATTATACATTATACATTATTCCATTCATTTATTATACATTATACATTATACATTATTCCATTCATTTATTATACATTATACATTATTCCTTTCATTTATTATACATTATACATTATACATTATTCCATTCATTTATTATACATTATACATTATACATTATTCCATTCATTTATTATACATTATACATTATTCCATTAATTTATTATACATTATACATTATTACATTCATTTATTATACATTATACATTATTCCATTCATTTATTATACATTATACATTATTCCATTCATTTATTATACATTATACATTATTCAATTCATTTATTATACATTATACATTATTCCTTTCATTTATTATACATTATACATTATACATTATTCCATTCATTTATTATACATTATACATTATACATTATTCCATTCATTTATTATACATTATACATTATTCCTTTCATTTATTATACATTATACATTATACATTATTCCTTTCATTTATTATACATTATACATTATACATTATTCCATTCATTTATTATACATTATACATTATTCCATTCATTTATTATACATTATACATTATTCCATTCATTTATTATACATTATACATTATTCCATTCATTTATTATACATTATACATTATTCCATTCATTTATTATACATTATACATTATACATTATTCCATTCATTTATTATACATTATACATTATACATTATTCCATTCATTTATTATACATTATACATTATTCCATTCATTTATTATACATTATACATTATACATTATTCCATTAATTTATTATACATTATACATTATTCCTTTAATTTATTATACATTATACATTATTCCTTTAATTTATTATACATTATACATTATACATTATTCCATTCATTTATTATACATTATTCCATTAATTTATTATACATTATACATTATACATTATTCCATTCATTTATTATAATGAATGAATTATGATGGTGATGGAAAGCCATGCCAATTAATACCAGTGCTATATTTGTCCTCACTCTTTATATGAAGGGATATTCTAGTGCCCCCTTGTATTTCTTTATTTAATTAGTTATTTTTATTTATTTATTTAGCTATCAATCTCTCTAGATATCGATACTTTTTATATATTTTAATTCATTCATTCATTCATTCATGCACTTACAGTAATAATTATTCCTTTATTTATCGTTTATAGTGAAAGTGCAATGTTAATTTTATCTCTAGGTATATGAAGGAGACAAAAGGCAAATCTACCTGTAACAAATGTCTCCCCTAAAGTTAAGTGATAGAGAGCCAAATTCAAGGTACGTTAAACTCAAAATGTCTGGACACACGGAGTTTGAAGAAATGTAAATCATAGGAAGAGGGTAGTACAGATTGAGGGAGAGAGTTTCAAAGCTTACTTGTTGAGTAGAAAAAAGGTTGGGAAAATCGGCTCACTCTTGGGTTAAAGAGTTGGACAGAATAGGGCTGGGAGTGTGTTGAAAGGCGGGTGCCCAACCCCATTCTCTGTAAAGGAGGAGGTATACACTGAGAAAGCTCTGAAAAACGCTGATTGTTGCATTTCATGACCATTATCGGTTTAAGGGGGGTGACCTGTTTTTGTTCTGTCCTTTTCTATCTTTCTCTGGCTTGTATCCATTTGGCCCCATTCAGCCTACTGTTTTAAGACGTTTATCCCCATCCAGGTGTCAATTTTTTACTGGTGAGCGGTAGCGAGCCAGCATATTTTTTATTTTTTGTTTGACAACAGGCTAAATTTGTACATTTTTCGATAGAAAAATGTCTTCGGCGAAGGCGGATTTCTTCGTATAATGCTGGCTCGCTATCGCTCGCCAGGAAGAAATCATGGGGATAAACGTCTTAAAATAGTTGGCTGAATGGGGCCGAATGGATACAAGCCAGAGAAAGAGAGAAAAGGACATAAATAACACAAAGCAGGTCACCCCCCTTAAGGTGGTGTCACACGAGCGACATTTCCGTCATTTTTTACGAGCAAGTTTCCTCTGGCAGCTTGATAATATAAGTACCATAAGATATAAACTACATAACATAATATAAGTACCATAAGATATAAACTACGTAACATAATATAAGTACCATAAGATATAAACTACGTTTTTTTTTTTTTTTTTTTTTTTAAAGAGACAATGAACGGAGGAAGGAAAAACACAGATAAAACAAAAAGGTCCATGTGCCTAAAGGCATCCTCCATTCATAAAATGTTTGTAACAACTGGATTTAAACATTTGTAAATTGTAAGTTTGTGGAAAGCAATTCGAGGGAAGTGAATTCCAAAGAGTAGTAGCTCTGGGGATAAATGAATTCTGATAAGCAGAAGTTCTGCATTGTGGAGGAGAAAGTGTAAATTCATGGGCGCTCTCAGCTGCCCTAGTTCTACGGGAAAAGATGTGGAGAGGCGGCACAATTGTAGCAAGTTCCTCGGAACAATTGCTGTGAAAATATCTGTAGAATAATGCAAGGGATGCAACGTTTCTTCGTATGGATAATGTAGGAAGGTCCTGTGTGATTGCAGGGTTATTGATTAATCTAATAGCTTTATTTTGAATTTTGTCCAACTGCCTCAATGCAACCACTCCACTTCCACCCCACAGAGGTGAACAGTAATCCATCTGAGAACGCACATGACTTTTATATATTACGGCCAACTGCTCGTCAGTGAAGAATTCTTGAACTCTGTACAGGAGTCCCAGTTTTTTTAGAGGCATTCTTAGCAATGCTTCTAACATAATGTGTCCAGCTCAAGTTAGTAGTTAATGTTACACCGAGAATGTCAATACTAGGGGAAGTGGGAATATTTACATCATTAAAAAATATATGGGAGTCAGTGAGATTCTGTCGGTTCGAAAATTGAATGTACTTGGTTTTCTGTGCATTAAAGGAAACTAGATTCTTTTGTCCCCATCCATTAATTCTAGAAAGGTCCTGGTTCAGAGAAATTGCAGTGTTTATTTTTGAATTTATAAGATCGGGTTGGGTGAAAGAATTGGTAAATGTGAAGGAACTGTGGAGTGTTGAGTCATCTGCGTAGGAATGTATTGGATTATGAGTGGTAGATATGAGATCATTGATATGAATGAGGAACAGAATTGGGGCCAAAACTGATCCCTGCGGAACACCAGCATTTATTGAGTGAAATTGAGAATAAAGGCCATCTACCACTACACGTATTTTTCTGTTATGAAGATAAGAAGAAATTAGTGGAACTAATGATGCAAGGCCGTATTGTGACATCTTCGACAATAAGGATTGATGATGCCAGACTCTATCAAATGCCATATAAGTACCATAAGATATAAACTACGTAACATAATATAAGTACCCTAAGATATAAACTACGTAACATAATATACATTCGATTTAGTTTCCAATTCGAATGTTACAAATCCTCAAAATAGTACGAGAAAAAAACTTGCTCATCAAAAATTGGCGGAAAATGCGCTCGTGTGACACCACCCTAAGTTCCTGGCAATATGAAGTCACATCGGCGCATTTCCGGCAAGGTTAACAATTTGGCTCTTATAAAAGGTTAAGGAAACTAATGTCTATATTTTTAGATGACGGTAAATTGAATACCTTAGCAGCATATTTATCAATACTTAAAGGAAAAATATGAAACTATGAAGTCTCAGCATTATGTTAATACCAAGTTTTCATCAATAACAGAATATTTCGGTACAAAAGCATCGTAATGGCTGAATAATCAAGATGGAGACATAGCAATTTACCGTCTACTTAACTCTATATATGCTATGGTAAGATTGGTTAAGGGGAGATCCTTCACTTTTTGTCAATTTTTGTATATATTTATTATTTTTCTAGTTTCCTCGCTAGACCTCCATCAAGCTTAAAATGAAGCCCCCTAGACCCCCTTTCAAGATAAATTTGTACATTTTTCGGTAGAAAATGTCCTGGCCGATTCCTCCTAAATTACAGGCTCGCTATCGCTCGCCAGGAAAAAATTGAGAGCTAATTGACAGGAAAGGTCTTAAAATTGACAGAAATGGGGCGAAAGTTCATAAAATCGCCTAACTAATGGGTCTAAAGATGAGGGAGAAGGTGGTCTAGAAAAGCGACTCGTCTCCCCTTAAGATTGGCTGACCCTGGTTTAGTGTGGCAGCCCAGTGAGAGAATTTGTGGGAATTGAGTAATTTGAGACTAGTTTGACATCTCTACCACGGTATACAGTTTGGGGCAAATATCAGTGTTTCAGAACTCTAATGGAAGTTAACCCTTTCAAGCTCCAATACGCATTTCTGTTTTGTTTTCTGGTAATTATTAGAAGATTTTATTCAGATTAGGAAGGGTATATGGAAGTCAGAGGGTTGATTGAGAGAGTCTTTACCGTTTTAATACCCACATATCCTTCCTAAGCTGCAGAAAATCGTCTAATGATAGCCAATATATACTGCTAAAACGCGTCAGAGCTTCAAGGGGTTAATTGAAAAGGAGCTGCCAAAGCCAACATAGGCTAAACCTATGATGGTTCCATATCTAATTTTGATTGTATTTCGTTTTTGATTACGTGTGACAATTTTGATAATTTTATCAAGAAGTGCACAATTCTTCTACCTAACTTCTTAGCTAGTTGAGGTCTACTGGTGGAAATAGTAACATTCCGACATATCATGGGAATTCAAATTTACTATATCGTGTTTATAATTCAAATTTACTATATCGTGTTTATAATTCAAATTTACTATATCGTGTTTATAATTTAATCATGAGAAATATAGAGAGTAATCAAGTCCCTATGTTATTTTTTTTTTCCACATTGAGATCATATGCAAATTATACTTTACAACATAGTGGAAAATTCGATATACATGGTGATCAGCTTTATGGTAAGTTTAACAAGAAATATAAGCACAATATTTTAGATGTCGTGTTTTTCGTCCTTGTATGTGTGAATTCCTCAAGCTCACGATTTACGTTTTAATGTAATTGTTTTCTTCTTGTTTTCGTTCTCAAACCTGGTATATATTTGTTTAAGTTCCAAGGGTACAAATGTAAAAATTTCATTATGCATTCAATTTTTTTTTTATCAGTTTACAAAATGTGATATATTTTTCATTGTTGAAAACATCAGTATAATGAGTCATGCATACTTATGTAATACATTTCCCTTTCATATTTTTTTTTTACTAAAACAAACAGCCTTGCTAGAACTATTTTGTATCCTACTGTTCGCTTCCTTTGCATATTCCTTCATAATCAGCAAGAAAATCTAATAATCAAAATAATCTGCTTTAGCAAGACGCAACTAGCACATAACATAAAGTACTGTAGGTCGAGTTTCCAGACTACGATCTTCGAAAAAAAAAAAAAAAAAATATATATATATATACTGTATATATATACTGTATATATATATCATCTTTGTTAACCAGCAAACAGACCTCTGAAACATTTCATATAATTTGCATAGACAGGAGGCGAGTAGGACACAACAGGAAATAGGTCGAGTTTTTTGGATACGATCTTTGAGAAATATGGTATCAGTTGTTCATCTAATCGGCAGGAACAAATAGATTCACTTAGCCCTCAGAAGATACAATACGCATTTGTGTTTGGCTATTACTAGACGATTTTATTCAGATTAGGAAGGGCATATGGAAGACAGAGGGTTAATTAAGACAGTCTTTACCCTTATCATTCCCAAAGATCCTTCCTAAACTGTACATGATCGTCTAATGAGAGCCATAATAAACTGTCAAAATGCGTCACGAGCTTCAAAGGGTTAATATAATCTACATATACAAGAGGGTCAAAGGACACAACAGGTATATAGATCGAATTTTAAGAGAAATATGATATCCCCTCCTCATCTAATCGACAGGGTTATAACATTCCCAGCATTGTTCGCAGCGTGGACTCTGATCTCTGATGGTATGACCTCTCTTAACCCCTTCTGTACCGGCGACGTCTTTTTAATTTTATTCCGGCTACTATTAAACGATTCTATTCAGTTTAAAAAGGGCCTCCAACAATGAACAGGCTTCAAACTATCTCAATTAACCCTTCTTACTACCATAGATCCTTCTTGAACTGCACAAAATCGTCTAAATATAGCTAGAAAGAAAGAAAAAAAATTGTCGGTACAGAAGGGGTTAAGAGGAGAGGGTAATTTTTCTAGATCCCCTTCTCCCTCATGTTTAGCCGCATTAGTTTTCAGATTTGAAGATGTTTGTCCCATTAGTTTTTCGATTTTAAGACCTTTAGCTTCATTTGTTTTTGTCAACATTAAGACCTTTCGTGCCATTTATGTGTCGATTTGTTTTTCCTGGCGAACGATAGTGAGCCTGTAATTTTGAAAGAACCGGTCTTCGGCCTGGACATTTTCTATCGAAAAATGTACAAATTAATCTATAAGGGGGATCTAATGAATGTTTTTTTAAAGTTTGATGGAGGTCTAGGGAGGAAACTAGAAACATAATACAAATATACATAAATGAGCAAATAAATAAGCCCCTCCCCCCATTAAGCCGGTGGCACACAGGCGCTTTGCCCCTCAACCTTTATTCTCAACACTGGTCTGGCAGCTTATGAGGTAAACTTTGAAATAATACTGTCGCCTAAATTCATCTATCTACAGTATACTCTAGTTTCCGATGCCAGTGCAAAATATCCCAGAATATTTGCAGAATTGCTGTATGTTAAATTTCAAACAGTGAACATTAATTTAGTGAAAACTCTCACTCGATCTGTGCGGTTCAAGGGAATGTTTTAGATTATTACATCAGTGTATAGGAATTGTTTAATAATATATGTACCACTAATCATTGCAGCCGATTGTACAAAAGGGCGAAGGAACGCGAAAGTGGTCCCGGACCCTGATAATAGGAACTTTAATTGTTGTTTCTGTTTGGGCTCTGTCTCGTGTCGGTGACCTGCAGCAATAGGGTATGTGCCTGAGTACATACATACCTACCTACCTACCTACCTACCTACATACATACATACATACATACATACATACATACATACATACATACATACATACATACATACATACATACATACATACATACATACATACATACATACATACATACATACATACATACATACATACATACCTACATACATACATACATACATACAATCTTTTTCTATGGGCATCTATGTCAGTAACCGATTATATTTCTTTTATCATACAGGATCAGCGGAAGGAAATAAACAAAGGTAATGAAAACAGGATTCATGCCGCTAAATTTGGAGGTTTTGCTGAAAATACACTTCCACCATTCCAAAGTACCGATTCGTAAATGCTCAGACTATGGTTTATGCACTACCTGGACCATACTTAAGGGGGGACGGGCTCATTTATTTCCTCATTTATGTATATTTTATATATTTTCTTAGTTTCCTCCCTAGACCTCCACCAAGCTTAAAAAAACACCCCCCAAGACCGACCCTCCTTCAAGATAAATTTGTACATTTTTCGATAGAAAAATATCCTGGTCGAAGGCCGGTTTCTCTTAAATTGCAGGCTCGCCATCGCTCGCCAGGAAAATATTAACACCAAAATGACACGAAAAGTCTAATATTGACAAAGACATGGGGCGAAAAGTCATAAAATCGCCAAACTAATGGACCGAACGTCATGAAATATGAAAACTAATGAGGCTAAAACATGAGGAATAAGGAGGGACCAGAAATACGACCCATCTCCCCTTAAGTGGTATAACATTAAGGCTACAGTTATCCCCTTAAGTTATAATGACACTAACTTTTATTATATATTAGCTAAATTTCATGACCCTGAATGAATACTTAACTCTATACAATGAATACTTAACTCTATACAATGAATACTTAACTCTATACAATGAATACTTAACTCTATACAATGAATACTTAACTCTATACAATGAATACTTAACTCTATACAATGAATACTTAACTCTATACAATGAATACTTAACTCTATACAATGAATACTTAACTCTATACAATGAATACTTAACTCTATACAATGAATACTTAACTCTATACAATGAATACTTAACTCTATACAATGAATACTTAACTCTATACAATGAATACTTAACTCTATACAATGAATACTTAACTCTATACAATGAATACTTAACTCTATACAATGAATACTTAACTCTATACAATGAATACTTAACTCTATACAATGAATACTTAACTCTATACAATGAATACTTAACTCTATACAATGAATACTTAACTCTATACAATGCAGAACTTCTCCTTTTCAATAATAACATAAACAGACCGAACGAACTCACTCTGGACATCCCTTCCTCAGAGTAACCTTCCACCTACCTTCAGTTCACAACACATTAGGATACATAAGAACATAAGACATTAGGAGTCTGCAGAAAGCCGATTGGCCCACACAAGGCAGATCCCTCTAGACTATACTGATAAATAATGTAATGTATTCTTTAGCAACTATCAGTCGTTTTTACTATACTTAGCAAAATAATTGGGTTGCTTTTCTTGTGAGCAGATGTTTTGCTAATTTAAACACATCCAATGTCTGGCCCCCCTTTTCCCTCGTGTTTAGCCCCGTTGGTTTTCAGATTTTAAGACGTTCGACCCATTAGTTTGGCAATTTTATAAACAGCATATGGTGAGGGTCACTTTTAAGGGGAGATATCCACTTGAAGGATTTTTTCCTTGACCTCTTTCTCCCCCATGTTTAGCCCCAGTACTATTGAGATTTTAAGACGTTTGCCCCATTAGTTTGGCGATTTTAAGAACTTTCATCCCATTTCTGTCAATTTTAAGATCTTTCGTGTCATTTAGGTGTCGATTTTTTCCTGGCGAGCGATAGCGAGCCTGTAATATAAGAGGAACCGGCCTTCGGCCGGGAAATTTTTCTACCGAAAAATGTAAAAATATGTCTTGAAAGGGGGTCAAGGGGGTGTAATTTTAAGCTTGATGGAAGTCTACGGAGAAAACTAAAAACCTCCCCTTAATGTGTTCATCCTTTATCCTGTACATTATAGGTAGGCCAGATATCCAGACCTCAACTTCTCATAACTCCAAGAGGACTTCAGTAATTGAACTTTTATTTCTACCATTTGGGAAGAGTCAGCCAGGAAATAGGTATGACATTTGACAGCCCATTTGCTCCATCCCTTTTTTTAGTTATAACGGTTAGTTAAGGGGTTATATCTCTGGCCTACCTACAATGAACAAGGTATACTATGTAATTAAAATCCACTCCGTCAGCTTTCCAAAGGTATATATAATTTTTTTTTATAGCCCCAAAGTGTAGAAGAAAAACAAGTCCAACAAGCAGAAGAAGAGGTCAGTGGGGTGCGCATATACCACTCACCCGTAATGGATAGAAAAAAAAAAAAAAAAAAAAAAAAAAAAAAAAAAAAAAACACACACACACAAAAAGCATAGTTGCTTAAGGGGAGGTTTGTTTGTTTTCTTAACCCCTTCTCCCTTATGTTTAGCCCCATTAATTTTGAGATTTTAAGATGTTCGCCCTATTAGTTAGTCGATTTTCCGATCTTTCGCCTCATTTCTTTGTCAATTTTAAGACTGTTCGTGCAATTTATATGTCGATTTCTTACTGGTGAGTTATAGCGAGCGCCTTCGGGCGGGCCAGTTGGTACAATTTATCTCATGGGGGGGGGGGGGGGCGGGAATTTTCTTTTAAGCTTGATGAAACTCTAAGGAGAAAATTCAATCCCCCCCCCCCTTAAGGTGGACGAAGTACACATACAAGATTAGAAACTGTAGCAAAGAAAATAACTCGTTAGGCTGATCAATTCTTACTATTCTCAATACATCTTAATCCCTTGAGGATTATGCCACGTTTTGACAGTTTCTTGTGGCTATTATTTAACGATTAAATATAGCTTAGGAAGGATTTCACTATTCGTTTGCATAATAAATTGTACTCTATCAAGCATTCAAAATAATTATACATTGTTGTACTATAAATATGGTACCTGTATGACTGGAAAACATTGACATTTGATTTAATTGCCTAATTAATCTAAACATATATACACAAACTTAAAATAAGTTAGATTAACTTTAAATATTTCTGACTATGCTTACTTTCTGTACTACTACTGTAATCCACATATTAACTTTCAGGCACATATTGTATCTGCATAACTATAATTAAAAATAAAATAAAATATAATAAATATAAAAATAAAAATAGGAAAAGTGGAGATTGGGCCTGAGCATTATAGATAGATATATAGATAGATAACTATAATTTACGAAGACTAGTATAAGTGTTTGCAGTAGACAGTGTTGTTAGTAGTTATTGAGTTAATTGTCGAGAAAGTATAACGAATGGAAAAACTAGTTAACCTATCCCCCGCCCATTTACCCGTAATATATGATATCAATGACTTATAGATACTTATGGATAGAATGTGTGTGTGTTTGGGGGAGGGGTGCATGTGTGTGTGTGTGTGTGTTACTCAGTTACTTGTTCGTCAAGGGGAATCCACGCAATGCGAGCTAAGCTCATTATTATCGCGCATCCTTAACTGGGAATGTATTGCGTGAAATGCATGTTAAGTGTTTTATGTACTGTTGGAATGGCTGTGGATGTGTGTGTAGTCTGTATTTAGCCAATTGGCGACATCGGAAACGAAGGCTTAGGGTGGATCTGTATGGTACCATTCTCACTATAGACGGTACCGTCTCTCGCCCGAAGGCTTAGGTAGCCATCAGCTTAGGTGAACCATATGATACCCATCTCGCCTTGTACCATTTTTGCCAACCCCAGATGGGACGTCACAACGTCGTCCACTTATTCCAGGTACCTATTTACAGCTAGGTGAACTGAGGCTAACACATGAAAGGAGACAAGCCCAATTTGTCTCCGCCCGGCCGGGGATTGAACCCCCGACCCCTCGTGTGTGAGACGAGAGCGCTACCTACTAGGCTACGCGCTGTGTGTGTGTGTGTGTGTGTGGTAGTAGAGGAAGAATATAATTCTATAGATATAGATAGATAGATAGATAGACTAATAATATTAATGCACCAACAACGGGAAGACAGGTAGGCTTGTTTATTTACTGACATGATCACCTGTTTGGCCTTTAATTGTGTCAAGGTTCTACACACACACACACACACACACACACACACACACACACACACACACACACACACACACACACATTCATAGACATACAGCAGACACCATTAAACGCTTACTCTTAATTAAACATATTCACAAACATGAGCTTATATAAACACACACACACACCTAAAACATTGACCTCTATAATGTGCTTAGTCATCCACCTACATCGGGGGATCAAAACGTCCATACATTAACAACCACACACACTCACAATTGTACACACACATACCTCTAATTGATACATCTCTCTCTCTCTCTCTCTCTCTCTCTCTCTCTCTCTCTCTCTCTCTCTCTCGATGTAGTGGCCATCACTGAATCTTGGATTCACAGTGATACCAGAGATTATGTTGGGGAATTTGAAATACCTGGATATAGAATGTTCCACAAAGATCAAACCATGCAGGAAGGGGGTGGAATTATGTTGTACAGCAGATACTTTCTAAATCCAATTAACTGCAAAATCAGGTCAGAACATGAACTGCTTGGAGTAGACCGCAATCTAGGTAACTCTATCTATAGGATTGTTCTGGTGTACAGGCCTCCACATCAAAATGTTGAAAAGGATGAACGTCTGTACACAAGACTGAGTGTTGTTATTGAGGGTAAAACCAGTGTGATCTTAGGTGACTTCAATTGCCTTGAAAACTGGGAAGCAAGAACTGCCGATGCTGAAGGTAGGCGTCTTGTGGACTTTACTAATGATAACTTTTTGACCCAGTGGGTGAACGAGACAACTAGAGGGAACAATATACTGGATCTTGGGTTCACCACTGAAGATGAAAGTGTGACCAGTTTATCTGTTGGGGAATCACTTGGAGGTAGTGACCACAATCTAGTTAAGTTCTCTCTTCGCACCTTTAGCAGCAGACCCACCAGTCCCCAAAGTGCAAAACTAGATTTCAGATAGGGTTAAAGCATGATTTTAATTTTGCTTTGCGATTCAGTTTATCTTTCGTATTATGTTATTATAATTATTTCCTCCTCTCCATTTCAGCTAATGACAAGACAATCCACTATTTCCACTTCAGCTAATGATGAAACTATCCACAATCTCCTTTCCACTTTTTCCCGTGCCACCAATAAGGGGATATCATATGAGAGCATAACATCGTCAATTTTCAGTGGTTAAGCATTTCTAGCATTTTTTTTTTTTTTTTGCAGTGATATCGAAAAACCAACTGACAGATAGAGTAGTGTAAGTGACGGAATTACACCCAAAGTTAACCTCATAAGCTGCCAGACCAGTGTTGAGGATAAATGTCGAAGGAAAAAATTCGCTCGTGTGCTACCGGCTGTATATATACCTACGGACAGGACCGCTTTTTCACTCTGTCTGCCCCCCCCCCCCCCCCACCCCCCTTACTTTACCTCCCCACTTAAGTCTCCTCCTTACTTTGTGTCTTTCCTCCTTGAGTCAAACCTCCACCAGCCTTATAAAAACACCCCCAAGACCCCCCTTCAAGATAAGTTTGTAAATTTTTCGGCCGATCCCTCTTTAATTACAGGCTTGCTATCGCTCGCCAGGAAAAATCAACACCTAAAAAAGCCCTTCTCCTTCTTCTAATCAATAGCTTCCATCTGTCTGTAATCCATTTTTCCTGTTCAAGACTTGTTTTTTACTTCTATTGAATCGTCTCCTAATCGATCTCCCTCCTTCTCTTACTTCTAATTAATTCCTTTTAAGGGGGGATGGGCGAATATATTTGCTTTTTTATTGATCTCTTTACTATTATTTTGGTGTCCTTAAAAACAAAAACAAAACACACACACACACTCAAAATACAATTATACATTTTTCGATAGAAAAATGTCCAGCACACTGCAAGTCAAGAAAATTGTCAGGACTGGAGCCCCTTTTCGAGAACTCCAGTCCCTTGCCTGCCACACCCAAGTCCTTTCTATCACCACCCCTTCTATTGCTATGGAAAAACTCATCGTCCTTGCGTTATATACTTTTTATTTTTATTATTATAATTATTTTTTTTTTTGAAGGGGGGAGGGGGAGTCTGCACGATTCAATGTCATGGCGCTGCATGGCGAGATGTTTTTGTTGTGTTGTTGAAGTTTTGGTGGGTTTCTTCATCGTTGTATTGGGTATGGAAGGCGCGCACATTATTGTTGATTTTCTGGTTAACATAATCAGTATTATTAGGATAGGGTAGAAATGATATGTTGATATAACCCATTCAGTTCCAGGGACGTCCTTCTTATCATAGTCTGGCAAATATTAGACGATTTTATTCCGCTTCGGAAGGACCTCTAGCAATAATAAGGCTTCAAACTATCTCAACCAATATCTAATGATATGTCGGACAGTTTGGGAGAGAGGTATCCTGACCAGGACTCGAACCCAGTCACCCCAGGTGTATTTGGGAGAGCTGAGCACCGCAACCACTCGGCCATGAGCGGATATAAGGAAAGCATCCATCTCTAGACGTCGATCAAGCGAATTGGATACAGAATTACGGGCTCCCGGTCCCAGTGAAGGCACCCATTATTAAGGGGGGATGGGCGGTTTTTTTCTGGCCTCCTTCTCCCTCGTGTTTTATCCCATTGGTTTTTAGATTTTCAGTCGTTTGCCCCATTAGTTTGTCGATTTTAAGACCTTTCGCCCCATTTCTTTGTCAATATTAAGACCGTTCGTGCCATTTAGGCGTCAATTTTGTTCCTGGCAAGCGATAGCGAGCCTGTAATTGTGGAGGAACCGGCCTTCGGCCGTGACATTTTTCTACCGATAAATGTACAAACTTATCTCGAAGGGGGATGTTTTTTTAAGCTTGATGGAGGTTTAGGGAGGAAACTAAAAAAATAAAAGAATATATTATTAAATAAACCCCAAGAAATAACAACTGTCCCCTTAAGCTGGTATCACACGAGAGCTTTTATACTCAACATTCGATGATCAAAAAATTTCTGGCAATATTTCTGGAATATTTTGCACTGGTATCGGAAACTAGACTGATGATAGCTGAATTTAGGTGGCATGAATATAATAAAAAATTACCTCATAAGCTGCCAGAACAGTGTTGATGATAAATGTTGAGGGAAAAAGCGCTCGTATGATACCGACTTTGCAGTGAAATTTCCTTGAGTCACTGATTCTGCATACAGAAATATGACGCAGTAGGAGTCAATTATTCGATAATTCTCAACCGTATAATTAAGTAACATCCCGTTCTTAACATTATTCATCAATTAAAAACCCCAATGCACTTGAATAAACTAATGAAAGCATATGGTCCTCCTTGGATTCGAACTCGGGACCCCACACCCAGAACATAAGCATCTAAACCATTACACCACCAACACAGTTAAAGGTTGATTACTGAGCTTTGAATATGCTATACCCTATTTATTACAAGTAGGCCAACATTCATAACCACTAACCTCTATAACCCAAAAACGACTAGAGTAATCGAGCTAATATTTCTGCCATTAGGGAAGGGGCAGCTAGCACATAGGTGTGCAAAATTACAGCCTATTTGCACCAGCCCTTTTTGAGCTACAGAGGTTAAGGGGGGATAGTTCACTTTTTGGGCGATATTTGCATGTATTCCTTATTTTTCTAGTTTCCATCCTAGACCTCCACCAAATTAAAAAAAAAAATCCATTAGATCCCCCTTCTAGATTAATTTGTACATTTTTCGGTAGAAAAATTTCCCGGCCGAAGGCCGGTTCTTCCAACATTACAGGCTCACTATCGTTCGTCAGGGAAAAAATCGACACCCAAATAGCACGAAAGATATTAAAATTGGCAACGAAATGTGGCGAAAGATTTTAAAATCGTCTAACTAATGGGCCGAACGTCTTAAAATCTGAAAACTAATGGGGTTAACCATGAGGAAGAAGAGGGCACAGAAAACCGGCCCATCTCCCCTTAAGGGTTACGATTTCTAGCCTACCTATAATGAATGGACTATAGCCTCCAATATTTCACAGCCAAATAAATAATTAGCACGAACATATAACATACCTGATAATTGGCAATAGCATATCAGATTTGGATTCAATCATCGTAAGATACCGGCTTGAGGTCCTAGCGAACCTTGCTTTCGCAAACAATCTTCAATTATTCTTAGGGTTTCTTATAATCAAGATTCTAAGCTACATAAATTCAATATTTCGTCATATTATAGATAAATAATTAACTCCTTCTGTACCGGCGACGTTTTTTTTTGTTTTTTTTAGCTATATTTAGACGATTTTATTCTGCTTAAGCAATTAACAGGCTTCTAACTATCTTAATGAAACCTAATTACTACCACAGAACCTTCTTAAGCAGCACAAAATCGCCTTAATATAGCTAGAATGAAATAATTAAGACGTCACCGGTATATAAGGGGTTAAGCTAATTGGTGGACTCGCATACTATTTTTCTAGTGCAGCATAATATATAAGGCATCTAGGGGAAAGGCTTAAGATTATTTCATGAGCCAAATTATAATACTGGAGGCAGAGCACGACTTACCAACGTGATCATCGTGTTATCGCCCACTACATCCTCCCGAGTAAGAAGCGGGCTACCTTCAGCGGGTTGAGAGCGGCCATAATATATAAGCCAATGGACTGGGCATCAACGGATATCAAGGAGAGGCAGGAAGGTCTAGATAAAGGTCGGGAAATCCAGTAGGGTCAGTGTTGTTGTTGTTGTTGTTGTCTGTGTTCTCGTGTAGGTATTGGCAACATCTGGATTCGAAGGCTGGGGTGACCTGGACAGTTTTTCTTCTGATTGTGAACAACAATAACATTAAGTTGATGGACTGCCCACCAGCGGGTATCAAGGAGAGTGAGGAAGGCCTAGTTAAAGGTCGGGAAAGCCAGTAGGGTCACCATGTCCTCGTTTGTCCTCCTGGTCCATATTTACGACTTTCTCTTTATTGTGCTGCTGTACAATACTATCTATCTATCTATCTATCTATCTATCTATCTATCTATCTATCCATCCACCCATCTATCTATCCGTTAGATAACTAACAAGCTCTAGTTTCCTTTACAGAACGCTGATCCAAGTTTAACCAAAATGTATCCATGTATACTTGTGGGACGAATGATCAAGAATCGCTAAATTCTGTTTGATGTAATATATATTAGTTTATATGAAACAAAGCTCCCGCCCCAGCTTGGGTTCACACAATCATCTCCAATATTTATATGTGAAGTAGGAAATGGCACTTCGAATATCGTGAATATAAATTGGATACTTTTAATGGATGTGTGTTGGGGTGGGGATGAGGGAGACCCAACAATACGAGAGTTGAGTGCACCCCCGCCAGCCAATAGTAAGTAAACATTAATGAGTTTGTCAACGAACTGAAGAAAGTAGCCCATCAAGATTTGTTAAAATCCATTTACGCATTATCGCGATATTTTGGCGAGTACACAAACACACTCGGGCAGAAGAGTGGAAGCAATACCATTGCACTCCATGCCTCCAGTGGCACGCGCGGTGATAAGGTTTAAGGGGGGTGACCTGTTTTTGTTCTGTCCTTTTCTATCTTTCTCTGGCTTGTATCCATTTGGCCCCATTCAGCCTACTGTTTTAAGACGTTTATCCCCATCCAGGTGTCAATTTTTTACTGGTGAGCGGTAGCGAGCCAGCATAGTTTTTATTTTTGTTTGACAGGCTAAATTTGTACATTTTTCGATAGAAAAATGTCTCCGGCGAAGCCGGATTTCTTCATATAATGCTGGCTCGCTATCGCTCGCCAGGAAGAAATAGACACCTAGATGGGGATAAACCTATTAAAATAGTTGGCTGAATGGGGCCGAATTGATACAAGCCAGAGAAAGAGAGAAAGGGACATAAATAACAAAAAGCAGGTCAACCCCCTTAAGTGTATAGTTTGTCTGCATGCCCAATACAAACTTCTTCGATAATTTCCATATATAAGACGTAAGTGTAAATATAGTACATATATAAGACGTAAGTGTAAATATAGTACATATATAAGACGTAAGTGTAAATATAGTACATATTTTATTTTTTATTTTTTAAGAGACAATGAACGGAGGATGGAAAAACACAGATAAAACAAAAAGGTCCATGTGCCTAAAGGCATCCTCCATTCATAAAATGTTTGTAACAACTGGATTTAAACATTTGTAGATTGTAAGTTTGTGGAAAGCAATTCGAGGGAAGTGAATTCCAAAGACTAGTAGCTCTGGGGATAAATGAATTCTGATAAGCAGAAGTTCTGCATTGTGGAGGAGAAAGTGTAAATTCATGGTCGCTCTCAGCTGCCCTAGTTCTACGGGGAAAGATGTGGAGAGGCGGCACAATTGAAGCAAGTTCCTTGGAACAATTGCTGTGAAAATATCTGTAGAATAATGCAAGGGATGCAACGTTTCTTCGTATGGATAATGTAGGAAGGTCCTGTGTGATTGCAGGGTTATTGATTAATCTAATAGCTTTATTTTGAATTTTGTCCAACTGCCTCAATGCAACCACTCCACTTCCACCCCACAGAGGTGAACAGTAATCCATCTGAGAACGCACATGACTTTTATATATCACGGCCAACTGCTCGTCAGTGAAGAATTCTCGAACTCTGTACAGGAGTCCCAGTTTTTAAGAGGCATTCTTAGCAATGCTTCTAACATAATGTGTCCAGCTCAAGTTAGTAGTTAATATTACACCGAGAATGTCAATACTAGGGGAAGTGGGAATATTTACATCATTAAAAAATATATGGGAGTCAGTGAGATTCTGTCGGTTAGAAAATTGAATGTACTTGGTTTTCTGTGCATTAAAGGAAACTAGATTCTTTTGTCCCCATCAAGACGTAAGTGTAAATATAGTACACATATAAGACGTAAGTGTAAATATAGTACACATATAAGACGTAAGTGTAAATATAGTACATATATAAGACGTAAGTGTAAATATAGTACACATATAAGACGTAAGTGTAAATATAGTATAGTACATATCCCACAGTACATATCCCACAGCCAATCCTTCCCGCCCCCCACTACAGCCTACATCCCGGGGTGGTGTTTAACCCTGGGTGGGAGCGAGGCTGCTGGACTACACTGGGGGTGGGGGGTTGGGGGGTAAACACTAGTTGACACTGTCCTTGTTGTACATCCTTGCTTACCCTACCCCCTTCCCTCCTTCCCCTTGCTTACCTTCCCTTCCTCACCCTTCCCTCCCCCTCCCTTCCTTCCCTGTCTCCCCTTGCTTACCCTACCCCCTTCCCTCCTTCCCCTTGCTTACCTTCCCTTTCCTCAGCCTTCCCTCCCCCTCCCTTCCTTCCCTGTCTCCCCTTGCTTACCCTACCCCCTTCCCTCCTTCCCCTTGCTTACCTTCCCTTCCTCACCCTTCCCTCCCCCCTTCCTTCCTTCCCTGTCTCCCCTTGCTTACCCTCCCCCCTTCCCTCTCTCCCCTTACTTACCCTCCTCCTACCCTTCCCTTCCGTCTTTCCCCGTCATTCCCCTCCCTTTACCCTCCCCCAACCTTCCATTTCCTCCCTCCCCCACCCTTCCTTCCCTCTCTCCCCTTGCTTCCCCTCGCCCCACCTTCCCTTCCCCTCCCTCATCCTTCATTCCCTTCCCTTCTCTCTCTACTTCCTACCTTCCTACCCTACCCTTCCTCCCTTTCCCTTCCCTTTCTCCTCGCACACTTCTTTCCCTGTACTCTCTTCTCTCTGTCTGTCCTTCTCTTCCCCTTTCTTTCCTCCCCTTCTCATGCTGACCCCCACTGTGGGCGGGGGCAAAGACAGAGCAGGTTCGAGTCCTCTTGATCTGGAATAAAGTGTAGTGTGACAGATCCATTATGGCGAGTAGAACAAAGTAGGTGGCAGGGAAACAAAAGAATAACCGTTGTATTCTTAAACAATAATTTCGTTTTGCAGCGCCAGATACCGAACAAATACAGTGGGAATAAGTGTTGTTTACATAATGTACTACACGGATAAGCATTGCCGTATCGAAAGTTAACGTAATTTTTCGAGTTATTTCGTTCGTCGGCGCTGCTAAGGGAAAACAATGGCTTAAGAATACAAATGTAAGTATTTAATGTTTTTTTCTACTTTTCCCTTCCCACCCACTATTCTTTTATCATATAGTTTAGTTTAGTTTGGAGCATATTGTATTTTGTACGCTTTATAGCCTTGACTTTGTTGAAATTAATCCTTTCTCTACGATGACACATTTCAACATTTATCATGACAATTTTTAGACGCTCTAATTAAAATGAGGGAGTGTCAGTTAGTGTTAAAGGGTTATCGGAGATTATTCAGTTTAAAAAAAGCCTCCAGCAATAAACAAGTTTCGAACTATCTCAGCTAACCCTTTTTATTACCACGGATTCTTCTTAAACTGCAAATTATCGCCTGAATAATAACTCACGTCCACTCACCAATTATTTGTAGTCTCTCTCTCTCCGCCGCAATGTTGCATCTCACTATTCTACCGCTAATACAATAATCAGTGTTCCTCAGAGCTTTCCCAGTGTATACCACCTCCTCTACGTAGGGTACGTAGTATCCGCCTTGCAACAAAATCCCACCCCTACTCTGTGCAACTCTCCAACCCAAGAGTACAACGTTATTCTCAGACTTTCTTCTATTCAACTGCTGAGCTCTGGAACTCTCTCCCAGAATCAGTCTTTCCCTCTTCCTATGACTTAAATTGCTTCAAACTCCGTGTGTCCAGGCATTTTAGCTCGAACGTCCCTTGATTTCGGCCCTGTCACTCTTTGAAATCTGGGGGAGGCACTTGCTGCAGGCAGTTATGCCTTTTGTCTCCCTCATTCAAATAGAAAAAACAAAATATATATATATACTGTATATATACTGTATATACCGGTATATATATATATACTAGGAGGGGTACCCGGCGTTGCCCGGGTTTAAATTCTACTACCATAATCACCATCATCAATCACTACTACCACAATCATCACAATACTACTACTACCATAATCACCGGCCTCGACCTCCCTGTGCCTCATTAAACGGCGACCTCGATTTCGGCCGCTAAATGACCTCCGATTTTGGATCTGACCTCATCCGTACCCCCATTTTGGGGAGCTGCGAACAACTTTCGTTCCATACACCTTTTCGATCGGAGGCCTCCTTCTGCCCCAAACGGCCATTTTTTTCGCAGTTTTTTCGCTCCCGTATACTACATAAGTTCTGCCGATTTTTTTTATTAAACAAAAGTGTCTCTGATTTCCACTAAACTCGCTTAAAACCATCTCCAAAGCCTGGGCTTTCCAACGGTGCCCCACACTCCCACCTGGCACCAAAACTGTGGGAGGAGTTCAGTAACAAGGTCGGGTAACTGACAAACAGACAGACAAACATTGACCTTTATTTATTAAGCTATATATACTGTATATGAGAAAGGAAAGGTAGGACTTTTGATGTAGACTGTATAACAACGTAATATTCCAGCACCACCAACCACTAATTTGTGATCTTAAATATTAACTAAATTTTTTCCTCCACTGTTCGTCCTTCCCAGTAATTTCTCGGCACTTCTGGCCTTTACCTGCCTTCACGCCGCCACACCCATGGGGGGGGGGGGGGCTTTCTAGACCCTCCCTGCTTCACTCCTTTACTTTTGAGATATCCTTATTTTGGTTATCATATGACGTTTCATGTATACACAAAACAAAATAAAATAGAAAAACATATGAGAGAGAGAGAGAGAGAGAGAGAGAGAGAGAGAGAGAGAGAGAGAGAGAGAGAGAGAGAGAGAGAGAGAGAGAGAGAGAGAGAGAGACTGGAACAAATGTGTATGAGAGATTAAAAGCAGCCGGATATCAACGGTATAAATTGATTTATTCAGTAATTACAGATTCTCACCAAAAAACTGTCAATCAACGAACTTCACAAGCTGGCTACCTTAAATGAGATGTTCTGTTGTCGTAATGCCTTCAGCCTGGCGATGTAGAGTCAAAAATCAAAATACCGTTTTACCATTACGCTGAGATAATTCAAAGTCAAGGTCATTTAATCCTAGAACGCCTGAACAGTTGCATAGGACAAAAATAAACAAATAAATAAATACAACAAAAAGTTGGGGTGGGGACATGACTGGAGGGTTAGTCTTTTGTTTCCTTTTCATTTATTCATTATTCTTCTTGTTTCCTCCCTAGACCTCCATCAAACTTAAAAACACATCCATTAGACCCCCCTTCTAGATTAATTTGAAAGTTTTTCGGTAGAAAAATGTCCCGGCTCACTATCGTTCAATATCGTTCGCCAGGAAAAAAATTGACACCTAAATAGCACGAAAGGTCTTAATATTGACAAATAAATGGAGTGAAAGGTCTTAAAATCGACAAACTAATGGGGCAAACAACTTAAAATCTAAAAACTAATGATGGGGCTAAACATGAGGAAGAAGGGGGACCAGAAAAGCGACCCCTTAAGGCACTCAAGCTTCCATTAGTTTTAGATGTCATTCCATTCAGAGCAGAGTTGGGGGAAAGCTTATGCATTTGACTGTAATTTATTATCATTAAAATAATAATAATAATAATAATAATAATAATAATTATAATAATAATAATCTACAGCATATAGCTTAAATGGGAGATGTTACATTGATAATCTGCTTCTAAAATTATTCCCATGAGGCTATCCTTTCGGCAAATAAAAAACAAAAACAAAAAACAAAAACAAAACAGGGTGATATACTGTATAATCACATTATATAAATATATATATATATATATATATATATATATATATATATATATATATATATATATATATATATATATATACCGGTATATATATATATATATATAATTATATATATATAGATATATATATATATATATATATATATATATATATATATATATATATACTGTATATATATTGTTTTACAAGTCAACGATTCTGATCCTTATTCCTTGTTCGCCATGGCAACCCCTTAACCACATGATTAAGAATACGGTCCTCTGAGACAAAGTGAGCACGATCATACTGGGATATGCGAATGCAAATTTCTATGGAGACTTGGGGAAATACATATGCAGAAATTGCCTGCCTGTGCCTGGGGTGTGTTTGTTGAGGAGATGACGGGGTGGCACACAAGCGCTCCACAGGGGCACCATTATCATTTCGCCATGCTCAGTAGGGGAGACAAGGGGAGGGGCCGAGAGAGGCTATAAAACTGAATGGGGGCTTCTGGGGATAGGGGAGCTGGAGTAAGTCTCGGCCGTTCAGTGGAGTACCTATGCTGCTCCTAATTATGGAGCGTGTTCCCAAATGAAATTAAAAGTTAAACTATGCTGAATTTAGGTTACTAATCGGATTGAGCATATTATTTTCTGTGAAGGAAGGTTTCTCTACATACCACCATTTGTTGTAGCATTTATACGGACAATGTCCTTTATAGAATAAATAAGAAGGAAGGTAATTTTGCTTGTCAAACTGATTGTTAGGATAAGGTCAACGAAATTTGACTTTAAATTTCAACAGAAAACGCGCTTCATAACATGGGGCAGTTGGGTGGTCGAAACTTACCCCTTTGGGTTTGGGTACATAAGTGTGGATAGTTTGGTATGGAAAAGTGTGGAAGGTGTATGCAAGATCTTGTTTATGTAGACTAGGTATCTAAGGGTATGATAAGGTAGCGGAGGAAAAGAAAAGTTACATACAAGGGCTTATGTGGTTAGGGGTTATGAAGGGAATATATAGTAGAGGGAAATTAGAGGGTTACAAGAAGCATTAAGGAACACAACATCCGTATATTTGAACGCATCTATAAATGTTACCATCTAAATCTAAATATATTCTTATGATGAATACACCCTTTTATACAAATAATAAACTTTGCATTATACACACGTTTTTACTGTGACTAAGATATATTTTGCATCAGATTATCAGTAGAAAACTGGGGAAGAACAGGAAAACTCGGAGCCACGAGACAGCAGGAATGTTTAAAAAATACATTGGGAAGCACAAACAAACCTAATAACTAAACAAACTACACTGGAGGACAGGGAATAATAGGACATTTCCTTGTGAAAGGAAACTAGACAGTGAAAAAGAGACGATAACAGAAAAGACAAAACAAAAGGAGAACAAGTGCACTTAGAAAAAGCCTTCAAAACCCGAACAAAACATCAGAGAAGACTGAAAAGAACAGGAGAGAGCAAAACCAAATTATGTAATAATCGGTTCGTAACTTTGTGAGATATCTTGTTTACAGGCAGACAGACAAACAAACGGAGGCGTTTATAGGCAAATAAAAGGAGGCGAAATCATAACCTCCATCCAACTTCATTGGCGCAGGTGACAAATTACCCTGATGCTAACTGGCATGGCAGAATAATATTTCTTAACACCATTAACCCCCCAAATGAAAGGAATGAAAGCATGTGATCCTCCCAGAATTCGAACCCAGGATACCACATACAGAACTTACACGTTTTAACCATTACATCATCAAGACAGTTATAACAAATGGGCCGATCTTTCATTGCAATAGATTCTCTGTGATTTTAGGAGATTAAACAAAAGATAACGGGTATAACGTCAGAAGGTAGGAGGACAGGTTCAGAAAAAAGTAGGGTAACATATAGGAAAGGGAAGATTAACCCTTTGAGTACCAGCGACGTGTGTTTTCTTTTATTCTAGCTATATTTAGACGATATTATGCAGCTTAGGAAGGCTCTGTGGTAGTTAAAAGGGGTGGCTGAGATAGTTTAAAGCCTTATTATTGTTAGAGGTCCTTCCTAATCTGAATAAAATTGTCTCATAGTTGCCACAATATAATGAAAAGGACGTCACCGGTATTGTATGGGTTAATGAAGGTAGGGAAGGCAGGGAGGAACAGAGAGAAAGGCAGTGGGGTGACCAGTATGAAAATAAAGGTCAAACAAGGTCACAGCGCCTGAAGGAAAGGAGAAGGGGAACCAGGTCAGGGTGTTAAGTGGGAGGGGAGAAAGGAGGAGAGAGAGGGAAAGTGGAAAAGAGTAAATACGGTTTGACACGAGCAATTTTCCCCTTCAACTTTTATTGTCAACGCTGATCTGGCAGCTTATGATTGTATTTTTGTATATATATACAGTATATAATTATGTAACCTAATTGAATCTATATTTAGTCTTGTTTCCCATTGCAGAAGCTCCTAAAAATTACTGGCCATCGAAATTTAATATTAAAAACTAGTGTATGATACTCGTTGAAGATTATATTTATATCATATACATAAACAGAGAGAGAGAGAGAGAGAGAGAGAGAGAGAGAGAGAGAGAGAGAGAGAGAGAGAGAGAGAGAGAGAGAGAGAGAGAGAGAGAGATAGGAAAGCAGGAATGCCAAGGGATCAGATTAACGAGACTGGGATGACTTTCAATTGGTGACACATTTGGTAAGGTGATCATGGGTAAATACGTGCTTGTGATGATGATGATGATGATGATGATGTTTATGATTATGATGTTGATGATGATGTTGATGTTGATGTTTATGATTATGATGTTGATGATGATTATGATGATGATGATGATGATGTTGATGATGATGTTGATGGTTATGATTATGATGTTGATGATGATGATGTTGATGATGATGTTGATGGTTATGATTATGATGTTGATGATGATTACGATGATGTTGATGATGATGATGATGATGTTGATTTTTATGATTATGATGTTGACGATGATGACGATGATGATGATGTTGATGATGAATAAGGGTGAATGAGGTATATAGGTTACTATATAATCAGGCAGTGTGCTTGATATATTTATTAGGTAGATAGATAAATAGATAGACAAATATAGGTATGGAAAGAGGTAGACATTTGAGCACAACTAAAATTGCTCATAAAAAAAATAAAATAAAAAAATATTAGCGGAACTTGGCGTTAGATTTATGGTCTGACCAGGTGCTACTAAACTCTGTTCTAAATTGGTAGGCCATAAATCGTAAACCCTAACCTCTGTTGTAACTCAAAAAGGGCTGGAGCAAGTGGGCTGTAAATTTCCACACCTATTCCCTGGTTGACCCTTCCCAAATGGCAGCAACATTAGCTCGATTACTATAGTCGTTTGTGATGTATAGAGGTTAATGTTAGAGAGTTTTGGCCTACGTATGTGGAACAGGGCATATTTTATTGGACCCCCGGAAAGTCCAAGTCACAGCATCACTTTTAACAGCAATACTCGAACAGCACAAACACAGAACACAGAAAATACAACACACACACACACACACACACATCTATACACATTCTGTCAACATTTCGAAGCTCATTTTGATTGTTAAAGACCAGTAGACTGAATGCATATTGATTTAGGTGTAGATTATTTTACTGTACAGTATATAGTTGCAATTTATAAGCTGTCATGCTACAATGAACGAATAATAAGATGCTGAGATTTTAACCCTTTTAAGATTCGATTACGCATGTCTTTTGTATTCTGACTATAATTAATCCCTTCTTTACCGGAGACGTATTTTCGATTTTATTGTAGCTATGTTTAGACGATTTTGTCCAGTTTAAGAAGGATCTGTGGTTGTATTAAGGGCTAAGAATACCTATAAGCAATACCTGTTAATTGCTGGAGGCGCTATGTAAACTGCACAACAAATCACTTAATAGTAGCTAGAATAAAGCTAAAAGGACCTCGCCGGTACAGAAGGGGTTAAACGATTTTATGAGAGCCACAGAACGCGTCATAATCTTCAAAGGGTTAAAAGGGGAGGTTATTCTATTTATGTTTTTAGTTAATTCGTATATATATATTTCTTATTTTGCCCCATAGACCTCTATCAAGCTTAAACAAAAATCTCCCACGACACCCTTCGAAATAAATGTGTACGAAAGGTTTTTATATAGACAAAGAAATGGGCGAAATGTCTAATAATTGCTGAACTAATGGGGCGATCTTCTTCAAATCTCATAGTTAATGGGGCTAAGCATGAGGGAGAAGGGGTCCACAATAAAACCTCCCCATAACCCCTTCTGTACCGGCAACGTCTTTTTAATTGTATTCTAGCTATACTTAGACAACTTTATGCAGTTTAATAAGAACCTCCAGCAATTAACAAGCTTCAAACTGTCTCACTTAACCCTTTTTATTACCTTAGATCCTTCTTAAACTGCAAACAATCGTCTAAATATAGGTAGAAATTAATATAAAACACGTCGCCGATACGGAAGGGGTTAAATAGGTCTTGTGAATCCCCGTCAATAAATATAGCGTCAGAGCAATCATGTGTTATTGCCTAGTGGGTTGTTTGTTACGGGGACACGTTCTATTGCGTGTGGTTTGTTACTTTGTTGAGACTGAATATTTATGGGTGAATGTATTGGTGCTCTCTGTGTGCGTGTGTGTGTGTGTGTGTGTGTGTGTGTGTGTGTGTGTGTGTGTGTGTGTGTGTGAGAGAGAGAGAGAGAGAGAGAGAGTGTATGTGTGTGTGTGTGTATAACATAGTAACGAGGTAGTAACATAGCATGATAATAGTAAACCAATAAAACAAACCCATTGTGTGATAGCCAACAACGAGTGAGATAAGAATAATGAGCTAAAATAAAGAACACCGATAAGACGTTAGGATCAAGTTAAAAGATGGATATTCCCCAGAGTCAATATTCTGCCAACAGTCATTTCAACTTTATAGCAATCTCGTCAGCTTAAGGGAGCCCACCTCGCTTTTTTGTTTTATCTTTCTCTCCCTCTCTCTTTGGCTTGTATCAATTCGGCCCCATTCAGCCTATTGTTTTAAGACGTTTACCCCCATCCGGGTGTCAACATTTTCCTGGCGAGCTGTAGCGAGCCAGCATACAGTATATATATTTTTGTTCTACAGCAAGCTAAATTTGTACATTTTTCGATGGAAAAATGTCTCCGGCGAAGCAGGATTTCTCCATACAATGCTGGCTCACTATCGCTCGCCAGGATGGGGATAAACGTCTTAAAACAGTTGCCTGAATGGGGCCAAATGGATATAAGACAGAGAAAGAGAGAAAAGGAGAGAAAGATAAAAAAAAAACAGGTGACCCCCCTTAAAGGAAGGATAGGAATATGGGATAGGGAAGAGTGAACACGAAGAAGCAAAAAAAAAATAAAAATAAAAAAAAAAATAAAAAAAAAAATAACAAATATACAATTTATACTGTATATATATATATATATATATATATATATATATATATATATATATATATATATATATATATATAATAAAAACAAAACAAATATAAGAAAGGGGAGGGAGGGTAGGTGAGAGAAAGGGATGGACAGAACGAGGCTGAGGAGTGCTTCTGAGTACAAAGGAAAACAGGCAACAATATAATGTACTGGCTTTTAACATGTTTCTAGTAGTGAATCTAATTAACTTATGTGATAAAAAGAAAATATTAACATATCATGGACGCTCTCTCTCGTTCACCAATCTTCCATTATAAAACTGACTTGGAAATATGTAAAGGATTCCCGTTCCAAAGAGCAACATATGGAGGATGATGGAAAGGGAGAAACGAATGAGAGGAGGGAGAATGAAGACAAAGAGGGAAAGGTAGGAGAGAATGAGGGAAGGGAGGGGGGATTGGGAAGGTGAGGGGAGGGGTTGGGATGGTGGAGGAGGGGAAGTGGGGCAGCAAAGAGGGAAAGGTGGGCAAGCTTGGGGGAGAGGAGGGGGGAGGTTGGGGAGGGGAGGAGGAGGGAAAGAATTAGAGGAGGGGAGGGATTGGGAGGGGAAGGAGCTACGAGGAAGAGGGGAGTAGGGCAGCAAAGAGGGAAAGGTGGGAAGGAAGGAGGGTGAGAGGAGGATGAGGGAGGGGTTGGGAGGGGAGGAAGAGGGAAAGGTGGGAAGGAAGGAGGGTGATAGGAGGGGTTGGGAGGGGAAGGGAGGAGGGTAGCAGAGGGGAGTGAGGGCAGCACAGAGGGAAAGGTGGGGAAGGTAGGAAAGAATGAGGGTGGGGGGAGGGGTTGGGAGGAAGAAAGGAGTGAGGGGAAGAATGAAGGTGAGGGGAGGGGAGGAGAAGGAGGGAGGAAAAGGGAAAGGAAGGAAAGAATGAAGGTGAGGGGAGGGGTTGGGAGGGGAAGGAGGGAGGCAGAGGGGAGGTGGGGGTCAGCAAAGAACAAAGCTAGGTCAAGGAAGGCAAGTGACAGGAGAGATTGGGTCAAGTCTCCCTGCTCGGACCAACTTGTGTGAGAAAGAGAATGACCACAAAACTGTATATTATAAAAAGAACTTACGGGGAGAAACAATAATATAGCATAAAAGAAGACAAATTAAGAGAATATCCTGAAGCATTAATAATATATCATAAACATTAATAATATATCATAAACATTAATAATATATCATAAACATTAATAATATATCATAAACATTAATAATATATCATAAACATTAATATATAGATATCATAAACATTATAATATAATCATAAACATAATAATGACAGTAGAAACATTCTGTAATTAGTGATATTAGCAGGACGTAAATATATATGAAGAGTTGATTAAATAGAATATGAAACGTATGAAAAGTCCCAAAGTTTTGATGTCGATTTCTTCCTGGCGAAGCAATGGCGAGCATGCAATTGAAGAGGAACCGGCCTTCGGCCGGGATATTTTTCTATCCAAAAAATGTACACATTTATCTTGCAAGTGGGTCAAGCGTGTGTAATTCAAGCTTGATGGAGGTCTAGGGAACATACTAAAAACCTCCCCTTAATTGGCCACTTGCGAGTTTCAGGCTATAAGGAAGTTGGAGCTGTAGACATCGATAGTAAACAGAAATGCAATAATAATGTAGGCTTCTGATGGCTAAATAGTATGTTGAATTGAAGGATTTTATGTATTTATAAATTAACTGTAACCGTATTTTAGTTGGTAATTCTGCTAAATATCTATGTCTACAGCTCCAACTTCCTTATAGAACGAAACTCGCAAGTGGTCAAGTGAGAGGCAAAATGAATAAAGTCCTAAAACATAAAATCAATCTAGTGAGTCGCCCAAGGGAAAGTGGAAAGAAAAACAGGTAACGGGAACAAAGAAAAGGAAAACAGGTAACGGGAACAACGAAAAGGAAAACAGGTAACGGGAACAACGAAAAGGAAAACAGGTAACGGGAACAACGAAAAGGAAAACAGGTAACGGGAACAACGAAAAGGAAAACAGGTAACGAGAACAACGAAAAGGAAAACAGGTAACGGGAACAACGAAAAGGAAAACAGGTAACGGGAACAACGAAAAGGAAAACAGGTAACGGGAACAACGAAAAGGAAAACAGGTAACGGGAACAAAGAAAAGAAAAACAGGTAACGGGAACAAAGAAAAGGAAAACAGGTAACGGGAACAACGAAAAGGAAAACAGGTAACGGGAACAACGAAAAGGAAAACAGGTAACCTGGAACAAAGAAAAGAAAAACAGGTAACGGGAACAAAGAAAAGGAAAACAGGTAACGGGAACAACGAAAAGGAAAACAGGTAACGGGAACAACGAAAAGGAAAACAGGTAACGGGAACAAAGAAAAGAAAAACAGGTAACGGGAACAAAGAAAAGGAAAACAGTCACGGGAACAACGAAACGGAAAACAGGTAACGGGAACAAAGAAAAGAAAAACAGGTAACGGGAACAAAGAAAAGGAAAACAGGTAACGGGAACAACGAAAAGGAAAACAGGTAACGGGAACAACGAAAAGGAAAACAGGTAACGGGAACAAAGAAAAGAAAAACAGTCCTAAAGCTTTGGTTATTAAGAGGCTAGTGCTTGTTTTTTGTTGTTTATTAAGTCCTTTATAATTTTATTTTTTAGTTTCCTCGTTAGACTTCCGTCAACCTTAACCCCCCCCCCCCCAGACCCTCCTTCAAGATAAATTTGTATTATTTTTTTTCGATAGAAAAATGTCCCGGCCGAAGGCCGCTTCCTCTTAAAATTACAGGCTCGCTTTCGCTCGCCAGAAAAAAATCGACACCTAAATGGCACGAAAGGTCTTGAAATTGACAACAAAATGGGGCGAAAGGTATTAACATCGTCAAAATAATGAAAGGAACGTCTTAAAATCTCAAAACTAATATGTTAAACACGAGGGAGAAGGAGGTCCAGAAAAAGCGAGTTTTATCCCCTTAAGTGGTTGGGAGAGAGGTATCCTTTTAGTTAAATACCGCGGACAGCCTAACGGAAAGAAGCAAAACAAAAAATAAATAAACTATATGCAAAGGTTGTGGTGAGTTGGATGTAAAATGTGGTTAAGAATAATAAGTTCAAGGAGGAGAGTGAGAATTATTGAAGTTTAAATATAAGTTCAAATCCATGGAAAGGGGGTCTCGTAGAAGATATATGCAACGTGTATATTAGTGTCTTATATTAACCTCATCCCATATATATATATATATATATATATATATATAAATAGAGTAACTCCTCTCTGCGGGCGGCCTAGGACTCAAAGGAAGGAACGTGTCCAGACCTAACACCAACCCTGTCATTTGTTGTAACCTACCCCCTTGTAGGGTACCAGGCGCGAACCCTCACCCTCCCCCCCCTCCCCCTCCCCCCCCCGCACCCTCACATTAACATTAGGCTATTCGGTGTGCAGTTGGGTCTGAGTACATGATTATATTGATATCCAGTATTCGATAAATGTATATAAAATCGTAGGCATGTACTCAATCTGTAACTGTCTAGATGATGTCATGAGTTTTATTAACTCAAAAGGGCTTAGGGTATACTTGCTGTAAATATCCACACCTATTTCCTGGTGGACTCTTCCCAAATGATAGCAACGTCATTCACTTCGAGCCATAAGAAGTCAAGGTGTCCAGATTGTTATCAAGTTCGCTGGCGCTACCTATATACCATCTCCACCCTTCCTTATTTTTTATCGGTACGGTCCACTATAGCCTACCTGAACCCCTTTCCCGACCTTCTCACCTCACCTGCCTGGCCCTCACTAATAACTTTCCCGATCACTTACCTGTGCCCTTTGATCCACCGCCTTACCTGCCTCCCCCCCCCCCCCCCTCCCCCCTTGGCCAACACTCTGTTCATATAACCTTGGCAGCAGCAATGTCTCTTGTTCCTTACGTGTGTTTGTGAATTTAAAAGGATAGTGAGGCGAGTAGTTGCCAGAGAACTTGGTTATGGGGGTCACCGTTTTTTTTTTTTTATATTTCTCTCCTTTTCTCTCTTTCCCTGGCTTGTATCCATTCGGCCCAATCCAGCCAACTGTTTTAAGACGTTTATCCCTATCCAGGTGTCAATTTCTTCCTAGCGAGCGATAGCGACCCAGCATATATACATATATTTTTGTTTTCGACAGCAAGCTAAATTTGTACATTTTTCGATAACAAAGATAAGAAAGAGTTAGCTTATATTTGATGAAATGTTTTGTTGTAGGTGTTTTGCTTACAATATTTTTCTGAGGCCATGCAAGGGGGGAAAAACTAACTGCAAAGCGAAGAGATATACTGTATTTTTCCCTACTTATGGGTGTTATAAAATTATACCTGTATATATTTAGTAAAATTCATATTATTTCATAATTAAATTGAAAGTATACATCACTGGTCTGTTGTTCCTAGGGTCAGTGGTTCGAATCCCAGAGAGGTAAATATGTCGTTATCACACAGGGTACGTTTGTCTTAAGGGGAGACTGGCCGTTTGTTTGGTCTATTCATTCATTTATTCATATATATTTTTTTAGTTTCCTGCCTAGACCTCCATCAAGCTTAGAAAAACACCCCCTTCAAGATAAATTTGTACATTTTTCGGTAGAAAAATTTCCCGTCCGAAGGCCAGTGTCCTCTTAAAATTGCAGGCCCGCTTTTGCTCGCCAGGAAATAATCGACACCTAAATAGCACGAGAGGCCTAAATATTGACGAAGAAATGGGGCGAAAGGTCTTAAAATCTACTAACTAATGGGGCAAACATCTTAACATCTGAAAACTACTGGGGCTAAATACGAGGGAGAAAAGGGATCAAAAATCCGACCCATCTCCCCTTAAGATATTCCATTACCCAACTACACGTTTACATGGCTTATCTGGATATACTTATGCCAGGATTATTGGTTTAGCATATTATGATGATTATGTGGCCCCTTGCAACTACTAGAAAACACACAACTTTACCAGTCACCTCAAAGAAACAACAAAAATTATTCTAAAGGGAAAGTTTGCTTATGATTGAGAAAAGAAACGTCTGGAGGCAATTAATCCTTTCTGTGTTTCAACTAATGTCCAAAACCTCGATCTACCTTCTGGATTTGAGTGCATCCGGGTTTCTGGTTTCTGTACAACATACTCCATGAAACAGTCATTAGATTGATATATATATATATATATATATATATTAATATTATTGTTTGCATGTAGCACCCTATGACCTCGACACTTTTACTCCATTACCTCTCATGGGATAAAATAGCCCCCCGCAATATTAAGGTGGGATGGGCCGCTTTTCTGTACCACTTTCTCCCTCATGCTTAGCCCCATTAGTTTTCAGATGTTAAGATGTTTGCCCCATTAGTTAGTCGATTTTAAGACCTTTAGCCCCATTTCTTCGTCAATATTTAGACCTTTCGTGCTATTTAGGTGTCTATTTTTTCCCTGGCGAACGAAAGTAAGCCTGTAATGTTGGAAGAACCGGCCTTCGGCCGGGAATATTTTCTACCGAAAAATGTACAAATTAATCTAGAAGGGGGATCTAATGGATGTTTTTTTAGATTTGATGGGAGATCTAGGGAGGAAACTAGAAAAATAATGAATACATGCAAAAATCGCCCCCAAAATGAACCATCTCCCCTTAAGAGGAGAATTAGTATTTATGTGTGCTTTGGAAATTGGATCCTACGACTTGTTATGGAATGGTATATTGTCTCCAAGTAGGATTTCCCCATCTTCTAGATATACATAGGAAATGGTTAACTAGATTTTATCACGCCGTGGCAGAATCAGTATGTCCTGAAATGCGTGGTTCGATTCTGGTTAAGGGCAGTAACATTTATAATAGAACATATATATTCAAACTATCTGTGAGAGAGAGAAAAAAAAACATAAACTAAAATGGACATGCAAAATGGCAGTATATAAAATTACACATCAGAGTTCTCCCAGTAAGTATTATGGCAGAACGTACCCAAAGTATGCATGACCAGTGAAAATCCAGAGAAAAAAAGGAGAAAGGAAAAAAAAAAAAAAAAAAAAAAAAAACAGCATTGAAAACACCAAAGCTGGTCATATAAGCCGGAAAAAACATATGTATACATGCGGTGAGAGGCGAGAGGTATAGCGTGCAAAACAAGATTGTAAAAGTGAAGGTTAGAGTTATTTCAGTTTATATTTCATTCTTCATTCTGTTAGGTGTAATGCATAAGGTGTTGATATTCGGTGTGGGCGTCCTGGGTTCGAATCCACGGACTGCCACATGTGTAATATTTCATTAATCGATTTTAGGAGTAGAGTTGGTTGTTGGATAGAACATAATAATATATATATTACTTATTTATCTATTTATTCAATTAGTTAGTATTATTGCGATGTTTGGGAATTTTTAGTATTTTACCACTAGCAACAACAAATAAAAAACAGTGGGGGTTAGATTTATGTCGGCTTAAGTTTATTTTCTTAATTTATTCTATTTATTTATTTTTGTATTTACTTATTTATCTATTTAGTTAGTAGTTTTGCGATATTCGGGCATTTGTTTTAGTGAACCACTAAAAAAAAAAAAATGGGGTTAGAGCTATTTCAGTGTTTATTTCTGTCTTTATTCTATTTTATTTATTTATTTTTATATTTAGTTATTTATCTATTTTTAATTTACTTAGTATTTATTTGGCGATTTTCGGGCATTTGTTTTAGGTAAAAAAAAAATAAAAAATAAAATAAAAAAATAATAAACACTTAGACCCACTTGAGTCTAAACATTACTCCCAAACCCCGTTCGACATAGCTTTAAATAACACTTGAAAGTGGCAAGCAATTGCAATGTATAAGCTGTATTCAAAATAGGGGTATGACTAGGGTAAATAAAGTGGCCATGATAATAGGTATGTTAGTAGTACCTTTGTTTATGTGCATGAAGGAGGCAAAAGGCAAAACTGCCTGTAACAAGTGTCCCCCCCCCCCCCTCCCCCAAGGTTGAAATAGTGATAGAGAACCAAAGTCATCTAGTACAAGGAAAGAAAGGAAAATCACCATTAATATCCCCAATGATCCTATATACCATTCTCATATCCCTTTTATACCATTGATTTTTTTTAGTGTATATATATATATATATATATGAAGAGAGGCGAGAGTTATATTACACAAACAAGCTAATAAAAATGTTCAGCAATTGCATTTCGATGATTTAGTTGGATTTGCATCCTAATCTGTTTTAGAACTCTTGCTGCAGTAGAAATAAAACCTGATTTATGCTTGTGTAAGGTTGGTGCTCGATTGGAAAATGTAGATGATATGGTAATTTTGTTGTTTCTTCGGCGGGAACACGAGGAAATCTGATGGGTAGTTGTAGGTATAAATGTATATTAAAGGTAAACGACAAATCTGCATATTCAATTATATGCCCACCTCCTCACCCACCATTACACACACACACACACACACACACACACACACAACCATGTATTCACATAAAAGTAAACACACACACAAACACATATACATATATTATGCATACATAACTTCATACTCTGGTATGTAAATGTGTTGATAATTTATGTTTCAAGTTGGACACTGAAGCCAAAACCTCGATCCTAGTGCTACTCTCTATATGTTGTAAATCTTTATGGAAATTATCTATTATCCATTACTCTGTCTTCTCTGATCCTACTCTGGTCTTCGGTGGTCTAATCGGTTTGGTGTTGGACTGCTACGCTACAGGCCCGGGTTCGAAGCCCGGACTGGTCATATGGCAATTTTTTTAGCTTATCCTAGTTATCAGGAATTGGTTTATCATTATCTTACCTGCTCAGCTATCACAATTTCATTATAACCAAATGTGTTGTTAACTACGAAAATTTCGCATTACTATGACGAAGATATATAGAAGTTCTTATTTGTCTATTGATTATCGAGACATCAGTTGGTAAGGTACTAAGCTTTTCGCCAGGTGAATTAAAATCGAGTATAGTGTCGTGTACTGTAGGTTAGAAAGGCATGTGTATAATAATTATACAGACATATTGGCGATAATCCAATGCACGGGATACCTGTTAGTAGTGTTGTTTGCCCCTTGTGATTAGGATGGCGTTTTCCACAGTTTATTCTTGGCTATCTTAGACGATTTATTCAGCTAAGGAAGGAACTATGGGAAGTCGAAGAGGATAAGTAACATAGTATGTACTTCTCCTTTGATAACCCTAGACTTCCTTCATAATCTGCATTCAAATAGTGTAATCCTTTTCCCAGAATAAAGAGCATAAACTTCCTCAAATAATGAATGAACGTTAAATTAATAACAAGTTTAATTAATCTGACTTGGACGATAGGTGCCTTCCCTTAGGATAACGTACAATAAAATCGTATGGTAAAATTTGGACCCTAGACAAACTATAGGTTTTGATCGGAGGCACAAGAATAATAGAAATACATTAGATAGAGTTAATAGAAAAGCATAACAGAAAATTTGAGACCTGCCACTCGTGGATGTACAGTGGACCCTCGTATAACACTTACCCATGGACAGTAATAATCCCTGCAATGTTAAAAAAAAAAAAAAAAAAAAAAAAAAAAAAAAATAATCATATATACTGTCTATATATATATGATATTATCCTGTATATATACACTGTATATATATAAACTAGAAAAACATAATCGTAAATATAGACAGTTCCGGTACAAGAGATATTATCCCACTCCAACAATAGAACATATATATAATATATATCATATACACTGTATACTATATAGAACTAAAGAAACATATCGTATATAGCCATTGGCAAGTACAAGCATATTATCCGCACCATAGAACAGCCAAGGAATAGAGGGCCTATAAAGGTGTCGACATAAGAAGACTTCACTACAATTCATGGCTAGTAAAACCCATAATAAAAGCATGCACAAAATTGCTTCATTATGTTTGCAGTCGTGAACCCTAATAAGTACGCGGGGGCCGGGACTCGTGCCCCCCCATCTGAAACCTGCTTCGAACTCCCAACGAGACAACACACTGCTCTAAGTCCTATCACCATAGGCTGCAGGACAACTTGGCCTATAACAGGTATTTCAAATAATCAAAATGAGTGTTAACCGCCTTCTTTACCGGGGGGGGGGGGGGGGCTTTTTGGTGTGTCATTTCTAGCTTTAGTCGAAAAAAAACAAATTGCAGCTTAGGAAGGATCTGTGGTTAATGAAAGGGGCCAATTAAGATTAGTTCGAAGCCTGTTTAAATATTGCTGGACGCCCTTCTTAAACTGAAATCAAATCGTCTAAATACACCTAGAATACAATATGAAAAACGCTGTCCGGGACAGATGGGTTTACAGGGATATGGGGTCGCTTTTTCCAGACACCCCTTCTTTCTCCCTCCATGTTTAGCACCCATTCGTTTTGCTAGGTTTTACGATGTTTGCCCCCATTAGTTTTTGTCGATTTTAAGGACCTTTTTCTCTTCGGGCCCCAATTTACTTCTTTCTTTGTCAAATATTAAGACCTTTCGTGCCATTTAGGTGACGATGGTCTTCCTGGGGAGGGATAGCGAGGCTGTAATTGTTAAGGCCCGCGGCCCGGCCTTTCCGTCGTGACATTTTTCTAAAACCGAAAATTGGTACAAATTACTCTCGAAGGGAGGATCTATGGTATTTTCTTTTTAAAGTTTCATGAAGGTCTAGTGAGAAAACTAAAAACTAGAGGAATATATAAGTAAATTGGAACCCAAGCAATAACCACTGTCCCCGTAACCCCTTGAGGATAACGGCTGTTTGATGAGAGAGTAGGAGAGGAGGAAAAGAGAGAGTGAGAGATAGAGAGACGAGAGAGAGATAGAGAGGAGAGAGCGAAGAGAGAGAGAGAGAGAGAGATATAGAGAGAGAAGAGAGAGATATAGATAGAGAGAGAGGAGAGGGAGATGAGAAGAGAGAGAGAGAGCGAGAGAGAACTAGAGAGGAGATAGAGAGAGAGGATGAGAGAGAGAGATAGAATTTAGGTATACACCTTATTTCTCACGAGTGTGTACCTGGCGACCTACAGAGTCCCGACCTATCCCAACATGCCTTATAGTCCCCTCATGCCAGCCAGGTCCAGGGGTTTAAACTTTGAACCCACAGTACTAGATAAATACTAGCAACCCAACGCCCCCACACACACGCCACACACCCATTCTAAAATTACAAACAATCTATATCTCTTACAGTGCCCTAACCTTCCCCAATG
>CM064516.1:30820704-30828204 GCA_032716605.1 Paralithodes platypus
GGAGTAGGGCAGCAAAGAGGGAAAGGTGGGAAGAAGGAGGGGAGAGGAGGATGGGGGAGGGGTTGGGGAGGGGAGGAACGAGGGAAAGGTGGGAAGGAAGGAGGTAATAGGAGGGCGTTGGAGAGGGAATGGAGGAGGGTAGCAGAGGGTAGTGTAGGGCAGCACAGAGGGAAAGGGGGGGAAGGTAGGAAAGATGAGGGTGGGGGGAGGGGTTGGGAGGAAGAAAGGATTGAGGGGAAGAATGCAGGTGAGGGGATGGGGAGGAGAAGGAGGGAGGAAAAGGGAAAGGTAAGGAAAGAATGAGGTGAGGGGAGGTGGTTGGGAGGGGAAGGATGAAGCAGAGGGGAGGTGGGGGTCAGCAAAGAACAAAGCTAGGTCAAGGAAGGGCAAGTGACATGGAGAGATACATGGGTCAAGTCCTCCCTGCTCGGACCAACTTGTGTGAGAAAGAGAATGACCACAAAACTGTATATTATAAAAGAACTTACGGGGAGAAACAATAATATAGCATAAAAGAAGACAAATTAAGAGAATATCCTGAAGCATTAATCATATCATCATAACATTAATAATATATCAATCATAAACATTAATATATTATCATAAACCATTAATAATATATCATAAACATTAATAATATATCATAACCTATAATATATATCATAAACATTATCATAATATATATATCATAAACATTAATCAATAATATCATAAACATTAATAATATATCATAAACATTAATAATATATCATAAACATTAATAATATATCATAAACATTAATAATATATCATAAACATTAATAATATATCATATAACATTAATAATATATCAATAAACATATAATATATCTCTAAACCTTTATGAATATATCATAAACATTAATAATATATCATAAACATTAATAATATATCATAAACATTAATAATATATCATAAACATTAATAATATATCATAAACATTAATAATATATCATAAACATTAATATATATCCATAAACATTAATAATATATCATAAACATTAATTAATATAATCATTAAAACATTAATAATATATCATAAACCATTAATTTAATAGAATTATATCATAAACATTAATAATATATCATAAACATTAATAATATATCATAAACATAATAATGAACAGTAGTTAAAAGAAACATTCATGGTAATTAGTGATATTAGCAGGACGTAAATATATATGAAGAGTTGATTAAATAGAATATGAAACGTATGAAAAGTCCCAAAGTTTTGATGTCGATTTCTTCCTGGCGAAGCAATGGCGAGCATGCAATTGAAGAGGAACCGGCCTTCGGCCGGGATATTTTTCTATCCAAAAAATGTACACATTTATCTTGCAAGTGGGTCAAGCGTGTGTAATTTCAAGCTTGATGGAGGTCTAGGGAACATACTAAAAACCTCCCCTTAATTGGCCACTTGCGAGTTTCAGGCTATAAGGAAGTTGGAGCTGTAGACATCGATAGTAAACAGAAATGCAATAATAATGTAGGCTTCTGATTGGCCTAAATATTTATGTTGAATTGGAGGATTTTATGTATTTATAAATTAACTGTAACCCGTATTTTATTTGGTAATTCTGCTAAATATCTATGTCTACAGCTCCAACTTCCTTATAGAACGAAACTCGCAAGTGGTCAAGTGAGAGGCAAAATGAATAAAGTCCTAAAACATAAAATCAACCTAGTGAGTCGCCCAAGGGAAAGTGGAAAGAAAAACAAGGTAAACGGGAACAAAGAACAAGGAAAACATGTAATCGAACGGAAACAACGAAAAGGAAAACAGGTAACGGGAACAACGAAAAGGAAATCAGGTAACGGGAACAACGAAAAGGAAAACAGGTAACGGGAACAAACCGAAAAGGAAAACAGTAACGGGAACCAACGAAAAGGGAAATCAGGTAACGGGAACAACGAAAAGGAAAACAGGTAACGGGAACAACGAAAAGGAAAACAGGTAACGGGAACAACGAAAAGGAAAACAGTGTAACGGAACAAAGAAAAGGAAAAACAGGTAACGGGAACAAAGAAAAGGAAACATGTTCAAAGGGAACACCGAAAAGGAAAACAGGTAACGGGAACAACGAAAAGGAAAACAGGTAACCTGGAACAAAGAAAAGAAAAACAGGTAACGGGAACAAAGAAAAGGAAAACAGGTAACGGGAACAACGAAAAGGAAAACAGGTAACGGTAACAACGAAAAAGGAAAACAGGTAACGGGGGAACAAAGAAAAGAAAACAGGTAACGGGAACAAAGACAAGGAAAAACATGTAACGCGAACAACGAAAAGGAAAACCGGTAACGGGAACAACGAACCGGAAACAGTTTAACGGGAACAAGACAAAGAAAAGAACAGGTAACGGGAACAAAGAAAAGTAAAACAGGTAACAGGGAACAACGAAAAGGAAACACAGGTGAACGTGAACAACGAAAAAGGAAAACAGTTAACGGGAACAAAGAAAAGAAAAACATCCCTAAAGCTTTGGTTATTAATAGGCCCTAGTGCCCTTGTGTTTTTGGTTGTTTTATTAAGTGTCCTTTAATAATTTTTTATTTTTTAGTTTCAACTCGTTAGACTTTCCGTCAACCTTAACCCCACCCCCCCCCCAAGGACCCCTCACTTCAAGATAAAATTTGTATTAATTTTTTTCGATAGAAAAAATGTCCCGGCCGAACGCCGGCTTTACCTCTTAACAATTTACAGGCTCGCTTTTCCGCTCGCCAGAAAAAAAATCGACACCTAAATGGCACCGACAAGGTCTTGAAATTGACAACAAAATGGGGCGAAAGGTATTACATCGTCAAAATAATGAAAGGAACGTCTTAAAATCCCTTCAAAACTCGAATATGTTTTAACCACGAGGGAGAAGGGAGGTCCAGAAAAAGCGAGGGTTTTATTCCCCTTAATGGTGGTTGTGGGAGAGTAGGTATCCTTTTTAGTTAAATACCGCGGACAGCCCTTAACGGAACAGAAGCAAAACAAAAAAATTAAATAAACTATATGCAAAGGGGGTTGTGTGGAAGTTTGGTGGATGTGGGTCAAGGATGTGGTTAATGAATACGGATAAAGTTTACAAGGAGGATAGTTGAGGGAATTAATTGAAGTGTTAAATTATAAAGTGTCAAATCCATGGAAAGGAGGGGGTCCTCTGTAGAAGATATATGGGGTGCAACGTGTTGGGTATTAGTTGTCCCGTTTAGGTCGTAACCTCAATCCCATGGGAGGGTATAGGATATATATATATATATATATATATAAATAGAGTAACTCCTCTCCTGCGGGCGGCCCCTAGGACATCAAAGGAAGGAACGTGTCCAGACCTTAACACCAACCCTGTCCATTTGTTGTAACACTACCCCCTTGTAGGGTACCAGGCGCGAACCCTCACCCCCCCCCCCCCCCCCCCCCCCCCCGCACCCCTCACATTAAACAATCTAAGCTGCTATTCCGGTGTGCAGTGTGGGTCTGAGTACATGAGATTTATATTGATATCCAGTAATTCGAATAAATTGTATATAAAATCCGTAGGCCCATGTACTCCATATCCTGTAAACTGTCCTAGATGAATGTCATGAGTTTTAATTTAACTCAAAGGGCTTAGGGTAATAACTTGCTGTAAATATCCACACCTATTTCCTGGTGGACCCTCTTCCCAAATGAATAGCAACGGTCATTTCACTTTTTCGAGCCATAAGAAGTCAAGGTGTCCAGATTGTTTTACTCAAGTGTCGCTGGCGCTACCTATATACCATCTCCACCCTTCCCTTATTTTTTATCGGTTACGGTCCACTATAGCCTACCTGAACCCCTTTTCCCCGACCTGTCTCACCTCACCTGCCTGGCCCCTCACTAATAACTTTCCCGATCACTTACCTGTGGCCCTTTGGGGATCCACCGCCTTTACCTGCCTCCCCCCCCCCCCCCCCCCCTCCCCCTTGGCCAACACTCTGGTTCATATAACCTGTGGCAGCAAGCCAATGTCTTTTCCCTTGTTTCCTTTAACGTGTGTTTGTGAATTTAAAAGGATAGTGAAGGCGAGTAAGTTGCCAGAGAAACCTTGGTTATGGGGGTTCCACCGTTTTTTTTTTTTTTTTTTTATATTTCTCTCCTTTTTCCTCTCTTTTCCCTGGCCTTTGTATCCATTCCGGCCCCAATCCCCAGCCACACTGTTTTTTTAAGAACGTTTTATCCCTGATCCAGTTGTCAATTTCTTCCTAGCGGAGGCGATAAAGCGACCCAGCATATATACATAATATATTGTTTTTTCGACAGCAAAGGGGGGGGGCTAAATTTTGTACATTTTGTCGAATAACAAAGATAAGAAAGAGTGTTTAGCTTATATTGTTATGAAATGTTTTGTTGTAGGTGTTTTGCTTTACAAATATTTTTCCTGAGGCCATGCAAGGGGGGAAAACTAAACTAAAACTGCAAAGCGAAAGAAGATATACTGTAATTTGTTCCCTACTTATGGGTAGGTTAATAAAATTATACCTGTATATATTTTAGTAAAAATTCCATATTATTGTCATAAATTAAATTGGAAAAGTATACATCACCTGGTCCTGTTGTTCCTAGGGTCATTGGATTCGAATCCCAGAGAGGTAAATATGTCCGTTAATCACACAGGGTACGTTTTGGCTTAAGGTGAGACTGGCCGTTTGTTTTGGGTCCTATTAATGTCCATTTTATTCATATATTTTTTTACAGTTTCCTTGCCTAATACCCCTCCCAATGCAAGCTTAGAAAAAACACCCCCTTCAAGATAAATATTCTGTAACATTTTTTCGGTAGAAAAATTTCCCGTCCCCGAAGGGCACAGTGTCCTCTTAAAATTGCAGGCCCGCTTTTTGCTACGCCAGAAAATAATCGACCACCTAAATAGCACGAGAAGGCCTAAATATTTGACGAAGAAAATTGGGGCCGAAAGGTCTTAAAATCTACTAACTAATGGGGCAAACATCTTTCTTAACATCTGGAAAACTACTGGGGCTAAATACGAGGGAGAAAAGGGAATCAACAATCCGACCCCTCTCCCCTTAAAGATATTTCCCATTAACCAACTACACGTTTTTACATGGCTTATCCTTTTTTTGGATATACTTATGCCAGGATTTATTGGTTTAGCATATTATGATTGATTAGTTGTGGCCCCTTGCAACTACTAGAAACACACAACTTTTACCAGTCACCTCAAAGAAACAACAAAAATTTATTCTAAAGGGAAAGTTTGCTTTATGAAATGTGAGAAAAGAAACGTCTGGAGGCAATTCATCCTTTCTTGTGTTTCAACTTATGTCCAAAACCCTCCGATCTACCTTCTGGATTTGAGTGCATCCGGGTTTTCTGGTTTCTTGGTACAACATACTCCATGAAACAGTCATTAGATTTGATATATATGATATATTATATATATATATTTATATATATATTATTAATTTATTGTTTGCATGTAGCCCACCCTATGACCTCGACACTTTTACTTCCAGTTACCTCCTCCATGGGCATAAAATTAATCCCCCCGCAATATTAAGGTTGGGAACTGGGCCGCTATTTCTGTACCCACCTTTCTCCCTCAATGCCTTCAAGCCCCATTAGTTTTCAGATGTTAAGAAATGTTTTGCCCCATTAGTTAGAGTCCGATTTTTAGACCTTTAGCCCCATTTCTTTCGTCCAATATTCAGACCCTTGTCGTGCTATTTAGGTGTCTATTTTTTTTCCCTGGCGAAACGAAAGTAAGCCTGTAATGTGTTGGAAGAAAACCCGGCTCCTTGCGGCCGTGAATATTTTTCTACCGGAAAAATGTACAAATTAATCTAAGAAGGGGGAATCTAAATGGAGTGTTTTTTTTTCTGATTTGATGGGAGATCTAGGGAGGAAACTAGAAAAATAATGAATCATGCAAAAAATCGTCCCCCAAAATGAAAACCATCTTCCCCTTAGGAGGAGAATTAGTAATTTTATGTGATGCTTTTGGTGAAATTTGGAATCCTAACGACTTGTTATGGAATGGGTATATTTGGTCTGTCCAAGTAGGATTTTCCCCCATCTTTCTAGAATATACCATAGGAAATTGTTAACTAGATTTTTTATTCCACGCCGTGGCAGAATCAGTAAATGGTCCTGAAAATGCGGTGTGTTGCGTATTCTTTTAAGGGCAGTAACCATTTATAATAGGAACATATATATTCAAAACTATCCTGTTGAGAGAGAGAAAAAAAACTAAACTAAAATGGACCATTGCAAAAAATGGTCAGTATATCAAATTACACATCAGAGTTCTCCCAGTAAGTATTATGGCAGAACGTACCCAAAGTATGGCATGACCAGGGGGAAAATCCAGAGGAAAAAAAGGAGAAATGAAAAAAAAAAAAAAAAAAAAAAAAAAAAAAAACAGCATTGGAAAAACACCAAAGCTGGTCAATAATAATTCCGGACACAACATATGTAATACAATGCGGTGAAAGGCGAGAGGTCATAGCGTTGTCAAAACAAGATTTGGGTAAAAAGTGAAGGTTTTCAGAGTTTTATTTTCAAGTTTATATTTCATTCTTCATTTCCTGTTAGGTGTAATGCATAAATGCTGTTGATAGTTCGGTGTGGGCGTCCTGGTTTCGAATCCACGGACTGCCCACATGTGGGTAATAATTTCATTAATCGATTGTTAGGAGTAGAGTTTGGTTGTTTTGGAATAGAACATAAATAATATATATATACTTATTTATCTAGTTTATTCATTAGTTTTTAGTACATTAAATTGCGAATGTTTTGGGGAATTTTTTAGTAATTTTTAACGCACTAGACCACAACAAATAAAAACAGTGGGGGTTAGATTTATGTCGGCTTAATGTTTATTTTCTTAATTTATTCTATTTATTTATTTTTGCATTTACACTTATTTATCTATTTAGTTAGTAGTTTTGCGATATTTTCGGGCATTTGTTTTAGTGAACCACTAAAAAAAAAAAAAAAATGGGGTTAGAGCTATTTCAGTGTTTTATTTCCTGTCTTTTATTCTTAATTTTTATTTATTTTATGTTTTTATAATTTTAGTTTTTTATTTAACTATTTTTAATTTTACTTTAGTATTGATTTGGGCGATTTGTTGTTTCGGGCATTTGTTTTTTTTTAAGGTAAAAAAAAATAAAAATAAATAAAAAAATACAAAATAAAAAAAATAATAAACCCCTCCAGACCCCACTTTGAGTCCTAAACATTACTATTACTCCCAAACCCCGTTCCGACATAGCTTTAAATAACACTTGAAAAGTGGCAAGCAATTGCAATAGTATAAGCTGTATTCCAAATAGGGGTAATGCCTAGGGTAAATAAAAGGTGGCCCATGGATAATAGGTAGTAGTAGTACCTTTGTTTATGTGCATTTAAGGAGGCAAAAGGCAAGAACTGCCTGTAAACAAGTGTCCCCCCCCCCCCCCCCACCCGCAATGGTTGCAAATAGTGATAGAGAACCCAAAGTCATCTAGTA
>CM064516.1:30833204-30915339 GCA_032716605.1 Paralithodes platypus
TTCCTAAGCTGCATAAAATCGTCCAAATATAACTAGCATAAAATATAACAAACATCGCTGGTACAAGAAGGGTTAACTCAAGCGGTTCTTGGAAACATTCAAATACAGTCAAAATATATATATTTTGACAACAGATTATTTTTTCTATTCAGGGCAGGTATTGGAGCTCTTCGAGTCAAAGGGTTAAGGGGACAGAGGTTATTTTGGGGTATTTATTTATATATTAATTTATTTTTTTAGTTTCCTCCCTAGACCTCCATCAAACTTAAAAACACATCCATTAGATCACCCTTCGAGATTAATTTGCAGATTTTTGGGTAGAAAAATTTCACGGCCGAAGGCCGGTTCCTCCACAATTACAGGCTGTCTATCGCTCGTAAGGAAATAAAATAGACACCTAAAGGGCACGAAAGATCTTAATATTGACAAAGAAATGGGGTAAAAGGTCTTCAAATCGTCAAACTAATGATGCAAACGTCTTAAATTCTCAAAACTAATTGAGATAAGCATGAGGAAGAAAGGGGACCAGAAAAGCGACCGGTCTCCCCTTAAGCAACGAACCCAATGTACTTTTTCACATGTTTATATATATTTTTTTTATATATACTGTACATTCAAGGCTATTTTTGTAAATGTTTTATATATACTGTACATTGAAGGCGATTTGTGTAAATCTATCTATCTATCTATCTATCTATATGCTCAGGCCCAATCCCCATTTTGGGGGTAGCCGACTCAAGACAGAGCAAGAACAGGGAAAACACAAAAACAACATAAAACAAAAAATAAACACAGATAAAAAACACAAACAAAGTTTGAGTAAATGTTTTATATATACTGTACATTCAAGGCTATTTGTGTTAATGTTTTATATATCCTGTACATTCAAGGCTATTTGTGTTAATGTTTTATATATACTGTACATTCAAGGCTATTTGTGTTAATGTTTTATATATACTGTACATTCAAGGCTATTTCTGTTATAATGTTTTATATATACTGTACATTCAAGGCTATTTGTGTTAATGTTTTATATATACTGTACATTCAAGGCTATTTGTGTTAATGTTTTATATATACTGTACATTCAAGGCTATTTGTGTTAATGTTTTATATATACTGTACATTCAAGGCTATTTTGTTTTAATGTTTTATATATACTGTACATTCAAGGCTGTTTGTGTTAATGTTTTATATATACTGTACATTCAAGGCTATTTGTGTTAATGTTTTATATATACTGTACATTCAAGGCTATTTGTGTAAATGTTTTATATATACTGTACATTCAAGGCTATTGTGTTCATGTTTTATTATACTGTACATTCAAGGCTATTGTGTTATAATGTTTTATATATACTGTACATTCAAGGCTATTTGTGTTAATGTTTTATATATACTGTACATTCAAGGCTATTTGTGTTAATGTTTTATATACTGTACATTCAAGGCTATTTGGTGTTATAATGTTTTATATATACTGTACATTCAAGGCTATTTGTGTTAATGTTTTATATACTGTACATTCAAGGCTATTTGTGTTATAATGTTTTATATATACTGTACATTCAAGGCTATTTGTGTTAATGTTTTATATATACTGTACATTCAAGGCTATTTGTGTTAATGTTTTATATATACTGTACATTCAAGGCTATTTGTGTTAATGTTTTATATATACTGTACATTCAAGGCTATTTGTGTTATAATGTTTTATATATACTGTACATTCAAGGCTGTTTGTGTTAATGTTTTATATATACTGTACATTCAAGGCTATTTGTGTTAATGTTTTATATATACTGTACATTCAAGGCTATTTGTGTAATGTTTTATATATACCTGTACATTCACAGGCTATTTGTGTTCATGTTTTATATATACTGTACATTCAAGGCTATTTGTGTTATAATGTTTTATATATACTGTACATTCAAGGCTATTTGTGTTAATGTTTTATATACTGTACATTCAAGGCTATTTGTGTTAATGTTTTATATATACTGTACATTCAAGGCTATTTGTGTTAATGTTTTATATATACTGTACATTCAAGGCTATTTGTGTTAATGTTTTATATATACTGTACATTCAAGGCTATTTGTGTTAATGTTTTATATATAACTGTGCACTCACGCATACTAAAAGTTGCTCAGGGGTGGGTCCTTCGTTCCCCTCTTCCACCCTGGGCAGGTGGAAGGGGGGAGTTGGGTCCAAGTCTACCCCCACCTTCCACCCACAAACTATCCCCAACTCCCCCACCTTCCTTCTCTAGCTGGCGGTTAGTGATTAGCGACGAATGTTCTCATGTATTGCAAATTATTGTCAAACCATCATTGCATAATATGCTTACAATGACGACATTTAACATATATTAGGAATTTATAAATGAAATATACTGTATAATTTGTATTCTCAAATTGAGTTTCTATACACAACGAGGGTTACACGAATCTTGGTCTTGTGCCTCTCTCTCTCTCTCTCTCATTGCACTACTTGCTACGATCAAGACTTAATGTGCTTTCAGTATAATAATACCATAATTAAATCCAATCTCATACAGTATTCAGAATATAATGTTCATCATTATTGCAATACACATCAACGTGCCCTCTACGATCTACTCCTAGGTTCTCAAATGAGTTACACAGTCGGGTTTTTATATCATAACAGGAAAGGACTAAAGGCAAAGATTGGCTGGAATAGTGTTGCAACTGTTATTGGTGGTTACGTCTACCATTTCAATCAATTTCTACCATTTATTCATTACCATACATACTATAAACGGTCTGCATTTCATTTTGTGAGGCCTATACACTTTTGTCAATCAATTAAATGTAGAATTCGATACAACTTACTATCAAAGTCGGTGTTAACTTTTATAGGGCTCGCCTTCTCGCTTCTCCCTTATCAGACTCTATATGTGATCCCAGCCTCTCACCTCTTACACATTTCGAAATAATTAATAGGATTAATAGACAGTTTTACCATCAACTCTCCTCTATGTGTATCGAATGCAGGCAACATTCATCACACACACTAATGAAGGGAAATATAACACATTCAGACCAGTTAAATCTTGGTTGTAGAAAGTGTGTGCTATGAGAGTTACAAGGAGTTACACGGAATAGTTAGTATCTCAAAGCCCTTGCGGTCCAATACGGGGAAATATTCGAAATGGAAGGAGAGACATTTTTCAGTGCACTACACTCCTTACAGAATATGCAAAATACTATATACTGTCTTATTGAACTGTTCAACTGAGGAAATGTTTACAACTACTGAGGAAAGTTTGTTCCAAGTAGAACAGATCATACATGGGAAACAGTTTCCACAAATACTAGTGCTGAACCTTTTCAATTCTAACTGCCAGTCATGGTTGTGTATTGTATTCATATTGAGTCTAAACATTGTGTTATGATACATATTATCAAATCCATTACATATTTTAGAAACCTGAATGAGCTGACCTCGTAGTCTGGTGTTGAGAGAGAGAGAGACCCACTACAGCCAAGATTCTTGTAACCCACGTTGTGTATAAAGACTCATTTTGAGAATGCAATTCTACAGTATATTGTATTAATAAATTCCTAATATGTTAAATGTTGACCATTGTAAGCATGTGCAATGATGGTTTAACAATAATTTATACTACATGAGAACAATCGTCGCTAATCACTAACTGCTAGCTGTCAAGGTGGGGGAGTTGGGGATAGTTTGGGGTGAAAGGTGGGGGAATACTTGGACCAGACTCCCCCCTTCCACCTGCCCAGGGTGGAGTAGGGGAAAGGAGGACCCACCCCTGAGCAACTTTTAGTACGCGTGAGTGTACATTCAAGGCTATTTGTGTTAATGTTTTATATATACTGTACATTCAAGGCTATTTGTGTTAATGTTTTATAAATATACTGTACATTCAAGGCTATTTGTGTTAATGTTTTATATATACTGTACATTCAAGGCTATTTGTGTTATAATGTTTTATATATACTGTACATTCAAGGCTGTTTGTGTTAATGTTTTATATATACTGTACATTCAAGGCTATTTGTGTTAATGTTTTATATATACTGTACATTCAAGGCTATTTGTGTAATGTTTTATATATACTGTACATTCAAGGCTATTTGTGTTATAATGTTTTATATATACTGTACATTCAAGGCTGTTTGTGTTAATGTTTTATATATACTGTACATTCAAGGCTATTTGTGTTAATGTTTTATATATACTGTACATTCAAGGCTATTTGTGTAAATGTTTTATATATACTGTACATTCAAGGCTATTTGTGTTCATGTTTTATATACTGTACATTCAAGGCTATTTGTGTTATAATGTTTTATATACTGTACATTCAAGGCTATTTGTGTTAATGTTTATATATACTGTACATTCAAGGCTATTTGTGTTAATGTTTTATATATACTGTACATTCAAGGCTATTTGTGTTATAATGTTTTATATACTGTACATTCAAGGCTATTTGTGTTAATGTTTTATATATACTGTACATTCAAGGCTATTTGTGTTATAATGTTTTATATATACTGTACATTCAAGGCTATTTGTGTTAATGTTTATATATACTGTACATTCAAGGCTATTTGTGTTAATGTTTTATATATACTGTACATTCAAGGCTATTTGTGTTAATGTTTTATATATACTGTACATTCAAGGCTATTTGTGTTATAATGTTTTATATATACTGTACATTCAAGGCTGTTTGTGTTAATGTTTTATATATACTGTACATTCAAGGCTATTTGTGTTAATGTTTTATATATACTGTACATTCAAGGCTATTTGTGTAAATGTTTTATATATACTGTACATTCAAGGCTATTTGTGTTCATGTTTTATATATACTGTACATTCAAGGCTATTTGTGTTATAATGTTTTATATATACTGTACATTCAAGGCTATTTGTGTTAATGTTTTATATATACTGTACATTCAAGGCTATTTGTGTTAATGTTTTATATATACTGTACATTCAAGGCTATTTGTGTTAATGTTTTATATACTGTACATTCAAGGCTATTTGTGTTAATGTTTTATATATACTGTACATTCAAGGCTATTTGTGTTAATGTTTTATATATACTGTGCACTCACGCATACTAAAAGTTGCTCAGGGGTGGGTCCTTCGTTCCCCTCTTCCACCCTGGGCAGGTGGAAGGGGGGAGTTGGGTCCAAGTCTACCCCCACCTTCCACCCACAAACTATCCCCAACTCCCCCACCTTCCTTCTCTAGCTGGCGGTTAGTGATTAGCGACGAATGTTCTCATGTATTGCAAATTATTGTCAAACCATCATTGCATAATATGCTTACAATGACCGACATTTAACATATATTAGGAATTTATAAATGAAATATACTGTATAATTTGTATTCTCAAAATAAGTTTCTATACACAACAAGGGTTACACGAATCTTGGTCTTGTGCTTCTCTCTCTCTCTCACTGCACTACTTTCTAAGATCAAGACTTAATGTGCTTTCAGTATAATAATACCATAATTAAATCCAATCTCATACAGTATTCAGAATATAATGTTCATCATTATTGCAATACACATCAACGTGCCCTCTACGATCTACTCCTAGGTTCTCAAATGAGTTACACAGTCGGGTTTTTATATCATAACAGGAAAGGACTAAAGGCAAAGATTGGCTGGAATAGTGTTGCAACTGTTATTGGTGGTTACGTCTACCATTTCAATCAATTTCTACCATTTATTCATTACCATACATACTATAAACGGTCTGCATTTCATTTTGTGAGGCCTATACACTTTTGTCAATCAATAAATGTAGAATTCGATACAACTTACTATCAAAGTCGGTGTTAACTTTTATAGGGCTCGCCTTCTCGCTTCTCCCTTATCAGACTCTATATGTGATCCCAGCCTCTCACCTCTTACACATTTCGAAATAATTAATAGGATTAATAGACAGTTTTACCATCAACTCTCCTCTATGTGTATCGAATGCAGGCAACATTCATCACACACACTAATGAAGGGAAATATAACACATTCAGACCAGTTAAATCTTGGTTGTAGAAAGTGTGTGCTATGAGAGTTACAAGGAGTTACACGGAATAGTTAGTATCTCAAAGCCCTTGCGGTCCAATACGGGGAAATATTCGAAATGGAAGGAGAGAATTTTTTCAGTGCACTACACTCCTTACAGAATATGCAAAATACTATATACTGTCTTATTGAACTGTTCAACTGAGGAAATGTTTACAACTACTGAGGAAAGTTTGTTCCAAGTAGAACAGATCATACATGGGAAACAGTTTCCACAAATACTAGTGCTGAACCTTTTCAATTCTAACTGCCAGTCATGGTTGTGTATTGTATTCATATTGAGTCTAAACATTGTGTTATGATACATATTATCAAATCCATTACATATTTTAGAAACCTGAATGAGCTGACCTCGTAGTCTGGTGTTGAGAGAGAGAGAGACCCACTACAGCCAAGATTCTTGTAACCCACGTTGTGTATAAAGACTCATTTTGAGAATGCAATTCTACAGTATATTGTATTAATAAATTCCTAATATATGTTAAATGTTGACCATTGTAAGCATGTGCAATGATGGTTTAACAATAATTTATACTACATGAGAACAATCGTCGCTAATCACTAACTGCTAGCTGTCAAGGTGGGGGAGTTGGGGATAGTTTGGGGTGAAAGGTGGGGGAATACTTGGACCAGACTCCCCCCTTCCACCTGCCCAGGGTGGAGTAGGGGAAAGGAGGACCCACCCCTGAGCAACTTTTAGTACGCGTGAGTGTACATTCAAGGCTATTTGTGTTAATGTTTTATATATACTGTACATTCAAGGCTATTTGTGTTAATGTTTTATAAATATACTGTACATTCAAGGCTATTTGTGTTAATGTTTTATATATACTGTACATTCAAGGCTATTTGTGTTATAATGTTTTATATATACTGTACATTCAAGGCTGTTTGTGTTAATGTTTTATATATACTGTACATTCAAGGCTATTTGTGTTAATGTTTTATATATACTGTACATTCAAGGCTATTTGTGTAAATGTTTTATATATACTGTACATTCAAGGCTATTTGTGTTCATGTTTTATATATACTGTACATTCAAGGCTATTTGTGTTATAATGTTTTATATACTGTACATTCAAGGCTATTTGTGTTTATGTTTATAATATACTGTACATTCAAGGCTATTTGTGTTAATGTTTTATATATACTGTACATTCAAGGCTATTTGTGTTATAATGTTTTATATATACTGTACATTCAAGGCTATTTGTGTTAATGTTTTATATATACTGTACATTCAAGGCTATTTCTGTTATAATGTTTTATATATACTGTACATTCAAGGCTATTTGTGTTAATGTTTTATATATACTGTACATTCAAGGCTATTTGTGTTAATGTTTTATATATACTGTACATTCAAGGCTATTTGTGTTAATGTTTTATATATACTGTACATTCAAGGCTATTTGTGTTATAATGTTTTATATATACTGTACATTCAAGGCTGTTTGTGTTAATGTTTTATATATACTGTACATTCAAGGCTATTTGTGTTAATGTTTTATATATACTGTACATTCAAGGCTATTTGTGTAAATGTTTTATATATACTGTACATTCAAGGCTATTTGTGTTCATGTTTTATATATACTGTACATTCAAGGCTATTTGTGTTATAATGTTTTATATATACTGTACATTCAAGGCTATTTGTGTTAATGTTTTATATATACTGTACATTCAAGGCTATTTGTGTTAATGTTTTATATATACTGTACATTCAAGGCTATTTGTGTTAATGTTTTATATATATACTATACATTCAAGGCTATTTGTGTTAATGTTTTATATATACTGTACATTCAAGGCTATTTGTGTTAATGTTTTATATATACTGTACACTCACGCATACTTAAAGTTGCTCAGGGGTGGGTCCTTCGTTCCCCTCTTCCACCCTGGGCAGGTGGAAGGGGGGAGTTGGGTCCAAGTCTACCCCCACCTTCCACCCACAAACTATCCCCAACTCCCCCACCTTCCTTCTCTAGCTGGCGGTTAGTGATTAGCGACGAATGTTCTCATGTATTGCAAATTATTGTCAAACCATCATTGCATAATATGCTTACAATGACCGACATTTAACATATATTAGGAATTTATAAATGAAATATACTGTATAATTTGTATTCTCAAAATAAGTTTCTATACACAACAAGGGTTACACGAATCTTGGTCTTGTGCTTCTCTCTCTCTCTCACTGCACTACTTTCTAAGATCAAGACTTAATGTGCTTTCAGTATAATAATACCATAATTAAATCCAATCTCATACAGTATTCAGAATATAATGTTCATCATTATTGCAATACACATCAACGTGCCCTCTACGATCTACTCCTAGGTTCTCAAATGAGTTACACAGTCGGGTTTTTATATCATAACAGGAAAGGACTAAAGGCAAAGATTGGCTGGAATAGTGTTGCAACTGTTATTGGTGGTTACGTCTACCATTTCAATCAATTTCTACCATTTATTCATTACCATACATACTATAAACGGTCTGCATTTCATTTTGTGAGGCCTATACACTTTTGTCAATCAATTAAATGTAGAATTCGATACAACTTACTATCAAAGTCGGTGTTAACTTTTATAGGGCTCGCCTTCTCGCTTCCCCCTTATCTGACTCTATCTGTGATCCCAGCCTGTCACCTCTTACACATTTCGAAATAATTAATAGGATTAATAGACAGTTTTACCATCAACTCTCCTCTATGTGTATCGAATGCAGGCAAGATTCATCACACACACTAATGAAGGGAAATATAACACATTCAGACCAGTTAAATCTTGGTTGTAGAAAGTGTGTGCTATGAGAGTTACAAGGAGTTACACGGAATAGTTAGTATCTCAAAGCCCTTGCGGTCCAATACGGGGAAATATTCGAAATGGAAGGGGAGACATTTTTCAGTGCACTACACTCCTTACAGAATATGCAAAATACTATATACTGTCTTATTGAACTGTTCAACTGAGGAAATGTTTACAACTACTGAGGAAAGTTTGTTCCAAGTAGAACAGATCATACATGGGAAACAGTTTCCACAAATACTAGTGCTGAACCTTTTCAATTCTAACTGCCAGTCATGGTTGTGTATTGTATTCATATTGAGTCTAAACATTGTGTTATGATACATATTATCAAATCCATTACATATTTTAGAAAACCTGAATGAGCTGACCTCGTAGTCTGGTGTTGAGAGAGAGAGAGACCCACTACAGCCAAGATTCTTGTAACCCACGTTGTGTATAAAGACTCATTTTGAGAATGCAATTCTACAGTATATTGTATTAATAAATTCCTAATATATGTTAAATGTTGACCATTGTAAGCATGTGCAATGATGGTTTAACAATAATTATACTACATGAGAACAATCGTCGCTAATCACTAACTGCTAGCTGTCAAGGTGGGGGAGTTGGGGATAGTTTGGGGTGAAAGGTGGGGGAATACTTGGACCAGACTCCCCCCTTCCACCTGCCCAGGGTGGAGTAGGGGAAAAGGAGGACCCACCCCTGAGCAACTTTTAGTACGCGTGAGTGTACATTCAAGGCTATTTGTGTTAATGTTTTATCATATACTGGTACATTCAAGGCTATTTTTGTGTTAATGTTTTATAAATATACTGTACATTCAAGGCTATTTGTGTTAATGTTGTTTTATATACTGTACATTCCAAGGCTATGTTTTGTAAATGTTTTATAATATTACTGTACATTAAAGGCTATGTGGTTGTGTTAATGTTTATATATGACTGTACATTCAAGGCTATTTTTGTAAATGTTTTATAAATATACTGTACATTTTCAATCGGGGCTATTTTGTGTTTTATGTTTTTATATATACTGTACATTCAAGGCTATTTTTGTAAATGTTTTATAAATATACTGTACATTCAAGGCTATTTGTGTTAATGTTTTATATATACTGTACATTCAAGGCTATTTTTGTAAATGTTTTATAAATATACTGTACATTCAAGGCTATTTGTGTTAATGTTTTATATATACTGTATATTCAAGGCTATTTGTGTTAATGTTTTATATATACTGTACATTCAAGGCTATTAAATATGTTTGCATAAATACTCCGCAGTGCATTTCTCAATAGAGCTACATTGTGAAATGTGTGTGCGAGACGTAGCACGCATTTAGGGGAGATGAGCCGTTTCTCTGGTCCCCTTTCTTCCTCATCCTTATCCCTATTAGCTTTGAGATTTTAAGACGTTTGCCCCAATAGTTTGTCGATTTTAAGACCTTTCGCTCCATTTCTTTGGCAATATTCAGACCTTTTGTGCCCATTAGGTGTCGATTTTTTTCCTGGCGAGCGAAAGCGAGCCTGAAATTGTGGAGGAATCAGCCTTCGGCCGTGACATTTTTATACCGAAAAATTTACAAAATAGTCTCGAAGGGGGATCTAATAGATGTTTTTTTAAAGTCTAATGGAGGTCTACGGAGGAAACTAAAAACTAAATTAATAGATAGATATATAGACCCCCCAAAAAAAAATAACCATTGTCCATTTAAGTAGCAATGAAACTATATCAAACGCAAGCAAACTTAATACAAACTCTTATTCTTAACTTATATGTAACTCCAATGGGGCTAGTGCAAACGGGCTGTAATTTTCCACACCTATTTCCTGGTCGACTCTTCCCAAAATGATAGAAAAGTCAACTCAATTACTCTCATTTATTTTTAGTTAAGGGGAGATTTTCCATTATTTGTCAATATATACAGTATATATATATATATAGTTATTATATACGGTAATATATTGTATGTATTCATGCACTGTATATATTCATAAATATTGTTATTAATATTTTGTTTTAGTTTCCTCCCTAGACCTCCAACAAGCTTAAACAAATACCCCAAATACATTCCTTCAAGATATATACTGTATATGCATTATTCGCTAGCAAAATGGCGAGCCGAAAGCCGCTTCCTCCTAAATTGCAGGGTGGCTATCGCTCACCAGGAACAAAATCAATATCTGTGTGGCACGAATGTCTTAAAATCGCCATATATATGGAGCGAATGTTTCAAAATCTCATTCCTAATGGGGCTAAACGTGAGAGAGAAAGGGGACTAGAAACACCCCCACCTCCCTTAAAAGAAGTTAAGAGGTTACGATTTCTGTCAAGTTCGAAGGCATCGGGTTTTGTGCGTATTTTCTGTGTTTAATATAAACCCATGCAGTACCAGGGACGTCGTATTCATCATATTCTGGCAGGCCATTAGACGATTGTATTCAGCTTAGGAAGGATCTCTAGTAATAATAAGGCTTCAAAAGATCTCAAACAACCCTTTTAAGGGGAGGTGTGGTGGAGTGGTCATGCCACTGGATTGGTAATCCAATGGACCCGGGTTCAAATCCCGATATGTCAATGGGAAGATATTATTGGGATTGAATTTGTGCTGTACCTAGTATCAGTGCATTACCACAAAGCCCACCGAAATGCCAAAAAAATACCCTCATTGTTCCCTGATTAAATAACACTGTATGAATATTCCCATATTCAAAATATGTTACAGGGGGACAATGCCTAGTGAGTTCACTGCTCAATAGGTGGCGTTCTGAGAGTGAGGGTCTGAGTCTGGAGAGTGAGACGGTGAAGCACTTGAGCGAAGCAACCAGCCGCTTCAGAGATGGAGCTGCTTCGAGCCATGATGGATGCTTCACATGTCTCACTCCCCAGACTGGAACAAGACCTCACGGGCTTCACCGTGTTGAGCGGTGGAATGTACAGGCTCTCAGCCTATGCCCGAGAGGGAGTAGTTGGAATATAGAATAAAAAAAAAAAAAAAAAAACTACCACGGATCCTTCCTAAGCTGCATAATATCGTCTAAATATAGCTAGAATAAAATATAACACACGTCGCTGGTCCTCAAAGGGTTAATAAAACCCTCTCTAAGTTCTTCGGGCCAAAGTGTAGCTACTAGACAGTGTGGCGCCTGTGTGGGATGCTTCTTCCACTCTCACTGCACCCCAAGTAGGTCTCATAGTCTTACCCGGGAGCTAATTTTTTTATACAACCAAGTTAGGGTAGCATGTGTACAGTCGGCAAGAACATCAGCTGGGCAGGGCTTCTTCTATTTATGGCATTTAAACTATTCACAAAATAAATACAAATATCAATATAAAAAGAAAACTGCGGTAAGTGCCAGAGAATATACATACATACACATTTACATATGAACAATGCAAAATACAGAAATGAAGAAACTAGTGGGTATAGCTTAAGGGGAGGTTTTAAGTGTGTTTCCTAGACTTCCATCAAGCTTGAAATTACACCCCCTTGACCCCCTTTCAAGATAAATTTGTAAATTTTTCGGTAGAAAAATGTCCCGGCCGAAGGCCGATTCCTCTTAAATTGCAGGCTCGCTATCGCTCGCCAGGAAAAAATCGATACCTAAATGGGACGAAAGGTCTTAAAAGTGACATAAATTGGGTGAAAGTTCTTAAAATTGCCAAACTAATGGGGCGAACGTCTTAAAATATCAAAAGCAATGGGGCTAAACATGAGGGAGAAGGGGGTAAAGAAAAAAATCCCTTAAGTGGAAATTTCCCCTTAAGTCTGTATAGCCTATATTGTTTGCTATTACTCTATACTAACAAAAGTACGGTTAGAGTCCGTTTTATTCGAGATGATGGAAAGTGAATATATACCTTGGCAACTGATTTCTCTATACTTAACCCCTTGTGTCCCGGCGACGTATATATCTTTCTAGTATTTTTCTACATATATTTAGAGAATTATGTGTGGTTTAAGAAGGATCTGTGGTAGTAAAAAAGGGGTGACGTGGGATAGTTCGAAGCCTATTAATTGCCGGGGGCTCCTTTGCAACTGAATACAATCGTCTAATAGTAGCTAAGTTTAACGTTAAAAAGACGTTGCCGGTACAGAAGGGGTTAATGGAAAAATAGGAAACTACCATGTCTCTGCATCATGTAAAATAGGAAACTACTATGTCTCTGCATCATGTAAAATAGGAAAGTACTATGTCTCTGCATCATGTAAATACCAAGTTTTCATAATTAACAACATATTTCGCTTCCCAATCTTCCTAGTGGCTGAGTAATGAAGCTGGTAACATGGCAATTTACCGTCAGCTAGAAAACAAACTACTAACACACAGACTACTGGACCAGAGAGAGAGAGAGAGAGAGAGAGAGAGAGAGAGAGAGAGAGAGAGAGAGAGATAAATACAGAGATAGACAGATAGATAGATAGATAGACAGACAGACAGACAGACAGATGTATATACTGTGTATATATATATATATATATATATATATTATATATTATATATATATAATATATATATATATAAAGAGAGAGAGAGAGAGAGAGAGAGAGAGAGAGAGAGAGAGAGAGAGAGAGAGAGAGAGAGAGAGAGAGAGAGAGAGAGAGAGAGAGAGAGAGAGAATAACAAAAAATAGCCGCCCGAAGCCTTTCATGCCAAGCTAATAATTTTCCGGTGGCAATTTTCTTGTGTTGAATAAGAAACTGGTCTTTCTTACCTCAGAGACATGACTCCTCCTCAGTTCATTTCACTTTTAAGGTCAGTTGTAGTAGATTTGGGTGGATTCGATAATTGAGGTTGATTAGGTGTTTAGCCCCATTATAGCTTTCAGAATTTATGACGTTCGGCCCATTAGTTTGGCGATTTTAAGACATTTCGCCCCATTTATTTGTCAATATTAAGACTTTTTCATGTCATTTAGGTGTCGATTTTTTCCTGGCGAGCGATAGCGAAAAATGTATAAATAGGCCTACTGTATATATATATACAGTATATATGAAAACAAGAACCAACAAATTAACCATCCCCCCTTAAGTTGAAAGTAAAGTGGATGAATACACTTGGCTGCACCTTGTTACAATGCTCATCTCCGCATTATTGACTATAGTCTATTCTTAATTATATTCCGACCACTAACCGCTTTACAGCCCATTTGTTCTAGCCCTTTTTGAGTTACAGAAGATAGAAGTCAATAATTCTATCCCACGTATAATGGATAGACAATAGCTGCGGTTCATAGGGTGATGTATCGGTGGGGTCTTTGTTAGATAGCTTTGTCTATTTAGTATATTCAAGATTAAGAAAATGAGGTATCTATGGGTACTCTAGGTAGGCTACATATAAATGCTGTGTTATAATATGATTCTGTACAAATCCTTTCCTTAAATCCCCTGCACATAGTTTTGCCAGAACACAACCATTTAGGAGTCCCCCCTAGGAACTGAACTGTAAGTCTACACAACCATTTAGGAGTCCCCCCTAGGAACTGAACTGTAAGTCTACAGGGAGGACGACACTAATTGTCATAGAAACTAACCTATTTTATGTTGGTCTATACTAGTCAGGGGATTGTGTATATTTGCAAACCATAGTCTTGTCAAACATTTTGATAAGGGGGGTGTATTTTTCTGGACCCCCGTCTCCCTCATGCTTAACCCTATTCGTTTTGACATTATAAGACGTTCGCTCGAATACATACATTACATACATTCATTAACATACATAGCCTACATACTTTTGTTTTTTCTGTTTTTTTTTTAAAGGTTTCAAGTTTGGGACTGTAGGCTGTTCAGTAGCCTGTAACTCTTACGAGGCACCGAGATTATCGATTGAAGCTTCGAGGTCTTGGGTGCTTCATACAGTATGGATCGCACTAGATGGTCTCAGTGGAGCTTGAAGGTGTTGGTTGCTTCCTTTCTGCCACTATAGATGACGACACCTTATTTATACACGTCACATACATACATACATACATACATACATACATACATACATACATACATACATACATACATACATACATACATTGCATTTTCAGCTTTTCGGGCTGCCATTCTATAAAATATCCGTTTATTATTATTATTATTATTATTATTATTATTATTATGAGTGGTAGTATTAGTAGTATTGTTATTATTATTAATATAATTATTATTATTATTATTATTATTATTATTAGTATTATTGTTATTATTATTACGTACATGCATACATGTATTTTTGACCTATGCTAACGTACAGGTGGAAACATAACTGGTGTTGAAGTTGTCAAGGAGAGACACGATCTTTGATCATGAATGTAGATAAGCAATTGGCCAATTCGTTTGATACGTTTCAAAGATTGGGCCTTTCCTTTCGTTTCTATCTCTTCGCAAATTCAACGTTCTGTTATTGCCACACACACATACACATCCACACACACACACACGTTGACACAAGTTGACGATATGCAACACAATCTAGATAAGTTGTCATGTTGGGCCCAAATTTGGCAAATGAGTTTCAATGCTGATAAATGTAAAGTACTACATATCGGATACCAAAATGAGAAAGCAAACTATTTGATGAATGGCACTCAGCTTAAGAATGTAAACAGAGAAACCGATCTGGGAGTAACAATATCAAGTAACCTAAAACCGAGTCAACAATGTTCAGAAGTTGTTAAGAAGGCAAACAAAATAATTGGCTTTATAGGCAGGTCATTTGAGCATAAATCCAAAGACGTTATCCTAACCCTTTACAATTCCTTAGTCCGCCCTCTTCTTGAATACTGCGTTCAATCCTGGTGCCCTTATTACCAAAAAGATATAGACAAGCTAGAACGAGTTCAACGTAGAGTTACCAAAATGATACCTAGCCTAAAGAACAAACCATACGAGGAGCGTCTTAGAGAATTAAATCTATTTCCTTTAACCCAGCGCAGATTAAGAGGTGACTTAATTCAAGTGTTCAACATCATCAAAGGCATTGACAATATGAACAGTAGTAAGTACTTCACTATCGACCAATCTAATTACACGCGGGGAAACGGTTGCAAAATTATTGGTAAATCTTTTAACTCACACGAAGCTAAGAATTTCTTCTTCAACCGAGTTGTCAACTTATGGAATGGGCTTCCCCGGGATGTCATAGACTGCAGCACCGTTGATTCATTTAAACTTTGCTTAGACAAATATCTCGCATCAAACCTGCGACTGACTGCGTTTGTAAATGAATAACTTTATTTTATCCTCCCCTCAGTTACTAACCCATCTGTCCCCTACTAACTTCCTAATCCTCCCACGGACATTAGTTCCAGGGCAGTAGTTCCCTTTCCAATGTTCCCTTACCCACTCTAAACCACTGTTTGGACACTTGATCCTCAGTGTTTTGGAGGAAAAGCAGCCTAGAAGGGTCACTAAACTGTTGTTGCTTGATTTCATTTGTACTCCTTTGTACACACACACTCTCTCTCTCTCTCTCTTCACTTGATCGTTCTAGCTTTAAACAATTCTAAACTTCCATACATTTTAGGCATACCTACTCCTTATGAGCATTAATAATTATTTGCATTCATCCCCTTTCCGTCACACACACACACACACACACACACACACACACACACTCTCTCTCTTTATCTCTGTCTCTGATATGCCATCTGTACTAGAATTAAGTCCTGACCACCTCGTTTGGATCGTAAGGTCTGTGTGGCCAGTGTATATAATTATGTAAATCTATGTATGTAAATCTACTTGATCGTCTATCTTTAAACAATTATTGACTTCCATAGACATCGAGCGTACCTATTCCTTTTGAGCCTTAATTATTTTCTCACTTATCCTCCTTTCCGTCTCTCTCGCTCGCTCTCTCTCTCTCTCTCTCTCTCTTTCTCTCTCGCTCTCTCTCGTCTAATTTCCATAAACTCCGATTACCATGGCTGTAACTTGTTTTCAACACTAGATCCTAAGACTAGACCACAGGTTAACCTGGATTTATAGACTTCTGAGGGGTGAGAAGTGGGTCGCTCTTAATTACTGGTTGGGTAAAAGTGGTATATTTAAGTTCGTAGGGGGTGAGAGAGAGAGAGAGAGAGAGAGAGAGAGAGAGAGAGAGAGAGAGAGAGAGAGAGAGAGAGAGAGAGAGAGAGAGAGAGAGAGAGAGAGAGAGAGAGAGAGAGAGAGAGAGAGAGAGAGAGAGAGAGAGAGAGAGAGAGAGAGAAGGGGGGGGGGGGAGGAGAGGGGTACTGTACTTTATCCCATTTTGTCTTAATTTTGTTCTTCCTTGTAGTCAATCCTTTCACTGTCTTCCACACACACACAAACACAAACACACACATACACTCTAGCACACGCACATACACTCTAGCACACACGCATCTCTCTCTCTCTCTGTCTCTTTGGGCATGATCAGCGAATCCTCGGCATTTCCGTTCCAGTAAGTAGTAGTGGTGGCTCGGTCAGCTACTTTTTCCAGGGTTCACCATTATTAGTATTATTAGCAGTCTAGGTGTGCCAGTCTCTTTCTCTTTCTCTCTCTCTCTCTCTTATTCTCCCTCAATCTCTCTCTCTCTCTCTCATTCTCACTCTCTCTCTCTCTCTCTCTCTTACAAACACACACACACTCACTCTCTCTCTTTCATTCTCACTCACTCTCTCTCTCACACATATACACACTCTCGCTTTCTCTCTCCTTCATCTTTGCTATCCTTTCCTTCCACTTTCCCTTACTCTTAGGGTTGTTATCTCCACTAGGTTAAAGTCCTGGCCACCTCTCAGGGATCGTAAGATCTGTGGGTCCAGTGTATATATTTAGATATATGTAAATATCTCTCTTTCTCTCTCTCTCTCTCTCTCTCACACACACACACACACACACACACTCACTCACTCACTCACACTCCAATCGTCGGAGGGAGTGGTGGGTGGGGAGAGAGCCTTCTGCTTTGCTATCCTTGCCTTCCACTTTATAGCAAATTCTGTTTTAGCATTAAGTCCAGACTGCCTAGTATGGACCGCAAGGTATGTGCAGTCTGTGTATTTATGTAACTCTATATAACTCTCCCTGTCTGTCTATTAGTCTGCCTCTCGCTCGCGCGCTCTCTCTCTCTCTCTCTCTCTCATAGCACAAGTTACAAGTTACACATGTGCACACATGAACATTGTCCACATTAAAGCACAGAATAAGATAATACAAATATGCTAATAACCTCTCTCTCTCTCTCATACACACACACACACACACACACACACACACACACACATACAAACACCTATATACACACACAGTCAGCGCATACAATCACATCTTTTACACAATCCATAAAAATAGTAAGGCACCCTAGAAGGGCTCTTTACCTGTCAGCATCCAGTGATACATTATACCATCTGTTGCTGACCAGTCATTTATAGACTTGGCGTGTCCACCTATATTGTAAGGATAGTCTATATCAGTCAGGGGTGGAATTCATTTGTCGATCATTATGGTACCTACAAAAGGAATGGAGAAAGCGAAGTACTTCCAAATATACATATATCGTTAGCTTTAGGGCTAAGAAACCCATAAAGCCTTCTAAGCCCTGTCATAAACAAGAGGCACGGTCTTCATCCAAGAGGTTAGTGCCCCTTGAGCCCTATAGAGGCACGCTGTCTACTACCAAAATAGATCGGCTTCGCAACAAGCCCTGCCATCGAGACAAGATGACCCACAAAGGAGCGGTATACAATATTCTGTAGATTTGGGTAGGGCAGGTTAAAGGTTAAATAGATCAAATAATATTTGTTACGAATATTTCTACTTGCTCTGTGTAATGACAAATAGTATGGCGCTGTCAATTTAATTATCTCTCTGCTTCTACGTTTTTGAGATTAAGGAATAACCAATTATGGGGGGAGAAAGTGGGGACGATTTAGCCTGACACCCCGAGCAACGGAGATAGATCTGAAATGTATTTTAAAGTTAGAGTAGAGATAGAGTAGTGTAGGTCACTTCATGATAGTAGAGATAGAGTAGTGTAGGTCACTTCACGAGAGTAGAGATAGAGTAGTGTAGGTCACTTCATGATAGTAGAGATAGAGTAGTGTAGGTCACTTCATGATAGTAGAGATAGAGTAGTGTAGGTCACTTCATGATAGTAGAGATAGAGTAGTGTAGGTCACTTCATGATAGTAGAGATAGAGTAGTGTAGGTCACTTCATGATAGTAGAGATAGAGTAGTGTAGGTCACTTCATGATAGTAGAGATAGAGTAGTGTAGGTCACTTCATGATAGTAGAGATAGAGTAGTGTAGGTCACTTCATGATAGTAGAGATAGAGTAGTGTAGGTCACTTCATGATAGTAGAGATAGAGTAGTGTAGGTCACTTCATGATAGTAGAGATAGAATAGTGTAGGTCACTTCATGATAGTAGAGATAGAGTAGTGTAGGTCACTTCATGATAGTAGACTAGTGGATATGATTGGGAGGTGGAGAGATGTAGATATAATACATAATAAATAACTAACATGACATTATACACCCACAGAGACTTTCATTACATGCAGCATCTGTTGCCTTCCCAACACTTTGGCAATAAGTTTGCTTTACTAGTCTTTGTTTTATATGTCGAAGAAAAACCATCAACCTACACGTCTCAAGTTTAAAAAAAAAATAAAATAAATGTGTTTCCCCCATCTGACATAGCCTACTTGAACAGATAATCAAATAATATAGCCTCCAGAAATATGACTTACATTGTAACCTTTTCAGTATATGTTCTGATAACAATGGTGTGATAGCTACTGTATTCATGCTTTACAAAAAAAAAAAAAAAAAAAAAAAAAAAAATGTAATAGGCCTAATCTACCTTCAATCTACATTGCTAATACTGATAAAAAATAAAATATCCGAAACAACGCTAGACGAATATTGCTGATCCAAAAAGGTCTGAACAAACGCTTGAGTGACTCTACCTTAAAGTATGTGGGAGAGAGTCCTTCTGGAATGGAATAAGAAAGATATCGTTAGGCAGGTCTAGGACACATCAGAAAGCTATAGAGTGGGGTAATGAAGGAAAAAACTTATATTAATCTTACCTGTATATCGTGGGTACATTTTTAAGGGGGAAGGTATTTTTTTTAGATGATTATTTCACACACACACACACACACACACACACACACACACACACACATATATATTATATATTATTTTTAGTTTCCTCTGTACACCTCCATCAAACTTAAAAAAACATCCATTAGATCCCCCTTCTAGATTAATTTGTAAATTTTTCTGTAGAATAATGTCCCGGTCGAAGGCCGGTTTTTCCAAAATTACAGGCTCACTATCGTTCGGCACGAAATCAAATCGACACCTAAATAGCACGAAAGGTCTTAATATTGAAAAACAAAAATAAAAAAAGGGGTGAAAGGTCTTAAAATCGCCAAACTAATGGGCCGAACGTCTTACAATCTGAAAACGAATGGGGCTAAACATGAGGGAGAAGGGGGTCTAGCAAAACGACCCACCTCCCCTTAAGCCAGTTATTTGGGGGATATATACGTCTTACATAACAAATTCGGGGGCCTCTTACATAAATATTTACGGCAATTTCAGCTTCATATATCTTTACATACACACATTTTTAAGGGGGTAGTACTCGCTTTTTATGGACCCCATTCTCCCTCATGTTTAGCATATTAGTTTTGAGGTCTTAAGACGTTCGTTCCGTTAGTTTGGCGATTTTGCGACTTTTCGCCTCATGTTATTGTCAATATTAAGACCTTTCGTGCCCTTTTGGTGTCGATTTTTTCATGGCGAGCGAAAGCGAGCCTCTAATTTTAGAAGGCACCGTAAGAATTAAACCACCTAACACAATCTACCTCCGATCAAGTTTCCGATTCCAATGCGAAAGAGCCTCAAAATTGTACGAGACAAAAACTTGCTCATCGAAAATTACCGGAAAATGCGCTCGTGTGACACCACCTTTACTAACTTTCTTACTTTACCAACCTTGAGCTAGAGCCGATACAAAGGCCAGTAGATGAAATTGGGGCAAGCTCACAAGAAACGAAACGCAACGAGTCTCATTCTAAGTGGCTTATGGGTACATTTGCTTCCATGCATGTCAATTAGATATACGGATACTAACCCTTTCGGTATTCATTGGAAACACACACACACACACATATTATACATACACACTACCAAAGGCAAAGTTAGATAATTATAACTCAGGAAGCGGGATAATACGAGCCTAAAAAGCTCAACTCCTGTATAATACAATTAGGTAAATTAGGTAAATACACACACACACAAACACACACACACACTACCAATATTCCATACACATATTTCTAAATTCAAATAAAAGGTGAACTCACTTACTCTACCCCATAATTACGAATACAGATGCAAGTCAAACAAGAGGAGTAGTACATTTACCATCTGGGCTACGTCATCACCAAGGGACGCTATCTAAAATGTCCAAGCGTTAGTTAGTTAAAATAGGACTTCAGAGGCTATCAACCCTTCTGGATTATTAAGCCAGCACCCTGCACGTCAAGTACATTTTCAGGACTGGAGCCCCTTTTCGAGAACCCATGTCCCTTGCCCAAGCGTCTCCGTCTCAGCGTGTTAACTCTCTGATTCTGAGTAATTTCAGGTGTATACAACTATATGGTGACTGCTAATAATGACATACAAGACTACCATAGAATTGGTTAGATGTGCGCGTGCATGTGTGGACACGTGTATGGGTGTTTTTGTGTGATGTTTGCGCGCGCATGCTATACCATTTCAGAGGTTATTTATCACTGAAAAAGCAATAACAAAACACTATTCTATCAGAAAAACCACAACAGACCAACACGGGATTGAAAAAGGAACACAAATATATAATATTTTTCAGATATTAACCGAGAAGAAAAAAAATATATTAAAATAAACATAGAAAACGTACATTAAAGAGAAAGCTGAACCCAAATATATATACAAGAAATTAGTATAGTTGACATACAGGTACAGGTACAGCGCTACCGGGAAAGAAAGCGACCTGATCCAGGGAAAGCTGAAGAGAAAGCAATAGAAAGTAGGGTAGTTTCGAGAAAAACAAAAAACAAAAAAAAACAAGACAAGTTAATAGGATACATTATTCAGTATAACGTTATGTAAAAATAAATAAATAAATAAAAATAAAATAAATAAATATATACAAAAAACTCTTAAAGTGTGTTTTTACTGGTGGGCTCCCTTAAGGTTATAGAAAACAAGTGTAACAATTGCTAGAAAGTAAATAATATATGATTCACAATATAATAACACAACAAAATAACGAAATTAATACTATTTGCAGTGATATATTTTGTATCCACATGGTTTTTACCAATGTGACCCCATCGACTGCCATTAAATTAAAAAAACAAACATCAGTTACCATTGAAGTCAAGCCGGTATCACAAGAGAGCTTTTATAGTCAACATTCTATGATCAAAACATTTCTGGCAACATTTCTGGAGTAATTTACAATAGTATCGGAAACTAGACTGATGATATATGAATTTAGGCCAAAGATATATGTTACATGTTGACCTCATAAGTTGCCAGACCAGTGCTGAGGATAAATATTGAGTGAAAAAGCGCTCGTGTGATACGTGCTTTAATGAGTCAATTTATATTACCAACTTTCTAACTCATATATCAAGCTGCATTGAGATAATTGCTATAACTTTGGGAAGAAACTCTCGATGCTTATGGTTTATTTGAGATAGTATTTAAACCTTTGCTTTATAATTATAAGCTCATCTTGTACGGTATATTGGATATAGTATTTAAGAACTTATAGGAATATGCTCTTCCTGTGTTTAAAAATAATATGATGGCAGCAAAAAAAAAATAAAATAAAAAAATAAAAATAAAAAATAATAATACAATAGAATGATGAATACAATATTGTGACTTTGGTAAACATAAAATCACTCTGCAATTGAAGCGATGAAATGAACTTGCACCATTATACACATGCATAGCAGACATAAATACAAGAATACCATACAAAGATAACAAACCAGCCCTAGAAACAGAGGATGGTATGGAGCTGACGGAGTGAAAGGTCATAATATTATGCTACTGTCTTCCACAATATATGCACCAAACCTGTCCACCATTCATGTATACAGTAGATGTCGTAGAATGGAGCTAGGGTGAATGGAGGGATGAAAGAATGATAGTGTATGAGAAATGGTGGGAGGGTGAAGTTTGGGGGGAAGGTGGGTGAATGGGGGGGGGGGAGGTTGGTGTGGGATGGTGAGTGAATGAGGGGGGGGGGGGGTGAATGGTAAGAGGTGAGGGTTGGTTGGATGGTGGGAGACTGTGGGTAAATGCTGAGGGATGGTGAGTGAATGGTGGGGGAGGGGGTGAATGTGGGGTGAATGGTAGAGGATGAGGAATGAGGAAGAGGTAGAGAATGAGGATGGTGGGGAATGGGGCATGGTTGGTGAGGAATGGTGAGTGAATGGGGAGGAGAGGGGGTGAAGGGGGGGTGAAAGGTAGGGGTGGGGAGTGGAGGATGGTGAGTGAATGATGGGAGAGGGGGTGAATGGTAGGGGGGATGATGGGGGATGGTGGGGAATGGAGGGTGGTTGGTAGGGGATGTTGAGTGAATAGGAGGGGGAGGGGGGTGAATGGTAGGGGGAGAAGGGGGGGAATGGGGGGTGGTTGGTGGAGAATAGTGAGGGATGGTTGAACAGTGAGGGATAATGGATAGTTAGGAATGGGGGATAGAGGTTAGTGGGGGGTGAATGGTGGGTTACAATGGCTGTGGATGAATGATGGGTGAAGGGTTAGGGGTTGAGAGATGGGTCATGGATGGGGGATGAATGCATAAAAAAGAATGGAGGTTAGGTGTATAGTGGGGAAATAAGAATAGGAGATGGGGGATAACTGAATAAATGTTGAGAGAGAGAGAGAGTGAGTGAGTGAGAGAGAGAGAGAGAGAGAGAGAGAGAGAGAGAGTGAGAGAGAGAGAGTGAGAGAGAGAGAGAGAGAACATACTAGCTGATCGACGTAAAGTTATGCATGGGGTTTATAGCTAGTGAGAGGTGTTCTATTCAGTCGTGGCCAAGGATACTAGTTGCACATAGCTGAATGATAAAAACAGGACATTTAACCTCACTCACTCACTCTCACTCTCTCTCTCTCTCTATATATATATATATATATATATATATATATATATATATATATATATATATATATATATATATATATATATATCGTGGCAGTAAGTTTTCAAAGCTACTCTGAATTGAGTCGAATCTTAATAATATTGCCTCTTATTTTCCTTAGGAAGTTCGTTTGGCTGTTTAAAGGGTTCATGTTGGGCTATAATATATGTCTTAGAGTGCACACACTAATCTTACAGTGCACACATGGAAGCTTTGTTACTTATAAAAACGAATGTGTAGTTACAGCATTTGGTGTTAAGGGGGTAGTGGTTATTTGTTGGTTTGTTTATTTATTCATTCTTTTTTTGTTTTTTATTTATTTTTATTATTATTTTTTAGTTTCTTCGCATGACTTCCATCAAGCTTAAACAAACCCACCCCATAGACGCCCCTTCAAGATAAATTTGTCATATAAGATTATAAGATTAGCCCTTTTTATATATTTATTTTCTGATTTTTTTTTGTTTTTTGCTATTTTTTGCTATTATTATATGTATATTCTTCATATTAGGAATGGTATATGGAAGTCATAGGGTTACCTAAGATAGTATTTACCTATATTATTCCCCAGATCCTTCCTAAACTGCATATAATCGTCTAATGATAGCGAGAAAAAAAAAACTGTCAAAATGCGTCATAATCTTCAAAGGTTTAAGGTTTCTCAATGATATATAATTATTCACATGACTCGATACGAAAGGCACAAGCATAATCATATTCAGTAGAGTAGTATTCCTCTCTTTGCAACCATTACGCACAAATCCCCGACTAACTCTGTCATACTAGGACATTTAAGGGGAGGTATTTAGTTTGTTCCCTAGACCTCCATCAAGCTTAAAATTACACCCCCTTGAGTCCCTTTCAAGATACATTTTTACATTTTTCGGTAGAAAAATTTCCCGGCCGAAGGCCGGTTCCTCTTAAATTACAGGCTCGCTATCGCTCGCCAGGATAAAATCGACACCTGAATTGCACGAAAGGTCTTAATATAGGGTGAAAGTTCTTAAAATCGCTAAACTAATGGGGCAAACGTTTTATTATATCAAAAGCAATGGGGCTAAACATGAGGGAGAAAGGGGTCAAGAAAAAAATCCCTCAAGTGGAGATCTCTCCTTAAGGACACTTCTGGAAATCTGAAATGTGAATGGACATGGCCAGACAGCAATAAAATAATTTATTATAGCTCTCAGGACTAAAATTAAGGTTTTTAACATTAACCCTCCATTACAAGCCCCAATGCACTAGAATATACTAATGAAAGCATATGATCTTCCCGGGATTCGAACTCGGGACACCACACACAGAACATAAGCTTCTAAACCATTACACCACCAACACAGTTAAATACCAGAAGCTGGGGAAATACTGCAGAACCTATTGGGTGGTATTCTTAAGCATTTATTTCCCTTCGCAGCGCTTTATGTCGAACGAATATTGTGGGAATGAGCGTTGTTTACAGAGATTAGATGGATTAGAATGTCTATTTCTAAAGATACCGACATTTTCCAAGTTATCGTCCACTAACGTCTCTGCAAAGGGAAACCATTGTTTAAGAATACCACCCTTGTATGTGTATGTGAGAGTGCGTGTGATATAGTTATATAAATTATTATATAGTATTGTCATTAGAGTATAATGCATTCAAATAAATCATACTATACAAAAAAGGGTTTGTAGTATAACCAAGCCTGCTGAACCATGGTGGTTCCTTAGCAGGCATTAATACATACATTTAGGCAAACCAGTAACACATTATATATTTTTAGTAAATATCGGTACAGAACAAAATAAAACAAAAATGTATACCGGTATGAATAGGCAACATTGCACTTTACATTTTGATAGTTACTTGATATGAAAAATCACAGAATAACGGAAATAATATTAAGTAATAAGCATGGTTAGCTCTGGTTTCGATCAGATGAGTATATTAAATATATCATTGCAAAGACAGACATATCTTTGCCTTGATCGCGTGTGTGCGTGCCTGTGTGTGTGTGTCTGTGTGTGTTCCTCTTGTTATTAGAATAATATACATTACATAGTTTCAAAACCTAATAAATATGATATATATATTAAATCATTGCTCCTTTTAAATTATCAAAATAATCCACGATTATTCTGTATCCAAATCGCAAGGAAAGAAAACGAAAATATACAAGCAAACTCTACATTTATGAGCCAAGGAATTTAATTACGCGAATAACATAAAACTATAAACGTTTTCGATTCCAATTGATACACCGAATATGACCGACAATATCATAAGTTGTACGACGGAGTAAGTAATGATCCATACTTTCAAGATAAAATTACAACTTTATCGTTTATTCTGGCTATTACGAGGTAATTTATTTAAGCTTAGGACATTATGGGGAAAGCGAAAGGGTTAACCAATTACATTTCAAAAGGGTCTTGCAAAGCTGAGTATGATCCTCTAACGTTAGCCGGAATGTAATGATAAAGTGTGCTTATTCTTTATACTGAAAGGGTTATTTACAGTGAGTGGTTCTGTAAGTAACTAGAGGGGATGCAGGTTCTTAGAATTGTTTTTTTTCTTCAGATTTTACTTTTCCTTTTAGCATGAGTCTAGTGCGCAAAACTTGTTACTGAAATTCCCTGTCTGCAGAAAAGTTAAAGAACCTAAATTCATTTTTTGTCTGGTTATCATTAGAAATTCTTCCTAAACAGTATCAGTGCGTCTATTGAATAGTAGAACAAAATGCTAAAAGGCATCATAGGTGCTCTAGGCGAAATGTCATCATGTCACCATGGTGATTGTTGAACAGTAGCATGATTTTTATGATGAAACATATTGTCCTTCATAAAAACAAGCTATTATTATGAAACAAAGCTGTAGTAGTTTTTGTAGCAGTTTCCCAATCAGTATGCAACTAGGAATAAAGCAATAAATCATTTACATTTTGGTAATTACAAAATGGAGTATAGGATAGCCATTTTCATATATACGACAGGTCTACTGTATATGTAGGGACTTATAATATAAGTTATTTTTTAAAAGCACTAACATAAAAACGATGACCCTCATAATATACACATACAGGCCTATCCTCCCCCCCCCCCCTTCTCTCTCTCCCCTCCCACCTCTCTCTTTCACTCTCACTCTCTCTCTCTCTCTCTCTCTCTGTCTATCTCACTCTCTCTTCCATTAAGTACAGATAATGAAGCCATCAATCTCTAAGGCATCATCTGTCACTCTAATTACATAGAATTAACCAAAAATTACCTACTTGCATTCCCTTAGTAACAAAAAAACATCCCAACTTGCTGATGACTAACCAGAAAATTGCAACAGCCACAATACGAATAATCCACTTTTTGTTATATTATGAATAAGCAAGGTCCATATTTAGTCCAGCATAATATCTGACTATATACAGTAACTTGGCCCCACACAGGCCAATCAGAAAATAAAATATATAAATAACTAACAATTGAACGGTAAACCGCGAACAACTTGTTGGTGCATCATTAATTAATTATTAAAAAACAATTATACCGTATACAGAGATGAAAACAATTATACCGTATACAGAGATGAAAACAATTATACCGTATACAGAGATGAAAAGTAAGTCAGAAGCCAACATCTGGTAAGGAAAATAGAATCAGTAACTTTAAGTAAAAAGGTTGAAGACTAGAATGGATAGATGCAGCTGCTATTAACCAATTCATTACCGGTGACGTCCTTTTCGTCATATATTCTGGACACTATTAGACAATTGTATTCAATATATAAAGGACCTCCAACAATTTACAGGCTTCTAACTATCTCACCTAACCACAGAGGTAGTAAACAGGGCGGGTTCCCAACCCCGAATGGGGTTGAAATGGGGGAGCTATCCCCCTGCCAAAGGCGGGGCCTTTCCAAGCTGATGCTGAGAGGATTGGGTTCTAGTCATGTGGTGATGAGCTGGTCTATCAGAGTGAGAGTTGAGCGTTCTCTGTAATACCCATAGCTTATTCTGACTGTTCCTTTTACTTATATATTTTCTAGATGTCAAGTGGCGGCGTCTCTTCCGTGGATTGACCTCTCTACTGCTAACCTAGACGTTGACAGACTGGGAGCCAAAGCGTCACATTTTTCCTTTGCCCCTCAACTTTCCCGTCATAATTGTTAAGGGGCACAGGGCCTTGGGTGGGGCTTCGGTGTCCTGGGTGTTTCCGCACCCTCCTCAGCTCCTCGCCTGGGAGCAGGCTTCGATCACCTGGGCATTCTTAGTGGTAAAGCAGGGAGGGTTACTGTCGGGGCACTCAGTTATTGCCTTGGCCATGCTCAGGACCTTGGGGCTGTTCAGTCAGACAGCCTGGGGAACAACACCAACCACAGATCCTTCTTAAACTCTAAAAATCCTCTAAATATAACAGGAATAAAATTATACAGACGTCGCCGGTACAGTAGGGGTTAAAGGTATGCTAACCAATAACGTTAATTCCAATTACAGATGGCGACACACGAGCAATTATTCTGTCAAATTTTTATGGGCAATTTTGGTCAGGTAGCTTTAATTTTTAAGCTTGGTAAGTATTGAACAACCTAACATAATCGACCTCGATCTAGTTTCCGATTCCAATGCTAAAGAGCCTCGGAATAGGACAAGACAAAACAAAAAAATGCTCACTGAAAATTGCCGGAAAATTCCCTCGTCTGACGCCACTTTAAGATACGAGACGCTGTTATTCCTCTTATTCCGACTATTAGTAGACGATATTATGCCAGATTGGGTGAAAGGTCGTATAATAACCAAAATAATGGGGCAACCGTCTTAAAGAACATAATAATATAAAAACTAATGGGGCTAAACATGAAGCAGAAGGGGGTCAAGATAAAAGAATCATTAACCAACCTTCCAATATTATTATACTAACATACTTACAATACCACCTCATTTAATATTTGGTTATTACGAGTGAAGCATCCCAGATATCTTCTAAAACTTCAAATTCATCCCTTCGGTACTTTTGACATTCTATTTTTGTTCTGGCTACGTCTAATCGACTTTATTCAGATTAAGAATGATAAGGCTTCGAACTATCTCAAACAACCCTTTCAACTACCACAGATCCTTGCTAATCAGCATAAAATCGTATAAATACAGCTAAAATAAAGCATAACAGACGTCGCTGGTACAGAAAAAGTTAAGAACTGCAAGTGGACAATTAATCATCACATTAATAACGGGAAGCGCATACCTCCACCTACACTGCTGGAGGTATGCGCTCTACCGATCGCCTCCTAAATGGAATCACTTCTTCCTTGGCGCATATCCTATCTGCCCACCAAATTTCGTGAAAAACTGTTAATACATTTTTGAGATATCTTGCTTACAGACAAAAAATAAAAATAAAATTATAATAATAACAGACAAATGGAGGCAACAACATAACCTCCTCCGAATTCGTTGACGTAGGTCAAGATAAATATACAGAGATGCATGTAAATAAAAAAATAATATATATATATATATATATATATATATATATATATTGTATATATTTATATATAAATATTAATCATTAATTATATATCTATATACAATTAATATATATATATATATATATATATATATATATATATATTATATATATATATATATAATATATATATATATATATATATATATATATATATATATATATATATATATATATATATATATATATATATATATATATATATATAAACAAATACAGGTCCGGGAAAAAAAACTAAACAAAAACATAACAAATATTTCTACTGGTCGAAACTGAAACCTGACCAATCGCCGGAGGCCTTGTTTGTCAGGCGGTCATGCAGGGCGAATGAGAGTGCTTCAGTCAACACGGTTATATAGGGTGAATGACCTAACATGCACCCCCCTCTCTCTGTCTCTCTCTCTCAACAAAGACGAGGTGAATGACCTGACTTGAACTTACGTTGTTCTACTTGCTTCTTCTCTGTCTCTATGTATGCACACATAAACACACACTTGTATACATTCGCACACACTCTCACACACAGAAATACAAACACATAAAATAACAGCTAAAAACACACTCACTCTCACACACACTCACTCTCGCACACTCACACACATTCACTCTCAAAGACTCACTCTCACACACACATACACTCTCTCTCACTCTGTCTCACACTCACACCCACACATACACACACCTACACAAACACACACTCTCTCTCTCTCTCAGTCAACAGAGACGGAGTGAATGACCTAACTTGATCTGGAGTTCTTATACTTGCTGCGATCTGGATCTGTCTCTCTATTTACACACATGCACACACACACACACACACACACACACACACACACACACACTCACACACATAGAGAGATACACACAGATATACAAACACAGCCTCTCACACAGATACACACACACAGTAACAGACCCACATATACACACACACATACTCACACATATATGCACTCACACACACACACACATACAAACACACACACAAACACACACATACACACTCACACTACACACACTTTCCTAGTGTTATCTTTATTTCTTCTATATTAATCATACATAATTTATTTCTCATTTTACTATAATCCCTGCATCTTAGCCTATTAGATTATCTCCTCTTGTCCTTAACCCCATTAGTTTTGAGATTATAAGACATTTGCTCCATTAGTTTTGCGATTTAAAAACCTTGAGTGTCATTCAGTTGTCGTGTTTTTTCCTGGCGAGCGATAGCGAGCCTGCAATATGGCAGGGCATTATTCTACCGAAAAATACACAAGTTTATCTGAAAGGGAGGTCTTTGGGGTATGTATTTTAAGCTTAAAGGAGGTCTAGGGAGGAAATCAAAATAGAGGATAATTAACTAAACACACACAAATAAAAATAATCTCCCCTGGAGTATTATGGTGCCCTTTGATAATTTATTTTGGCTATCATTAGTCGATTTTATGCAATTTTGGAAGGACCTCTAGGAATCTAAGGGGTCAAAACCAACTCAATTATACCACTGACTCCCACAGATCCTTCCTAAGCTGAATAATATCGTCTAATAATAGCTAACATAAACTGCTAAAACGCGTCACATTATCCTCAAGTTTTTTTATCGGTTTTGTTGTCGAGTTTTTCCTACATGATTTCAGTGTTTTTACATTTCAATTATTTATAATTGTGAAATGATGTGTCCTTGCTTGCAATATTTGTTTCCATTCATAGTCCATCTAATTGTTTGTACTTACCTGTTCTTTTGTTCTCTATATACTGTACTGTATACTGTTATTCAATTATATGTTCTTTACAAAATTCCCTTTACTGTGTTGCTGAATTAAATAACGTTACGTTATGTTGTTGTTGTTGTTGTTCCCCAAGCTGCCTGGCCGAACAGCCCCAAGGCCCCGAGCAAGGCCAAGGCCATAACCGAGCGCCCCCACAGAACCCTCCCCGTCGACCACAATAAAGCCTGGGTGACCGAAGCCACTCCATGGCGGGGAGCTGAGGAGGGTGCGGAAATGCCCGGGAAACCAAAGCCCCACCCAGGGCCCTGTGTCCCTCAGCAATTATGAAGAGAAAGTTGAGGGGCAAGGGAAAAATGTGACGCTTTGGCTTCCAATCTTGGTAGATTGGGAGGTCAATCCACGTTAGAGACGCCGTCACTTGAGATCTAGAAAATATATAAGTAAAAGGAACAGTCAGAGTAAGCTATGGGTATGGCAGAGATTGCTCAGTTCTCACTCTGATAGACCAGCCCATCACCCATCAACAATAACGTTACGTTATTGTTCCTTTTACTACACAATATCGTTACAAAGCATTTATTGTTTATCTTTGAAGGTAATCTAGGGGGGAAGCTAAAATTAATGTTCGATTATTGCAAACAAATAAAATAAAATAATAATAAAAATAGAAACTCTCAACGCAATAATTAATATAGCATAACAATCCCTTCTATCTCTCTCTCTCTCTCTCTCTCTCTCTCTCTCTCTCTCTCTCTCTCTCTCTCTCTCTCTCTCTCTCTTTCTTCATCTATTATTCCAGCTTCCCTCTCTCTCTCACCCATCCCTCCCTTCCCCCCTCTCTCTCTTTCCTCCCCTATTAATTCAGCCCTCTTTCTCCCTCCTGAACCTCTCCCCTCCCTCTCTCTCTTTCCTCACCTTTCATGTTAGCTCCCCGCCCACTCTCTCTCTCTCCTTACCTTATATTCCTGCTTCCTTTCTCCCTCTTCAACCTTTCCCCCCACTCTGTCTTTATTCACCTTTTAATCCAACCCCTCCCCCTCTCTCCCTCCTCCCCCCCCTTCAACCACCCCCACTCCTTCCTTACATTTTATTCCAGCCCCCTCTCTCCCTCCTCCCTCCCCCCCTTCAACCACCCCCTCCTTCCTTACATTTTATTCCAGCCCCCTCTCTCCCTCCTCCCCCCCCCCTTCAACCACCCACTCCTTCCTTACATTTTATTCCAGCCCCCTCTCTCCCTCCTTCAACCACCCACTCCTTCCTTACATTTTATTCCAGCCCCCTCTCTCCCTCACCCCCCCTCAACCACCCTCTCCTTCCTTACATTTCATTCCAGCCCCCTCTCTCCCTCCTCCCCCCCCCTTCAACCCCCCACTCCTTCCTTATTTAATTCCAGCCCCCTCTCTCCCTCCTCCCCCCTTCAACCCCCCACTCCTTCCTTACATTTTATTCCAGCCCCCTCTCTCCCTCCTCCCCCCCCCTTCTCTCTCATTCCTCACCTTATATTCTAGCCCCCTCACTCCCTCCCCAACTCCTCCTTCCTATCTTTCTCACTTTCCTCACCATTATTTTTGTTTACCTCCCCCCCCCCCCACCCCCATGATTCCCCATACGAGGCCGTAATTCAACCATTATAAACCTATATCCTTGTTATATTTTCCTATCATTATGTATCTAGCCAAATAGCCTCGTCGAAATCAGTATATCTGTTTTTCTCGCTCCCCTTTGTTGCCTTCTTCTGAAAGATGTGAAGGAATTTGCTAAGGGATTATCCGAATCTCTCTATCTCTCTCTCACTATATATATCTCTTTTGCCTTAATTTATATTTTTCACCCTTCCTTCCTTCACCCACCCTCCCTCCCTCCCTCCCTCCCTCCTCCCCCCTCTTTCCCCAACATTTCTCCTCCTTTCCCCTCCCAGATTCTCCCGTTCGAGGTCATTGCTCCTCCAACCAGGCATTTCCGACCTTTTGTAACCTCCAAGGCTCGGTTTTTGCCTTAATCCTTCTGATCGAGAAAGTAGAGGCCACCTAAAATTATATATACAGTATATACTGTATATATATATACTATATAATTATATATATATATATATATATATATATATATATATATATATATATATATATATATATATATATAAAGCATGCCGTTGAGAATTCAATCATGAAGAAGTGAATTTGGGAATATGAACATGATTAGATTAATATCCAGTATTCGAGAATGGATAATAAGTCGTAGGCGTGTAATGGTTAGAGTGTTTAAAATATGTGTGTGATAACCCAGGTTCGAATCCCGGTGGACCACAAATACGCTTTCATTAATTTCATTGGAGGTGTTTGGTGTTGTGGTGAAATTAATAAAGATATGGATTATTAACATGAAAGCATAGATTACTTTTGATTGTAATTACAGAATTTGAAAAGTAGTACCAACTGAGAATCAACATTAAGAATTTGAAATGAGAATGCATTATGAAGCAGTTGTTATAATTATAACCTTAACATAAAGATTATTTTTTAGATTTTGTATTTAGCATTTACTATAGGAATAATTTGAAACAAGCAGCAGATGATGTTTAATACAATGTAACGAACGATCACAGAGCAAAGTGACCTGATAAATCTTAACTACATTTGTTTTTGTCAATCCATAATAAGTCCCATCATTGATACAATTAAAAGTAAATTCATTATGAATGGAAAAACAATAAACAATGTTCCTTTATTGAGAATGCATAATGGAATTAATGAATATTAAATGAAGGTTAGTATATTACGACCAAACTACCCATTATTACGGATGTTTTAAGTAACGTTTTCATATGCACAATATTTGTGTGATTGCCAGGTGACCACGCCAAAGATCGAACCCTGACCATCAGAATCATAGTCAATAACACTAACCACCAGGCTACACTGTAAAGAATAATGAGTATAAACAAGTTAATAATAATAATATAGAGTGAAAATATTGATATACCTTTTAAAAGTATATTGGTGATAATAACCGCATTTAGGGGGAGATGGGCTGTTTTTTCTGGTTCCCTTCTCCGTCATGTTTAGCCCCATTAGTTTTCAAATTTTAAGACATTTGCCCAATTAGTTTGTCGATTTAAAAACCTTTCGTCCCATTTTAATATCAATATCAAGATCTTGCGTGCCATTTACAGTAGGTGTCGATTTTTTCCTGGCGAGCGATAGCGAGCCTGTAATTCTAAGTGAAACCGGCCTTCGGCCGGGACATTTTCTTATCGAAAAATGTACAAATGTATCTTGAAGAGGTGTCTAGGGAGTGTTTTTTTTTTAAAGCTTGATGAAGGTCTAGCGAGGAAACTAGGCCTAAACAAATTATGAATACATGCATACATAGACCCCCAAAAATAACCACTGTCCCCTTGATACAAAAATAGATATGTAAATCACTATCAACATGCCCAATTATCTTATAAACTTTTTTGTATACCTTTTCATACCCTTATAATTATACCCTTTATACTATTACAGGGTACCGCAGCACTAATCTATTTTATTAATTTCACAACAACTTCTAACACCTCCCAACGAAATTAATGAAAGCATGTGATCCACCGGGATTCGAACCTGGGTTACCACACACATATTTTAAACACTCTAACCATTATACCATCACGACAGTTTTAACAGTTGTAATGCCACATAACCTGAAGAATTTTCATGTTGTTATCTGATAGTTAGGGCTGGTGTATATTTTGTTTACACATAGAACGAAAAAACGTGTGATATTAAATTCTTCAGCATAATACAGTATAGAGGTACAGTCACTCAAAAACAATTGTGGACCACTGCACCTATTTTTAATTATAGAAGTATTTGTCCAAAACTAATTTATGATTTTAATTTGTCTAAATAACACACACACAAGTACTGTACATCAATAAATACACACACACACACACACACACACACACACACACACACACACACACACACACAATGTCGTACATCCATAAACACATTAACACCAATAAAAAACACTCGGATGGAAACTTGTCTATAAAAGCTCAGGTTCTAAAGGGGGATGTCATACGAGCCCATTTTCCGTCAATTTTCTACAAGCAAAGGAACAACTTGAGATGGTTCGGCCATATGGAACGTATGGAAAGCGAGAGAATGACTAAGAGGGTGTACGAGAGCGAGGTGGAGGGACAGAGAGGGAGAGGTAGACCGAATGAGAGGTGGAAGGATGGAGTGAGGAAGTACATGAACGAAGGCGGTGCTGGTTGGGGGGAGGGGCGTCGACTGATTGGGGACAGAGGTGCATGGGGGCGGTTCGTTCGTGGCCACCCCTTCGGGGATCACGGCGTCAGGCAATAGATAGATAGATAGAAGTTTTTTCTCGCAATATCTTGGGGCTCTTTCGCATTGGAATCGGCCACTAGATTGATTATAGATTATGTTAGGTGGCTGAATTATGATAAACCTCAAATTCTGAAGCCGCTAAACTATAATTGCCCGAAATAATGATAGAAAATACGCTCGAGTGACACCGAATTATAGGATATATTTTGACGAGTGGAGTTTCCCAGATATCTCCCTCAGTTATTTAGGTTGGATCTTTCCCAATGATTTTACAGTGGCTCACGTATTATGAGAGGCTGCGGGTCATCAAGGGAGCTGGATAGGTACACTCACCCGTACTAAAAGTTGCTCAGGGGTGGGTCCTTCCTTCCCCTACTCCACCCTGGGCAGGTGGAAGGGGGGAGTCGGGTCCAAGTCTACCCCCACCTTCCACCCCCAAACTATCCCCAACTCCCCCACCCTCCTTCTCTAGCTGGCAGTTAGTGATTGGAGGAGATTGTTCTCATGAATTGTAAATTATTGTTATACCATCTTTGCACATGCTTACAATGGCCAACATTTATTAATACAATATACTGTATAATTGTATTCTCAAAATGAGTCTCTATACACACATGGGTTACAAGAATCTCGGCTGTATTGGTCTTCTACCTTTCTCTCTCTCTCTTTCTCTCTCTGCGTGTGTGTGTCCCTCTCTCATTGCATTACAATCCACGACCAAGACGTGATATGCTTTTAATATAGGCTAGTGATACCGTAATTAATTCCAATATCATACATTATTCAGGATATTATGTTCACCATTATTGCAATAAACATCAACTTTTCCTCTACGATCTACTCCTAGGTTTTCAAATTACTTACACAGTCGGGCTTTTTTTAATATTAAAGGAAAGGTCTAAAGGCAAATATTGGCTGTAATAGTGTTGCGACTATTGTTGATTGTTTCGTTTACCATTTCAATCAGTTTCTCCCATTTATTGAATACCATACATAGTATAAACGGTCTGCATGTAATTATATGTGGCCTATACACTTCGTTTTCTATCAATTACATGTAGAACTCGATACAACTTACGATCAAAGTCGGTATTAATTTTTTGTAAGGTTTGAGTATCGAGCCCTTGAGTAGCAGGGCTCGCCTTCTCACTTCCCCCTTCTCTGTCTCTATCTGTGATCCCAGCCTCTCGCCTCTACAAACCCCGAAAAAATGCATAGGTTTAATAGACAATTTTACCATCAACTCTTCTCTATGTGTATCGAATGCAGGCAACACTCATCACACACTCTAATGAAGGGAAATATACCCCATTCACACCCGTAAAATCTTGGTTGTAGAAAGTGTGTGCTATGAAAGAGTTACAAGGAATAATTAGTATATCAAAGACCTTGCCGTCCATTTCGGGGAAATTTTCGAAGTCGAATGTGTGAGATATTGTTCAGTGCACTACACTCCTTACAGAGTGTGCAAAATACTATCCACTCTTCTTGAACTGCTCTACCGAGGAAATGTTTACAACTTCTGAGGAAAGTTTGTTCCATGTAGATCAGATCTTAAATGAGAAACAATTTCCACAAATACTAGTGTTGAACCTTTTCAATGCTAACTGTCAGCCATGGTTGCGTATTGTATTCATATTTAGGCTAAAATGTTTGCTATGATCCACATTGTCAAACCCATTACCTATTTAAAAAAAAATGAATGAGATGACCTCGTAGTCTCAGTGTTGAGAGAGAGAGAGAGAGAGAGAGAGAGAGAGAGAGAGAGAGAGAGAGAAAGAGAGAGAGAGAGGTAGAAGACCAATACAGCCGAGATTCTTGTAACCCATGTGTGTATAGAGACTCATTTTGAGAATACAATTATACAGTATATTGTATTAATAAATGTTGGCCATTGTAAGCATGTGTAAAGATGGTATAACAATAATTTACAATTCATGAGAACAATCGCCTCCAATCACTAACTGCCAGCTAGAGAAGGAGGGTGGGGGAGTTGGGGATAGTTTGGGGGTGGAAGGTGGGGGTAGACTTGGACCCGACTCCCCCCTTCCACCTGCCCAGGGTGGAGTAGGGGATGGAAGGACCCACCCCTGAGCAACTTTTAGTACGGGTGAGTGTACATGCATAGAGAAACGCATGCACACACACAGCTCGAAATGTATATGAGAGAGAGAGAAAGAGAGAGAGAGAGAGAGGCAAAATCTTACAGTAAATAAATGACACACACACACATACATACACATACACACACACACTTTTACGACGTGTGCTAATTAAAGTGTCTTTGTTTATTGTTTTGCTTTGTTTATGAATGGCTTTCAAGGTGTCTGCATTCTATGGCCTCAAGCAGACTTTCTCGTCAGTACGGTGTAGTGGTCAGCACGTTCGTCTGTTGTTCTACTTGATCCAAGGTTCAATCCCAAGGGTGTGTGTGGTTAATCAAAGTAATTCCTCTACATGGTAAGGGTTGGCCAATTATCTCTCTTTCTCTCTCTCTCTCTCTCTTTATCTAAATTAATCCCTGGAAAAATGAATAGAGTCTAGAGTATAAATAAAAAAGAATCTACTGCGCATGCACTCCTCATCTCTTGCAGTATACAGTATGTCTTCTGGACAATCTCTTACTATATTCTAATCTCAATACCTCAACAAATACAAAGACGTCCGCAGTTGACATAGTATTCTCCACCCCAAAAAGGACGCATATTCTAAGAGCAAAAAGTACGATCAACAACCGTCCTTGGCATTCATTAACCTGGGTGTACCGATGCTGGGAAAAACGAAATTGAGTCCTCCAATTAGTATGAGGATTGGTATTCGTATTGAATATAAATAACTAAAAATTATCGTCAGAAATAAGGGTGCACGTACTCACTCTTTTTCTCGCTCTACCTCCCCCCCCCTCTCTCTCTCTCTCTCTATCTATCTCTCTCTCTCTCTCTCTCTCTCTCTCTCTCTCTCTCTCTCTCTCTCTCTCTCTCTCTCTCTCTCTCTCTCACACACACACACACACAGGAAATTAAGGTCAAATTAGTATGGGCAATTGGTTTCTAAGTTAAAGGCCAGATGAGACGGAAGAAAGGAGAGGTTCAAACTAAAAGGTGGAGGGGGGGGTGGGGGGGGGAGGATGGGGGGAGGGGGAGAGGGGGCTTGATGGGGATGAGGGATGTGGGAGTGAAAGACGAATGAGGGGAAAGAGGGCACGAAGGAAGGATTAGAAGTTCAGCCTAAAAGGGCGAGGATAAAGAATGAGGGCGTATGATGAGAGAGAGGTTAGGGTGGGGGTGATGAGATGAGGGATAGGGTGAGAAAAGAAGGGGTGAAGATGGGAGTGAGGAGGGACAACAAGCATGAGAGTAAAGAATGAAGGGATATGAGCAGAGAGAGGTAAGAGGGGGTGATGATGAGATGAGGGATAAGGGTGATGGAAGATGGAGTGAAGATGGGGGTGAGGAGGGACGACAAGCATGAAGGGATATGAGGAGAGAGAGGTAGGGGGGGGGGGGGGGTGATGAGATGAGGGACAAGGGTGAGGAAAAAAGGGGCGAAGATGGGGGTGAGGAGGGACGACGAGGATGAGGGTAGAGCACGAGGGATTATGAGGAGAGAGAGGTGAGCGGCGATGATGTGAAATAAAGGAAAGGGTGAGGGAAGATGGGGTGAGGGAAGAAAGGAGTGAGGAGGGGTGACAGGATAGAGGGGCGAAGCGTGAAGATGGGGGTGAGGGAAGCAGGGGTAAGAATGGGTGACGAGAGTGAGGGGAAGGGGTGAAGATTGGGTGAACAGTAGAAGGGTGTGAGGAGGGATGACAGGATTGAGGGGAGAAGGGGTGAAGAGAACAGGGAGTGAGTAGGGTTGACAAGAGTGAGGGGAAGGGGTGAAGATGGGGCGAGGAGAAGAAAGGGAGTGAAGGAGGGATGACGAGATTGAGGGGAGAAGGGTTGATGGGGGGACGAGGGAAGAAGGTGAAAGTGTATAAGAAATAGGTGAAGGTGAAGGGCCCTGCAGTATTAGAGTGGGTCATCTGGTTAATGGAGATATGTTTACATAGCTTTACATAGGCAGACTTGACCACATACAGTAGATCTTACGACCCAAGTTAGGTAGTAAGTTGAACTGATAAAAGCAACTAATAAAAATCTCTCCCCACCCTCCATTCCCTCCGGTACACAAGCATGCAATGAAGACCGTTATAGAAATGAAATAACTTACAATTTTTTAATGTCGCCCGAAGGAATTATTAGACAGTTAAAATTAAATATATAATTATTTGTTGTGTTCATCGTTCACTAGATCCTTTTATCAGTACTATTTATTTCATCTTATCAATTTCTTTTATGTCTATGCTAAACATTTACTTGTGCGTATCTATTTAGTCTTGTCTATGAATACATAATTTCTTAGAGAGAGAGAGAGAGAGAGAGAGAGAGAGAGAGAGAGAGAGAGAGAGAGAGAGAGAGAGAGAGAGAGAGAGAGAGAGAGAGAGGTATATTGTTAGTCTAAGTCAGTTTCTTTATCAGTATTTTTGAGTTGACTACCATTCATTGAGTAGTTTGAACATTTTCATTCTTGTATCCAATATATAGTACTTCACATTTGTCGGTATTGAAACTCATTTGTCAGGTTTGGGCCCAATTTGCTAATTTATCTAAATAATTTTGGATCTGTTGAACATGCAAGGGAGATACTACTATGTTCGCTATTTTGGTATCATCTGCAAATTTTTAAATTGTACATGAAATATCGTCATCGATGTCATTAATATAAATTAAGAAAAGAAAGGGTCCGAGCACTGACCCCTGCGGCACACCACTTGTGACATTTGTCCAGTCTGAGGCTTTACCGTTTATTACTACTCGTTGCTTACGCCCAGTAAGCCAATTCTCAATACATCGAAGTTATATCCTTCTATGCCATGAGTTTTTAATTTTATCAAGAGACGAATGCTTTTTGGAAATCAAGGTAGACAATGTCAACGGCTTTACTTTCGTCATACATATTGAAGATGTAGTGAAAAAAAGTCAAGGAGATTTGTTGTGCATGAACGCTTGTTTCGGAAACCATGCTGTGATTCTTTTATTATATTCTTTTCTTCTAAATGGTTTACAAGTTTATCTCTGATGATTGTTTCGAGCAATTTTTGTTTTCTTTTCTTTTTCTATGTGAGTGAGGGAGACAAAAGGCAGAACTGCCTGTAGCGAGTGCCTCTCCCAGAGTTGATATAGTAACAGGGCCAGAATCAAGGGACGTTCGAGCCAAAATGCCTGGACACACGGAGTTTGAAACAATTTAAGTCATAGGAAGAGAGAGGGAAAGACTGATTATGGAAGAGAGTTCCGGAGCTCAGCTGTTGAATAGAAGAAAGACTGAGAATAAAGTTTCACTTTTGGGTTAGAGATTTGCACAGAGTAGGGGTGGGATTGTGTTGCAAGACGGGTGTTACGTGCTCTACGAAGAGAGGGTGGAATACATTGAGAGAGCTCTGAGGAACACTGATTATTGTAATAGCAGTAGAATAGTGAGAGAGATGCAACATTGCGGCGAAGAGAAAGAGAGAGACTGCAGAGAATTGGTGAGTGGATATGAGTTAATGAGATGGAAGTCTTTCTTTTCTACTTTGTGTAGAAGTGCTGTGTGAGAGGATTCTCCCCACACATGTGAACACTACTCAATACATGGATGTAAGAAGCTGCACAGGGGTAAAGAACCCCTGGAGGCGGTTGAGCACACCCAGCTTCTGGGAAGCTGTTTTAGCTAGAGTGGTAATATGATCTTTCCAAGAGAGATCAGAAGAAAAAGAGACACCAGAATATTAAGAGAAGATGAAGAGTTAATTTGTATGTTGTTGAAGAGTAGGTCATGTTTCTGGAAGGGGGCGACGAGTAACCAGATGGAGAAATTGAGTTTTGGAAACATTGAAAGAAACAGGGTTTTCTCTGCCCCAATTATAGATAGTAGAGAGATCAGATGATAGGTGTTTTATGGCTTCCTTACGTGAGTTTTGGAGTTCCTGCTGTGAATAATCTTGTGGAAGGCTTGTTGAATAGTGTAATGTAGAGTTGTCTGCATATGAGTGAATGGGGCTGGAGGTGCAGTTGAGAAGGTCGTTAATGAATAATAGGAAGATAATTGGAAATAGGTCAGAACCCTGAGGAACACCGGCGTTGATAGGTTGAGGAAGTGAACGGTGGCCGTCCACAACCGCAGCTATGGAGCGGCCGGAAAGGAAATTAGAAGCAAAGGGACAGATGGAGGGATAGAAATCGTAGGAGGGTAGTTTGGAAATATGGGATTTGTGCCAGACTCTATCGAAGGCCTTCGATATGTCTATGATTGAAGTCAAACTTATTGGACGGTAATTGCAAGTTAGTGATTTGTATCCTTTTTTGAAAATAGTTGTTACATTAGCTAATTTCCAGTCATTGGGTACAATGCCACTTCGCATTGTATTGTTCAAAAGTAGTGATAATGGTTTTGATATATCGCCTCTTAATTCTTTTAAAACTCTGGGAGAAATAGTATCAGGTCCAGAGGATTTATTAGATTTTAGTTTGTTTATGCTGTTTAGTACATCTACTTCCGTGATTACGATATCACTTAGAGTGATATAGTAATCACGGAAGTAGATGTACTAAACGGCATGTATAAGCAAACAGAGAAGAAATGGGAGAAAGCGAGAAAAAGATTAAATTGGCAAGACCATGTTACCAAGGAAAGCAATAGCGATAAATAGGGAGGACACGAATATGGGCGTAGTTTTTTAAGAAATAAAAACGAGCGTTGAAATTTACAACAAATTGATTGATTTAGGAGAAATTTGACAACTATAATAGAAAATGTGTTAAAGTGTGGGGTGGCGGGTGGGGTGGGGGTGAAACAAGTCAGAAGGGAAACTAAAATCATGTACACGAAAGAACAGATGAACGGGGGGAATTGAAAAGTGGAATGATATAACAAAGCGAGGTGGAGGGACAGAGAGGGAGAGGTAGACCGAATGAGAGGTGGAAGGATGGAGTGAGGAAGTACATGAACGAAGGCGGTGCTGGTTGGGGGGAGGGGCGTCGACTGACTGGGGGCGGTTCGTTCGTGGCCACACCTTCGGGGATCACGGCGTCAGGCAATAGATAGATAGATAGATAAATTAGATTATTACAAAAAAAAAAAAATAATAATAATAATAATAATATATATATATATATAAACAAAAATAAATAGAAAAATGTAAATGGATGTTGTGGAAAAAGGGAAAAGTGTTTGAAAGGAGACGTGTTGGAGTGGTCCCGGAGGAAAGGGAAAGGAACTAAATGCGAGTAATAAAAAACCTGGGTTGACTTACTCTGACCTAGATAGTATTGTTCTCAGGGGCACTGGGTCAACGATGTTATTCTGGCTTTAAGGGAGCCCACCTCGCTTTTTGTTTCTCTTGCTCTCCCTCTCTCTTTGGCTTGTATCCATTCAGCCTACTGTTTTAAGAAGTTTACCTCCCATCCAGGTGTCAATATTTTCCTGGCGAGCGGTAGCGAGCCAGCATACATATATTTTTGTTTTGACAGCAAGCTAAATTTGTACATTTTTCGATAGAAAAGTGTGCGGATTTCTCCATACAATGCTGGCTCGCTATCGCTCGCCAGGAAGAAATCGACACCTGGATGGGGATATACGTCTTAAAACAGTTGGCTGAATGGGGCCGAATGGATACAAGCCAGGGAAAGAGAGACCCCCCTTAATATATTACAACTTACAAATTATACAACTGTCTTGATGGTGTAATGGTTAGAGCGTGTAAGTTCTGTATGCGATATCCTAGGTTCGAATCCCGGGAGAATCACATGCTTTCAATAATTTCATTGTTTTTTTTTGGTGTTTTAAGAACGATGTTAACAATAATTACACTACTACCGATATTTCTACTACTATTACGACTGCTGCTATACTATTACTACAAATACCACTACTACTACTACTTATACCACCACCACCACCACCACCACCACTACTACTACTACTACTACTATTACTACTACTACTACTACTATTTTTTTTTTTTTTTAAACCACTCATCCTGTGCATCCCCTCTTTGGACCCTAAACCAGGTCAGAACAGTCATCAAAGCGTTCGACTTGGTAGTCATTCAGCTACTTACTATTCCGGGGTCAGCACTCAGACTCATCATCGTGGATTACTACTACTACATTGGTTTTTATTTAATATTGTTCATACATTTTATTTTACAAGCATCAGATATTACTATTCAACACCATGCAACTTCAATCCAGTCTCCTTCCTATGCGACCCTCTGCCACTGCTGCCTCGTAGTCCACTTCTGCCACCGTCGCTGGTTGTGGTGCAGACAGTCTTGTTCCCCGCAAGCATAGTAGTGCTGATCTGAGCAACGAGAAAGATAGACGGCACCTCATCCAGGCTACAACGTGGCTCCTGGGCTGTTTCTTCTTCTCTGCGATGATCTCTGCAAGCCTTGAATAGAAGCACTGGGCCCTAGGTCCCATCCCTCCAGATGTGGTGAAGACTAGTGGGGTAAAGCTGCCATGTTCGATATTTAAGATCCTTTCCCCATATGCCCTGACCTTCTCTTGTTCATTCCTCTTGTGTGCAGCCTCCAGAGACAGCCCGCTGTAGCTATGGGCCATTGGGTCGAATATTCTTACGTCAAAGAATGCTCGCTGTGCTCTTGTCCAAAAACTTCTTGCACTAACGTCCACTCGTGCTTCGTTGGATGTGTTGGCCGTCCTGTGCTGCAAGATATCTCCCTCCAAGGGAATGAGTGATGGTTCGCGCACCACATCTCGACACACCTCCCTGAGCATGTTCACCGTTACATCTCTTACTTCATCGTGCCTGATGCTGATGAATCCTCCCTTCTTACATATCATGCTGTGGTCTGCATCGTTGTTGATTCCACAAACGCATCGATCGGGCAGTCCTTCAATCGGCCAATCATACCTCAGTGCAATAGCATCATTAAATTCTTGTTTGTTTAGATTGAAGCCTTTTGCCTTGATTGGTAGTGTTGTCAGCCAATTTGAAGCACCCGTTTCTTGTGCTATTTGTACTTTTCTTGTTAGTCTCGGGGAAAGTTGTCGCATCAATTGTGCCAGGTCATTTTTCTGTGAGTTTTGCCTCTCTGACGTGATGGTCTTTCTGATATTGTAGATGTCCGCCTGGTCCACTTCGCCGTCAGGATCTTGCGCTACGATGCGTTCAGTGAGAGATTCTGTTATCTTTACTGAGTTCTCGTGTTCCGTTGTCGCCCTCCTCACCGGATTGATGATTCCAAGCCCTCCTAACCTAGGAGGAAGTGCGAGCAACTCCCTCTCTGTAGCATTTGGGGTGTGGGACTTCATCCAAGCTGGGATGAGTTTGTCTCTGATGGCATCTTCTAGCGGTTGAAGTTGTGGACCCACGTTTGGAATGGTACGCATCAAGTAGGTCCAGCGGTGTTTGACCCCATATGTGAATGCCGAATATGCAGCCTGTGGTTCCGTCTTTGCAATTTTGGCTAGTATTTCTATTTCGTTTACCCACTCTCTGACCTTCTCTTCCATGTATTGCTTCTTGAACTCTTCTGTGCCAATCACTGCCCCTAGATGACGCTGTCCGTCCTTTGTTACGACCACTTCACTACCGTTGAAAGCTTCTAAGGCATTTTCGTAATGTTCTGCTTTTACTATCAGTATAGACTTACTAGCATTTGGAAAGTATCCTATTTCTGGTCCCACTTGTGATACTTGCTCCCACCAGCTCTTGAGATCATTGACTTTCCCTGCTCCAGTGAGATCATCTGCATAGGCCGCCTGCTTAACATGTGTCGTCTCATGTCTTGTTAATGATAGCAACACCGAGAGACCTAATGCGTACATCGCCATTGCTACTGGGTCCCCTTGTGTGGTTCCTTCCATTGATTTCAGTGCCGTTCCACGTCGTGAGTTTTGGTTGTTTACTAAGAAGAGGTCTGCAGGCTGTTTATAGGTATTCTCTACATAGGTGGCTAAGCTGGGGCATTTTACCTTGATGTTGTGAATTGCTGTCTTTCTGTTGATGGTGTTAAAGGCATTTGATGCATCCACTAACAGCACGGCTTCACATTCTTCTTGCTCATATATTTCTCTTATTGCATGAATTGCTGCCTCTCCCCCTGCTTGGTGGCCAGCACACACTTGGAGATTTCCAGCCGCTGACCGCACATCGTCCTTCACCACCTCCATTATGCATTTTCCGATGATTCTTCTCAACACTTCACCCACCCCTACAGGTCTGCACCCTGGATTCTTGTCCAATGGTATTAGACAAGCTGTGTAGGCCTCCAAGTGTTGACAATCTTGAGTGGCCATTTTTCTTGCAAGATCTGCCAGCGCCCTGCGTAAGTCGGTCGCTGCAACTCCGAAAAGTGTGCTGCTCAGGATTGTTCTCCAACCGTTTGCATCCATCCCTGAGGGTCCTGCACTGCCTTGTGTCCCTAGAGCCTTTTTCCAAATCTTCTCGCCTGTGATTTGTTCGTAGATGACGGGGTTCGGTGGTATATAAGCCCCCTCTAGCTTCTGACTCTCGGATATACTAGGTTGCGGATGTTTCTCTTCCAGCAGCTTGATGGTATCTCTTGTGATAGGCAACAGCCCACTAGCTGCCTCCTTTGTCAGCGATCGTATTGCAGGTGCCACTTTACCTTGTCTCATCTGGTCGCCGAATCTCCTGGCCTTGTCCTCAGTGTTTTCTCTTTTGTGTTGCCGTCTGCCTTGTCTCTCTTGTAATGCTCTGGCTTTACTGACTAAGTCATCCATCTTGTTATCATTCCACAGTTTCACTCTATTTGTTAGCGCTGTTACATTTTCCGCTTGTCTAGAATTGCGGTGAGTTTTTTGCAAGAAGAGATGTGGAATGCTGAAAAATAACTTGAGAGCATACGGGGCTAAAGGTCTGTCATAGACATAGTTATAAATGAGCTTTTTCATCTCTGTCAACAGTTTGGTGGTGGCGTCACATTTAGGTGGGTTGAATAAACTGTGTGCAGACCAATCTACAATTTCTGAGTAAGCTGCCTCTGTCCACATTTTTACCTCCTCTCCCCGTAGTCCTTTCCATTGAAGGGGTCCTCCTCTGCCATCAACTTCTGCGGGTCTCTCCAGGGCTGCTTCCCTCTGTGGTCCCACCTCCCTGTGTGCTTCTCGGGGCTCTTCGTTGCGTGGCATATCGTCGTTTCTACCAGCTATATTTGGCCTTGTTTGCACACCACCCTCCTCTCCAGCATCTCGGTGCTCGTCTCCGGGTCTTTGGACTCCGCTGGGCTCACCGTCACCCACCATGTCATGTGGTTGCCGCCCTTCTCTCGGGCCCCCTGAGGGTCCCGCACCTCCACATGCTCTGTCGGGTTGTTGCCCATCGCCGTGTTGTGTCCCGTCAGCTTCATCCCTTCGCACTCTCTGGGCACTGGCTGCCGCCCCTCCCTCTGTTATTACACTATTATAAGGGTTGCGACACCGGGAACCTTTATTACAGTTTATGCATCCTTTTTTTTTTTAGCACGCATTTGCATCTTGTACATGTATGCTCATTCTTTGTACAGATGCAACACTTGTTAGTCTTTGACCTTTGTGATAGGGTTTCATCTAAACTTTCATCCTCCTCCATTATACCCTTATAACACTTCCATCTGTTCTCTTGCAATGTCTTTTACGCTTTACACTAAGGCTATTTAGCTTCTGTTTTGTTTTTTTCCAAAACTTAATTTATCTTATTTACAGTACCGGCCCGTAACTTCCGTAAAAACAACCAAATATTTTTCGGTATGTGTGCCTAGATTATTTTGTACTAGAGTGTGTATTCCCTATCGGTGTTGTTGTATGCCATATTTGATATTCCCCCTGGCTGGCTGGTGGGATGTATATATTAGGTTGTGTTGTATGTGAACAATTTGGTGTTATTACGTGACATAAACACACTGAGTAAGCGGCTAGATAGGACAACTAGGCAGGTTTTGGCTTTAATAAAGATGTTCGTTATTTCCTTTATAAACCGTAATGTTAGCAGTACTAATAGCAGCACTACTACTATTACTACTACTACTACTACTACTAGCAAGGGTGTATAGTTGGCCTTTTATATTATTAATACATAATCAATTGTGCACACGTCACTCGTCGTATTAATTATTCTGCAGGCCGTAAGATTTGCAGTGTCATCCACATTATCATTCGTAAATTAAATGCAAAGTAAATGGATGAATAGATATCATTTTGTGTTGTCATTCCTTTCTTTTCTCTAACTATTGTCTCTAATATACCACTCGTAGTGATGGACAGGCTTGTGTGGTCAGTGTACACCTCTCTCTCTCTCTCTCTCTCTCTCTCTCTTACGGAGGTAAGGCCCCAATTAAGACCATAGAAAAAGATTTCGAGAACCTAATTAAAGTCATGAAAAGGAAGACCACGAAATGTGTGGTAAGCGGCGTCATACCCCGGATTAAAACCAGCTCATACGGACAAAATAGAGCCATAGAAATTAACAACGCAGTCAAGGTCATGTGCGAACAAGAGAAGGTACTGTATGTGGACAATTGGACCACCTTTGTAGGGAACTCGTCCCTGTACAGCGGAGATGGCATTCATTTATCAGAAAAAGGCGTTCAGCACATGAGTGACACCCTAAATCAAGCAACCTACATTGCCCATGAAAACAACGCCAGTCAGGACCGAGAGATAACTATGCTAATAGACTCCTCTGAGTATTGACATCGCTACCCCCGGAAAAGCCCTCCCACAACCCCACCCAATCAAACTCCACCCGCACAGTTAAGATAAATAAATAACCCCGCCCAACCCTTCCAAGTCCATCACAACCATTTAAACGAAACCGTCAACCCCAATGGCCCACAAGTTGCGAACATTTACCTACCTGAACCACAAAACAAACTAAACAACCCCACCCAACCCCATCCAAGCCAACCCAACCAACTGAATGAATTTGACAACCCGCCGCGGCTTCAAGTCACAACCCCAAACCCATCCCCACCAATAAGAAAAACAAATCCAGCGCATGCTGAGAGAAATGATATAAAAATAATATCCATAAATGCCTGCTCAATAAGAAACAAAATAGACGAACTCAAATGTCTGTTATTAAATGAGAAAGTTGACGTTATTTGTATACCGGAAACACATCTGAACCTTAAAAATAAAGATCTACTTCATGAATATCACATAGAGCCATATACATTTTTTCATAAAGACCGTAACAATGGAAAACAAAGAGGGGGGTTGCAATGTACGTTGCAACCTACTTAAACCCAGTTGAGGTGACTCTCCCCGAAAGTAATGCAGAAATAGTGTGTGTCAAAATAAATACAAAAAACATGAACTTAAATATCACTACAGCGTACCGACCACCGAGACTAACTGTTGCCGATGATACAATTTTTTATGAAATACTAGAGAAAACCCTTAATTCCGACGAAACAGTTTTACTATGTGACTATAACCTCCCCCTAATTGACTGGAATACCCTGACCGGAAAAAATGCTGAGTCACGCCTAATGACAAGCTTCATCCAGGACAATTTTTTGACTCAACACGTAAAACAGCCGACGCGAGACAGGAATATATTAGACCTCGTAATCACTACCCAAGAAAATATATTATCAAACCTGGATGTAGGTGAACATCTGGCAACGTCCGATCATAAAATCTTAAGAATCAACGTTATAAGCAAATATTCCTCAGTAAAAACAACAGGAATGGTTTCGGACTTCAAAAACGCAAATTATGACGGACTTAAGGAATCGCTATCAAACATACACTCAAACCTCATAAATATAAACGAAGTAAATGAACTATGGGGACATTTTAAGTCTACAATTACAGAAGCGCATAAACAATTTGTACCCATGAAACCAAAACGTAATACGAAATCAAGTATGCCCCCTTGGTACAGTAGAGACATTGGCAAGGCAATAAGGAAAAGGAATCAACTCCACAAACTTGTAAAAAATAACACAAACACTGAAGTAATTAAAAACTTGTACAAAAATAGTAGAAGGGAAGTGAACAAAATAATTAGGGCGAACAAACAAAATTACGAAATTACTATTGCCAGAGAAAGTGCCACAAACCCCAAAACATTCTACAGTTACGTAAATAAAAATAAACAGATCAAAAGCGGAATCGGACCGCTAATAGAAGATGGCCAGACAATAACAGGTGACACAAACACGGCAAATCTGCTCAACAAATATTTTGGCTCAGTTTTCACAGAAGAAATTATCGATCATACCCTTGAAAATAACACCTCAACTCACGTGATAGGAGATTTCACCATCAGTGTTAGCGAAGTACAAAGCAAATTGAGTAATTTAAATGTAAATAAGACCCCGGGACCCGACATGCTCCACCCGAAAATAATTAGAATGTTAAGGACGAAATAGCAAAACCCCTGACACAACTATTTAACTTATCATTACTACAGGGGATTGTACCGAGTGATTGGAAAGATGCGAACATTACGCCGATATACAAGAAGGGTAGCAAGGCCAAAGCGAGTAATTACAGACCAATTAGTCTAACTTCAATTGTAGGAAAAATCATGGAAAAAATCCTTAGAGATAAGATAGTAGATTTCCTCGAATCAAACAACCTCATCAAAAATAGTCAACACGGCTTTAGATCAAATAAGTCATGCCTAACAAATTTGATTGAATTTTATAACAAACTATTCACATATAACGACATGACGAAATCACTAGATATAATCTTCTTGGACTTTCAAAAAGCTTTCGACAAGGTGCCTCACCGAAAACTATTGGCTAAACTGGAGAGGATAGGTATCAAAGGTGAAATTCATTCTTGGATAAAAAATTGGCTTACAGACAGAAGACAGAGAGTGGTGATAAATGGAGTGGAATCGGAGTGGGAGCCTGTCACTAGTGGAGTTCCACAGGGTTCAGTCCTTGGACCGGTCCTGTTTCTCATTTACATTAACGATATTGATGTAGGGGTAAACAACACCATTTCCAAATTCGCCGACGATACAAAAATAGGAAATACAGTCCTGAACGAAGATGATAGAAATGCGTTGCAATCTGATTTAAACAAGATATCAGAGTGGTCGAAAAAATGGCAGATGCCCTTCAATGTCGATAAATGTCAGGTGCTGCAGGTTGGTAGCAGAAATATGAAATACAAATACGAAATGAATGGCAAACAAATAAAAACCGCAACGGTAGTAAAAGACCTAGGGGTACTAATATCTGAAAACCTAAAAACTTCCGACCAATGTATAGCAGCTGCAAATAAGGCAAACATAGCATTGGGCTATATTAAACGAAAATTTACATATAAACATGAAAACGTAATAGTGCCACTGTTCAAAAGTATGGTGAGGCCCCACCTTGAATATGGTGTGCAGTTCTGGTCACCTTATCTGATCAAGGACATTGTAAGACTCGAGTCAGTACAGCGTAGAGCGACGAAGATGATACCCTCATTAAGAAATAAACCATATGAAGAAAGACTTAAACGATTGAACCTGTTCTCATTAAAAAAAAGGAGGTTGAGGGGTCAGCTTATTGAGTGCTTTAAGATACTAAAATGTTTCGAGATGTAAATGCACTATTCACATTAAACAATACTAATCAAACTCGCGGAAATGGAATGAAATTAAAACCAAAAAGGCAAACCTAGATGTCACAAAGAGTTTCTTCACCTACAGTGTGGCGACAGAGTGGAATAAACTACCAGCGAGAGTGGTGGAGAGTGACACAATAAACGATTTCAAGGGAAGGCTTGACCTCTATCTGCAGAGGGCTGGGGTGATATGAAAAAAAAAAAAAAAAAAAAAAAAAAAAAAAAAAAAAAATATGTATGTGTATGTTTGTGCACTGTACAGTATGTATATATATACTGTATATATATGTATGTATGTGTGTATGTATATATGTGTACGTGTGTATGTGTGTATATGTATGTACCGGTGTATATATATGTATATATATATATATATATATATATATATACATATATATTATATATAATATATATATATTGTCAATTGTGCCGCCTCTCACATCTTTCCCCGTAACTAGGGCAGCTGAGAGCGCCCATGAATTACACTTTCTCCCTCCACAATGCAGAACTTCTGCTTATCAGAATTCATTTATCCCAGAGCTACTACTCTTTGGATTCACTTCCCTCGAATTGCTTCCAAACTTACAATCAACAAATGTTTAAATCCAGTTGTTACAAACATTTTATGAATGGAGGATGCCTTTAGGCACATGGACCTTTTTGTTTTATCTGTGTTTTTCCTTCCTCCATTCATTGTCTCTTAAAAAAAAAAAAAAAAAAAAAAAAATATATATATATATATATATATATATAGTTTGTAAGGCCAGACTGCCTAGTAAGGACCTTGAGGTCTGTGTGGTCTGTGTATCTATGTAGCTCTATGTAGCTCTCTCTCTCTCTCTCTCTTCCCATCTCCCGTCACCACCACCATCACAAGATAATAACACGTTCCTGTCCACCATAAATGGCCGGCCACTTCAACACACACATACACACACACACACACACACACACAAACACACACACACACAAACACAACACAACACAACACACAACACACACACACAACACAACACACACTGCAAACCTATTCCATAATGTATAACTACCAAACTAGCTCCTATGCAATATCTTGCTTTGGTCCTAAATATATGTAAATCTAAGTTAGAGCTAAGCTGTAAACTGTTCCTCTGTACAGGTTCAGCCTACGTCTGCAATTATCAATAAACCGTTTATTATTATTTATTCATTAAGCGCGCGCGCGCGCGCACACACACACACACACACATACACACACACACACACACACACACACACCAATTTAACCCATTCGCACACACACGTACTTAACCCATACAGTACCGGTGACGTCCTTTTCTTTAAATTGTGTCAACTATTAGACGATATAATTCAGGTTAGGAAGGACCTCTAGCAATAATAAGGCTTCAAACTATCTCAACCAACCCATTTAACTACCGCAGATCCTTCCTAAGCTGCACAATATCTTCTAAATACAGATAGAATAAAAGATAACACACGTCGCTGGTACTCAAACGGTTAACAAACATACACATACACGCCGATCCAAGACACGATTACGCGCTCTCTCTCTCTCTCTCTGGTCATCACAGAGTAATAACAGTGCCGCCCTTCACCTTCCCTTCCACCGTAATGGCCAGCCAGTCAACCGTAATTGGCCGGATAACGAGAGTATTAAAGAACACCGAAGAAAGGACGGCGGGAGGAAGGACGGATGGGGGACAGAAGGACGGACTGGGGAGGAAGGACGGTGGGTGGAAGGAAGGACGGATGGGGGACAGAAGGACGGACTGGGGAGGAAGGACGGTGGGTGGAAGGAAGGACGGATGGGGGACAGAAGGACGGTGGGTAGAAGAAAGGACGGCGGGAGGAAGGAAGGACGGTGGAAGGAAGGACGGATGGGGGACAGAAGGACGGACTGGGGAGGAAGGACGGTGGGTGGAAGGAAGGACGGATGGGGGACAGAAGGATGGACTGGGGAGGAAGGACGGTGGGAGGAAGAACGGACGGACTGGGGAGGAAGGGCGGTGGGTGGAAGGAAGGACGGTGGGAGGAAGAACGGACGGAGGAAGAAAGGACGGTGGCAGAATGACGGACGGGGGAATAAAGGACGGTGGGAGGAAGGACAGTGGGCAGCAGGACGGACAGGGGAAGATAGAACGGTGGACAGAAGAAAAGACGGGAGGAGGAAGGTCGGTGGACAGAAGGACGGACGGGGGAAGAAAGGACGGGGAAGGAAGGACGGTGCGCAGAAGAGAGGACGGTAGACAGAAGGACGGACGAGGAAGGAAAGAGGCCCAAGGATACAGACTAATAATCAGAGAGAGGTTTCTATTTGAGTTTTTGACATACTTATTTACTTGGAGAATTAAAACCGATTTTTAACGTATTAGTGAATGTGTGTGTGTGTATTTACCTATTTGTATTTACCTATTTGTAGTATACAGGAGTTGAGCTTTTTAGGCTCGTATTGTCCCGCTTCCTGAGTTACAATTATCTAACTTTGCCTTAAAAATATGAATGTTTTTGGCACACACCACTTCCTCTTCCAACTGATTCCACTTACTTATACTTCTGTAAGGGAAACTATACTTTCTCACATCTCCTTTACATCTTCCTTTCATTAGTTTATATCTATGCCCCCTAGTTCTACCATTATCTTTCACAATATAACCCTTCTTGTCCACCTTTTCGAGTCCTCTCACACATTTGTACATCATAATCATATCGCCTCTCTCCCTCCTATCCATTAAAGATGGTAAATCTAATTTCTTTAATCTCTCCTCATATGGTAATTCTCTCAGTTCTGGTATCATCCTAGTTGCAGCTCTCTGAACCTTCTCCAGCTTCTTTATATGCTTTTTTAGATGTGGTGCCCACACCACTGCCGCATACTCCAGTCTTGGTCTCACCAATGTTTTTATTATTTTCTCCAGCATCTCCTCGTTTATATAGTTAAAGGCTATTTTTATTCTGTTTAGCAGTCCATATGTTTCTCCCACTATCTTATTAATATGATTCTCAGGTGAAAGATCACTCCTAACAGTTATCCCTAAGTCCTTTTCTTTCTCTGATGGGTTAATAGTGTTTTCTCCTAACTTATATTCCGTATGAGGCCTTCTTTTACTTACTCCCATTTCCACTACATGACACACACACACATGTGTGTGTGTGTGTGTGTGTGTGTGTGTGTGTGTGTGGTCAATCCTTCCAATACCGGTGACGTCGTTTCTATTTTTGTTCAGCTATATGCAGTATTAAGTAACACCCCGTTCTTAACATTAATCATCAATTACAAACCCCAATGCATTTGAATAAACTCATGAAAGCATATGGTCCTCCCGGGATTCGAACTCGGGACACCACACCCAGAACATAAGCATCTTAACCATTAAGTACACCACCAACACAGTTAGACGATTTTATGAAGCTAGGGAGGGATATATAGTAGCTTAGAAGGATGAATCGAGATAGTCTGTAGCCTTTAAATTGGTTGGCACCCTTCCTAAACTGAATAAAATCGTCTTATAGTTGCCAGAATATAATGCAAAAAACGTCACCGGTACTGAATGGGATAAACCGACACTTGGAATAAAAATTGAGGCCGAATTTAAACTGAAAAGGGAAATACGTAGAAGACTGCTTACTCGGGCGAAAGGGAACGACAGATGACGATACTACAAAACAATAACCCATCACATATAAATCGAAATAGGAAGGACGCACAAGAAAACAAATAAATACGTGAACAATAAAGACAATATAAATACCTGAGCACACGGGAGAAAAGAAGAAGAAGAAGAAGAAGAAGAAGAAGAAGAAGAAGAAGAAGAAGAAGAAGAAGAAGAAGAAGAAGAAGAAGAAGAAGAAGAAGAAGAAGAAGAAGAAGAAGAAGAAGAAGAAGAAGAAGAAGAAGAAGAAGAAGAAGAAGAAGAAGAAGAAGAAGAAGACGAGAGAAGAAGAAGAAGAAGAAGAAGAAGAAGAAGAAGAAGAAGAAGAAGAAGATTAAGAAGAAGAAGAAGAAGACGAAATCGAAGAAGGATAAGAAGAAGAAGAAGAAGATGATGATGATGATGATGATGTGGAAGACTGTGATAGCCTGATGACCTTTACTGTGGGAGGAAAGTCGTATATTAGGACGTTTGCTCTATCATCAGTAAAGGGAGGGCTTGGTGAAGGTTAGCCGTGTTTTTTTGCGTCCATTAAGGGGGGTCACCGGCTTTTTTTTGTTCATCCTTCTCTCCTTTTCTCTCTTTTCCTGGCTTGTATCCATTCGGCCCCATTCAGCCAACTGTTTTAAGACGTTTATCCCCATCTAGGTGTCGATTTCTTCCTGGTGAGCGATAGCGAGCCAGCATTGTATGGAGAAAACCGGCTTCGCCGGAGAAATTTTTCAATCGAACAATGTACAAATTTAGCTTGCTGTCAAACCACAAAACATATATATGCTGGCTCGCTACCGCTCGACAGGAAAATATTGAAACCTGGATGGGGGTAAACGTCTTAAAACAGTAGGCTGAATGGGGCCGAATGGATAGAAGCCAAAGAGAGAAGGAGAGAAAGATAACAAAAAGTGAGGTGGGCTCCCTTAATCCTTTTATGTGATGCTATGTGCAGTTGGCCATAGTAAGATAGGTCACAGGCCCAAATGTAGCGATACTCTTTACATAAGATATTGGTTATAATCATGAGGGAGAGACAGTAAGGGGAGGTTTATATATATATATATATATATAATAGGCTATATATATATATATATATATATACTGTGTATATATATATATATATATATATATATATATATATATATATATATATATTATATATATATATATATATACCGGTATATATACAGTATATATATATATATATTTTTTTATATTCGCTTCCTAGACTTCCATCAAGCTTAAGAAATACCCTCAAGACCCCCCCCCCCCCTTTTCGCGGTAGATGTGTAAATTTTTCGGTATAAATATTGTCCCGGCCTTCGGCCGTTTTCTCCAAAACTACCGCTCGCCAGGACAAAATTGACTCCTAAATGGTTCGAAAAGTCTTAATATTGACAGACATGGGACAAAAGCTCTTAAAATAGTCAAGGTAATGGAGCAACTGTCTGAACAGCTTAAAACTAATGGGGCTAAACATGAAGGAGAAGGGGCTATTGAAAAAATTCCAAAGTGAATCTAATAATATTTTTTATGCGCTGTTAGAATACATTACAAATATTAAGATGGCAGACTGGGAGCCAAAGCGTCACATTTTTCCTTTGCCCCTCAACTTTCCCTTCATAATTGTTAATGGGCACAGGGCCTTGGGTGGGGCTTCGGTGTCCAGGGCGTTTCCAGACTCTACTCAGCTCCTCGCCTGGGAGAGGCTTCTGTCACCTGGGCATTCTTAGTGGTAAAGCAGGGAGGGTTCTGTGGGAGCACTCGGTTATGGCCTTGGCCTTGCTCGGGACCTTGGGGCTGTTCGGTCAGACAGCCAGGGGAACAACAACAACAACAACGAATATCAATAGTATATAAGCAGTTCTACGTCACTTATTTTGGCGAATTATTTAATCAGGCTGTACAGTTAGCTAAAGTAGGAAAATAACTAAGATATGCGGTCAAATTATATATTTATTCATATTTCTATTTTATATTTAAATTTATTTTATTTATTTTGATTAATATTAAACGGTATTATTTGTCTTGGGTATGTATGACTTATCACGTTCCTTGGCTGAAACGTAGCTATAATTATTCCTTCATTACAAATACATTTACCATTCGTGCTAACAATAAACAAATATTTTGTTGACATTCTTCATTAATATTTCAGAATAATCCCCAAGACTCAGAGGAGTGATACTCTGGCAATGCTGTACTATTCATACAATTAATTATAGCTATAACCTAATTTATTAATTTCACTCCCAACACCAAACACCTCCCAATGTAATTAATGAAAGCATGTGATCCTACCGGGACTCGAACCTGGGTCACCACATACAGATCTTAAACACTCTAACCATGACACCATCAAGACAGTTATATAATTTAGAATATATCAGGACAAAATCTCCCCACCCCTCTCCCCAACCACCAATAAACTGAGAATCACTCGTATGACATTGACTCGTATGACACTGACTCACACGACACTGACTCACACGACACTGACTCGTATGACACTGACACATATGACACTGACTCGTATGACACTGATTCGTATGACAAAAGAAGAATATTACGTCAGTGTCCTTCAGTAGGCAAGGCTTAGGGTCAAGGGCAGGTGTAGTTAATTTGATAGGGCTCTCAACTGTGGATCAGATCATTAAAGTTCAAGTTCACGAGAGAACTAGCTATTATTAGGTAGCTGATGTAATATCCTGATGACTGAGTGAAGCTTAACAAATTATAACTATTTAACATACTATTGTTTCTAAATTGAAAAGTTCCCATCAAGATTATTCAGTAATTTTAAAGATTTTGTAGTGAAATATAGTGCTAATTATAACAACTTGGTCTTAGTTTCATGCAGAGACATAGGAGTTTCATATTTTTCCATCATGAATCGATAAATTAGCTAAGGGATTCAATTTATAGTCAGCTGAAGAGAAACAGTATAGTCATAATCGGTAAAATTATGCCTAAGTATTTAGACATATAACTGGAGTATCTTTGTGTTCTGTATCAAAACACAACTCACTCTTTTCACAGGATGCCCCTCTCTCTGTGGTCCTGTATGTGTCTTTGTAATGTAACTTTGCTAAATAAATAGTATGTCAATCCCCAATCCTCTCTCTCTCTCGCTCTCTCTCTCCCTCACCCCCTCTCTCTATCTCTCTCTCGTTCTCGCTCTTTATTTAGTCTCTCTCTCTCTCCTCCAACCAACACCCGCCCGCCCCCCGCCGCCCCAACCTTCATCATGACTTCCGTACCAGACTATCAATATACCCTTGACTCCGGAAATAAGACTGTAATCCTTCACGCCCCTCCCTATAAACCCCGCCAGTCTCTTATCAATTCTCGTGGCTTGTGTCCCGAGGGCGAGTTGGTTCGCTCCGGTCTTAAAAGCAGATTAACCCTTTGAGTACCAGCGACGTGTGTTATATTTTATTATAGCTATATTTAGGCAATATTATGCAGATTTCGAAGGATCTGTTGTAGTTAAAAGGGTTTGGTTTAGATAGTCTGAAGTCTTATTATTGCTAGAGGTCCTTCCAAAGCTGAATAAAGTCGTCTAATAGTTGCCAAAATATGAGGAAAAGGACCTCCCCGGTACTGAATGGGTTAAGAAAAACATATCCTGGGCAGAGATTGAGAGATGTATCACCCAATAATTAATAATAGACTGATGGGAGAGGAACTTACAGATATTATGTTATAGATATTTGAAGTGATTCGGAAAAACAAAAGTGGTTTGGTATATCTTGGAATGTGGGCCAAGTTGTTCATTTTGCCCAAACTCTCTTATGCCTGCCCGGCATGGACCTCATCACTAACAGCAACACAGAAAGAACAACTCGAACATGTGCAGAAAAGAGCTTGCAGGATCATTCTAGGACTCTCATACATACACTACCCCGAAGCGTTACGGTTCCTGGGGTTACAAACGTTATCGAGCCGATACCGAAACCTCACTCTGAAATTCGGTGAAAAGCTAGTAGCCAACCCACGTCACCACAACATGCTACCGCCCCCAGCGCCCCCTCCCAGGAGAGCTACTAGGCATCACAACACCATCACCCCTATACGTGCGAGGACATCAACATATAAAGCAAGCCCCATCCCCTATATCGTGAACCTAATAAACCAACAGTAAGACAAGTCATAAACAATCACTATAGTCTATTTTTTCCAGCTGAGCCTAAATTGTCATGTTTCTATCTTTGTTACTCAGCTTAGTCAGCTATAAGGTAGATTTTGTGGCGAAAGATGATGGTTATTCTGAAAACTTGGCATTAATACGACACACCGCCATAGTAGTTTCATATATTTCCATTAAGTATCGAGAAATCAGCTAATAAGAGATTCAATTTACGATCATCTGGAAAAAATAGAGTATAGTGTGCGACTAACCATATGTCGCGTTCAGTGTCAAACCCACCAACACAGTGGGAAGGCAGTGTCACACGAGCTCTTTTTCCGTCAACTTTAACTAGCAATCTACCTTTGGTAAAGTCTCCGCTCCTAACGCAAATTAGCCTTAAAACATTTCAGGTTAGATAAACGAGTAAACAATAAAAAAACAATAATAAATAATTAATACGTTATATAAAACATAATTGAATAAATACACTTGCTAAGGAAAACTGCCGGAAAACGCGCTCGTGTAAACACCAGCTTTCTAAAATATGGTGAACCAACTAGAAAAACCACCCTCGACAAACATTAATCAAAGTCATACGAGATATGCCATTAACAAGATTAACAAGTAAATCAACGCACAAGCTTTCAGAGAAAACTTCTAAAATTTACAGTACCACTATCATCTCGACTTTAAAATAATCGGCAAACGAAGTACTTAATATTTAACTGATCAAAATTTAATACCAGCAGCTCTTGTGCAATCTCTTACTTTGGTCCATATTGTAAGTTAATATAAGTTAGAGTTAAGCAACAAACTGTTCCTTAGTACATTTTCAGCCAATGGTTGCAATTATCAATAAACCGTTTATTATTATTATTATTATTATTATTATTATTATTACACACACACACACACACACACACACACACACACACACACACACACACACACACACACACACACACACACACACACACACACACTAAACAATTCCCAATACATATAGTAGTGATCTTAGTGACTTGCTGACCTAGTGACCATGGGTGGGCGAGTATATTGACTTTCTTCTTAAACACACACTCAAGGCAATGTTGGAGTAATTGATGCGCACTTTTGGTTTCGCTGCATTATAGTTTATTATGTTGTGCTTAACGTCCTCAAGGTGAGATTAATCGTCTTAATGTCCTGAAGGGGAGATTACTCGTCTTTCGGGACCACTTTCTCCCTCGTGTTTAGCTCCATTAGTTTTCACACTTGATGACGTTCGGACCATTAGTTTGGCGATTTTAAGACTTTTCGCCCCATTTCTTTGTCAATATTAAGAAGTTTCGTGTCATTTAGGTGTCGATTTTTTCCTGGCGAGGAAAGCTCGCGATAATTATCCCGAATAGACTCGCAGCGTTATTATACATAATTTATTAGGGAAAGTGAAGCTCTATTGAATCCTTATAATATACTCACATAGATTCCGTTGTGGTAGAATAGTTTTGATAAGTTTTGTAACTCTCGATTATGTCAATAAAAATAGAGTCCCGCGCGTAAACAAACTCTTCTTCTTCACTCCCTCAATCTTGAGAGCTCCGCTACGGACGTGTTCGCAATGGAGTACACTCGCTACGGTAAAGTGTTATGTTCTACAAAGATGTTACTGTATGTCTAATATACACATTTGCAACATTACATTGTGCTTGTATTTATGTTTCATAGTTTTCCCGGTATTTGTTCAATCCTTTCTGGCATTTTTCTTTCCCATTTCCCTTGTAGTTTTAGTATTATTACATATATTTGCTCTTGCGCACGAATCGGCGCATATTGTTGCCATTCCTTCTCTCAGCTGACAGAAACGTCAAACAGCCCGGCAGATTTGTAACTGTCATGGCCGCTTGTGCAGGTTGTAGTCTCTCCTGTCAGAAATTGGGGGACATTTTGCGAACCAAGGAAGCTACATGGGATTTTCTTGTTCAGCATAAGTTAGTCTTGGCAACTGGTAAGTGTAGTACATGTGGCAGTGAATTGCAAGTGAGTGAAAATAGACAACAAAAGAAGTTTAGATGTATAATAACGCTGAGAGTCTATTCGGGATAATTATCATATATTTTATTAATGTAATATATGCTGTGGGAGTGGAGGTAACCTGCACAATATATGCTGTGGGAGTGGAGGTAACCTGCACAATATATGCTGTGGGAGTGGAGGTAACCTGCACAATATAAAGGAGCCGGACCACAGCTAGCTCGGGAATCGTAATGGGTCACGTTTTGTATCTCACGTACTGAGTAGTATGCACCCACAGTACTGAGTAGTATGCACCCACAGTACTGAGTAGTATGCACCCACAGTACTGAGTAGTATGCACCCACAGTACTGAGTAGTATGCACCCACAGTACTGAGTAGTATGCACCCACAGTACTGAGTAGTATGCACCCACAGTACTGAGTAGTATGCACCCACAGTACTGAGTAGTATGCACCCACAGTACTGAGTAGTATGCACCCACAGTACTGAGTAGTATGCACCCACAGTACTGAGTAGTATGCACCCACAGTAGCTGGCATGCAAGGGCTACTTTTGGATCCCACATACTGGGTACTAACAAATACACCAAAAATCTGTCTAAAGATGTCAAATAGCGGGGGTATGGGGGCGGCAGCCCCCACTCATAATACTAGGTTAGGTTAGGTAAGGTTGTTAGGTTAGGCTAATGTCCTTTCAAAGGGGTATAGGCACCTATAATACTAGGTTAGGTTAGGTAAGGTTGTTAGGTTAGGTTAATGTCCTTTCAAAGGGGTATACCATAGTAAACACTAGGATAGCCTATACCTGGTCAGAGGGAAGAAGAGTCCTGGTGTAATCTCCTTGAATGTTACCATAAAAAGTGACCCTTTGTGTCTCTGATATTAATGCAAAATCCGAGCCAACTTTGGACAAAACTTTGCTTGCATATTTTCAAAGTTACCTTTTGTGTCTATGACATTATGGAAACTCCGAGCCAACTTTGGACAAAACTTGGCTCGGATTTTTAGAAAATGCTCTTTTGAGTGTCTGAAATTATGCAAAATCCGAGCCAACTTTCGACAAAACTTGGCTCGGATATTTAGAAAATGCTCTTTTGAGTGTCTGAAATTATGCAAAATCCGAGCCAACTTTCGACAAAACTTGGCTCGGATTTTTAGAAAATGCTCTTTGGAGTCTCTGAAATTATTGAAAATCCGAGCCAAGTTTCGACAAAACTTGGCTCGGATTTCGGAAAAGTGGCATTTTTGGCATTTCACACATTCCTATTCTTCATTATTTTACTATATTACTTTAACCCCACATTTTCCCTGATCTTCATAGCCCTCCCCACTATTGGGGGGAGTTATCTTAAGATTGTTGGATAATGGGGTTATATAGGGTTTCTCCCACAGTGGAATTATAACTAATAGCATCAAAACTACCATTGCCAAAAAAAATTGGCCAAAAAAACACTCAAATAAGGCTGCGAGTCTTTTCAAGAAAATTACCAAGCTCGCCTGTAATTTAAGAGGAACCAGGCCGGGACATTTTTCTATCGAAAAATTTACAATTTTATCTTGAAAGAGGGTCTTGGATGGTGTTTTTTCTTATAGCTTGATGGAGGTCTAGAGGGGGAAATTAAACCAATTATAAAGCAGATATGTAAAGAAGGAAATAAATACCCCCCATCCCCCCTTAAAGTGAATTCAAGTTAACCTGGCAGAAATTGGTAACACTGGCTTTCTCTATACATTTATATAGCCAATACATAATATACGGGCGGCGTCACACGAACAGTTTAGAAAAGCAGCACAGGAGGTGTATAGAGAGGCAATGTTACCAATTAATTCCAGGTTAGCTTAAATAGACTTTAGCTTAAGGGGAGATTTCCACTTGAGGGATTTTTTTCTTGACCCCTTTCTCCCTCATGTTTAGCCCCATTGCTTTTGATATTATAAAACGTTTGCCCCATTAGTTTAGCGATTTTAAGAACTTTCACCCCATATTAAGACCTTTCGTGCCATTCAGGTGTCGATTTTATCCTGGCGAGCGATAGCGAGCCTGTAATATTTAAGAAGAACCGGCCTTCGGCCGGGACAATTTTCTACCGAAAAATGTACAAATTTATCTTGAAAGGGACTCAAGGGGGTGTAATTTTAAGCTTGATGGAGGTCTAGGGAACAAACTAAATACCTTCCCTTAAGCCATATTGTTGATTAATTTACTGTATATTACATTTACGTATCTTTTATTTTTGTTTTGTTTTAGCTACAGTGTTCCCCAGCGTGTTGAGCTTGCTTGTAGTTGATAACGACAAACATCAATAATAATTCGCTTAAGGGGGAGAGATTTTTCCACTTGAGGGATTATTTTCTGGATCCCTTTCTCCCTCATGTTTAGCCCCATTGCTTTTGAGATTTTAAGACTTTCGCCCCATTAGTTTGACGATCTTAAGAACTTTCGCCCGATTTCTGTCAATTTTAAGACCTTTCGTGCCAATTAGGTGTCGATTTTATCCTGGCGAGCGATAGCGAGCCTGTAATTTAAGAGGAACCGGCCTTTGGCCGGGACATTTTTCTACCGAAAAATGTACAAATTTATCTTGAAAGGGAGTCAAGGGGGTGACATTTTTAGATTGCTGGAGGAGTAGGAAACAAAGTAAACACCTCCCCTTAAAGTATCCCTAATAGGCTCAAAATCGCGTCATATGTCGGAGAGGGTTACAACTGGGGATGTCTATTAGTGTCGCGATCCCAGCAAGACTTCTGGCTGAGACTAAGTGGGCTATTAGGCCACTGATGAAGCCACTAAAGGAGGAGTAGTAGTATTATTTACACTGTATGACAGGGGCTCGACCACACTGCCGGTATACTTTCCAAATGGGTGGTACAGTCGGCCAAATAAGTGATGTCGCGGCACCAAGTATATTTTTATCAATAATTGGTATCAGCACTATCTAAGGTTTAAATCATCGTTCAAAGTGAGATATAAAACCATGTTCCTAGCTTTACACACCCTATTCAACATCTGACAGACATTAATAGAGCATTCAGCGAGCAAAATGTAATGACAGCGGCGGAACGACTGTACAGATTATTGCTTAAGGGGAGGTATTTAGTTTGTGCCCTAGACCTCCATCAAGCTTAAAATTACACCCCCTTGAGTCCCTTTCAAGATAAATTTGTACATTTTTCGGTAGAAAAATGTCCCGGCCGAAGGCCGGTTCCTCTTAAATTACAGGCTCGCTATCGCTCGCCAGGATAAAATCGACACCTGAATTGCACGAAAGGTCTTAATATGGGGTGAAAGTTCTTAAAATCGCTAAACTAATCGGCCAAACGTTTTATAATATCAAAAGCAATGGGGCTAAACATGAGGGAGAAAGGGGTCAAGAAAAAAATCCCTCAAGTGGAGATCTCCCCTTAACCCCTTCAGCACCATGACGCCTCTTTGCCTTTGATTCTGGCTGAAATTAGTAGATTTCATGCAGTTTTAGAAGGACCTATGGTATTATGAGAGGGATTATTGAGATCCTATTTACCCATTTGAGTCATAGAGGTAGATTATGAACTAAAGAAAATCGTCTAATGGCAACCGGAATATGATGAAAGTTACGTAATGGTGGAGAAGGGGTTAAAGGGATATTTTGTTTTTCTGGACTCCCTTCTTCCTTATGTTTATAAGCCCTTTAAGTTTTGAGGTCTGAAAAAAAAAAAAAAAAAAAAAAAAAAAAAAAAACCACACACACACACAGCCACCAGCCCCTTAATAACATATGCTAGCTTGAAAGTGTTAAGATAATATGTTGTGATGCTTAATCCATTTTTTAACTGCATTTATTACAGTAATTTTTATAACTGTCATGATGTACAAATATGTATTCATTACAAACTGCACATTAAGTTCCCTTATATATTAAATGTGTATGTAATGTAAGCATAAAACCTGTTTACATAATTGCACAGAAGATCCCGCTTGTATATTTAGCTAACAACAAAAATATAAAATAAAATGACTATTAGAACTTTATTTGCACATTTAATAACACATGTGTGAAATTTGATCCCCCATTAATTCAACCAAACATGACATCTCTTGCACGTTTAAATTAGCATGGTGCGATGAATTGATATATAGTTTTTCTGTTTTTCTAAGTACTTATTTGCCTCTCCTCTCCCCATCTCATTCCGGCTCAGCACAAACACTTAGTCACTTTGTTGATTAACTAGTCTCGCTGAGTTCATTAATCAAACTCGTTGCGTCATTTATCTTTCGCTCGTTTACTGACTCTTTCTATTGACTCTTGTATTATCTCCGCCAAACGAAGCTTGGCGGAGATGCCAAATTCAAGGTACGTTAGAGTCGAAATGTCTGGACACACGGAGCTTGAAGCAATTTAAGTCATATATTATGGGAAAGAGTTCCAGAGCTTACTTGTTGAATAGAAGAAAAAACAGGAAATTGGTTCGCTCTTGGGTTGGAGAGTTGGGTAGAATTGGGGATGCGAATCTGTAACGTGGCTTTAGTATAGTATGCAAATATCAATTTATTTATTTTGTGTTCTTCATTTTCACTAACTTCATTGCCTCTCTTTCACCAATCACCATTCTTTTTCTTCTCATATAATCTTGTACACTCGTCGCGTTCTTCAGCTAACGTTCCTTTATCTTAAGCCGGTATCACACGAGAGCTTTAATAGTCAACATTCGATGATCAAAAATGTTCTGGCAATATTTCTGGACTATTTGGCACTGGTATCGGAAACTAGACTGATGATAGATGAATTTAGGCAACCAAAATATTTTATAGGTTGACCACAAAAGCTGCCAGACCAGTTTTGAGGATAAATGTGGAGTGAAAAAGAGCTCGTGTGATACCGGCTTTACCGTCCTTTATCTTATTCTCCCTGCCTAATATATACCCAGTGTGAACCGAACGCTGTCTAGCATAACTTATGGAAGTAGATCTATTCTCGGCCTTAAGGGGAGATTTCCACTTGAGGGATTATTTTCTGGATCCCTTTCTCTCTCATGTTTAGCGCCTTTGCTTATGAGATTTTAAGACTTTCGCCCCACTAGTTTGGCAATTTTAAGAACTTTCGCCCCATTTCTGTCAATTTTAAGACCTTCGTGTCAATTAGGTGTCGATTTTTTCCTGGCGAGCGATAGCGAGCCTGTAATGTAAGAGGAATCGGCCTTCGGCCGGGACATTTTTCTACCGAAAAATTTACAAATTTATCTTGAAAAGGGGTCTAGGGAGCGTAATCGTAAGCTTGATGGATTTTTTTTTTTTTTTTTTTTTCTATATTCCAACTTACTTCCTCTCGGGCATAGGCTGAGAGCCTTAACATTCACCGCTTTACAATGAACAGTGAAGCCCGTGAGGTCTTGCTCCAGTCTAGGGAGTGAGACATGTGAAGCACGTAGAGTACAACGAGCACCTGCCATCTTGCCTTCACATGAGGCACGGTGCTCACTCATGGCCCGAAACGACCCCATCTCTGAAGCCACCTCGTTTCCGTGCTTCACTGTCTCACCCCCTACACTCGGACTCTCACACTTACACACACACAATGCCACCTGTTGAGCAGATAACTCACCAAGCATTGCACCACTATAGCATATTTTGAATATGGGAATATTCATACAGTGCTATTTAATCAGGGAACAATGAGGGTATAGGGAACAAACTAAAAACCTCCCCTTAAACACACATTATATTCCCAAATATTTGATGATATTGTCCATCTTAAGACGGACATTTAGGATTCGCAGAGATTATACGAAAAAGACAAAAACTATCTTCATGAACCTACAATTTTTTTTTTTTTTTTCTATGTGATTGAGGGAGGCAAAAGGCATAACTGCCTATAGCGAGTGCCTCCCCCATAGTTGAAAGAGTGACAGGGCCAAAATCAAGGGACGTTCGAGCCAAAATGCCTGGACACACGGAGTTTGAAGCAATTTAAGTCATAGGAAGAGGGAAAGACTGATTCTGGGAGAGAGTTCCAGAGCTCAGATGTTGAGTAGAAGAAAGTTTGAGAGTAACGTTTCACTCTTGGGTTGGAGAGTTGCACAGAGTAGGGGTGGGATTGAGTTGCAAGACGGGTACCACATGCCCTACGTAAAGGAGGTGGTATGCACTGGGATAGCTCTGAGGAACACTGATTATTATAGTAGCGATAGAATAGCGAGAGAGATGCAACATTGCGGCGGAGAGAGAGAGATTGCAGAGAGTTGGTGAGTGGACGGGAGTTAATGATACGAAAGGCCTTCCTTTCAACTTTGTCTAGGAGAGCGGTGTGAGAGGAACCTCCCCACACATGTGAACAATACTCAATACAAGGGCGCACTATGCCCCTGTACAGAGCAAGAAGCTGTGCAGGGGAAAAGAACCCCCTAAGGCGGTTGAGCACACCCAGCTTCTGGGAGGCTGCCTTAGCAAGACTGGTAATATGGTCCTTCCAAATGAGAGCAGAAGAAAAAGAGACACCAAGAATATTGAGAGAAGATGAAGGGTTGATTTTTGTATTGTTGAAGAATAAGGGATAGTCCGCTGGGAGATCCTGACGGGTAGATAGATGGAGAAATTGGGTTTTGGAAGCATTAAAGTTAACAAGGTTTTCTCTGCCCCAATTGGAAATAGTATTTAGATCAGAATTTAAGAGTTCTATGGCTTCATTACGTTTGTCGTTGAGGGATTGCTGGCTGGGGCGTTCTGAAAAACTAATGGAGTAGTGTAAGGTTGAGTCGTCTGCGTATGAATGGATGGGAATTAAGGTACAGTTAAGGAGATCATTTATAAAAATTAGAAAGAGAATAGGAGATAGGACAGAGCCCTGAGGAACACCGGAGTTTATAGGGTGAGGAAGTGAACAATGGCCGTCCACAACCGCAGCTATGGAACGGCCGGAAAGGAAATTAGAGACAAAGGCACAGATGGAGGGATAGAAACTGAAGGAGGGTAGTTTAGAAATTAAAGATTTATGCCAGACTCTATCGAAGGCTTTCGATATGTCTAGTGCAATAGAAAAAGTCTCACCGAAGTCCCGAAAGGAGGATGACCAAGAGTTAGTAAGATATGAAAGAAGATCACCAGTAGAGCGACCCTTAAGGAAGCCATACTGGCGATCTGAGAGCAGATTATGAGAAGAGAAATGCTTAAGAAATTTGGAAGCAAGAATAGTTTCAAAAACTTTAGAAAGACAAGATATAAGAGCAATTGGACGATAGTTGGAGGGTTGAGAGCGGTCACCCTTCTTTGGGACAGGTTGAATGTGAGCAAACTTCCAGCATGAAGGGAAGACGTTAGAGGATAGACAGAGACGAAAGAGTTTGCCTAGGCAGGGAATAATATATTGTGAGCATATATTATAAGGCTACAACAATTTGAATCTTTGAACCCTGACAGCCAAGTTCTGAAGCATCTAGGCTATAATAAAGCTTCGTACTGTCTTTTTGGGTTTTGATACTGATTTAAACAGGTGCATCGCCACTTATACTCATGACTGTAACAATGCTTTACCCTGGAGAAAGTTTGAACATTTTAGTTTTGTTAACCCTAAGCTCTTTAGCTTTCTATAGCTGGTACTCTAAAGAAAACGAATTTTAGACCACTAACTTAAATACAATTTCCAAACTGCACAACATTAATATAAATATAGAATTGGCATTTAGTGATTCTTAGGGGGTATACAAAAAAAAAAAAAAAATACAAAAAGCTGTCAAATGATAGCCACAATAAAGTCGGCATCACACTAGCACTTTTACCGGCATATGTAGCCTATCGGGACCACAATATCAGAGTCAAAATATGCTATACTAAGCACACATTTCTTAACAAAATCTGATTATAAAAATTCCTAGAAGAATCTTTTACCAGATTATCAATGCCACCATGACATATGGTAGCATATACTCTTGATTATTTAAATTAATACTCGAAATTAAATAAGACAAGTACTGGAGAATGTTCATGCAGCAGGTATCAGGTGCCAAACTCTGATAATAATCCAATGCTAACAATATTAGTTTTTCTCCGGCTTAAGGGGCCCCACCTCGTTTATTTTTTCTCTCTCTTCTTCTCTCTCTGGTTTGTATCTATTCGGCCCCATTCAGCCTATTTTTAAAAGACGTTTATCCCCATCCAGGTGTCTATTTTTTCCTGGCGAGTGGCAGCGAGCCAGCATATTTTTATAAAAATATTTGAGAGCCGGCTAACGTTGTACATTTTTCGATAGCAAAATGTGTCCGGCGAAGGATTTCTCCATACAATGCTGGCTCGCTATCACTCGCCAGGAAGAAATCGACACCTGGATGGGGATAAACATCTTGAAAAAGTAGGCTGAATGGGGCCGAATGGATACAAGCCAGAAAAAGAGGGAAAAGGAGACAACCAAGCAGGTGAACCCCCTTAATAAATACCCAGTGTTGACCGAGCGCTGCCCGGCATACCCTATTATATCGAATGTCTTTTACGTCTTACATTGGATCGCAAGAGGGGTGGGCGGAAGGAAAGGATGGAGGAAAATATAGGAACAATACAAGAGTAAATAAAGTAATTAAACAAAGTGAATAAAGCAAAACAAAGAGATAATGTTCGAGATGACACTTACAATATATATATATATATATATATATATATATATATATATATATATATATATATATATATATATATATACATTATTTAGGTAACACTCATTAGATTGGCATTTAGAGGTTATAGTCGGTTTAATTCCAACTGATGGTAAATAGAATTCTTTAGCAGCTGATATCTCTATATTCAATGAAACAATATGAAACTACTATATGTCTCTGCATCATCGTATAGCCAAATTGTCACAATCACAAGCATAGTCTAATCTTCACAATATCCAAGTAATTTAGATGAAGATATGGCAATTTACCATCAGCTGGGAAAAAACCCGACTATAGCGTGTGAGAAGGCGTTAGTGAAGGAACCGTCTTTTATCCTATAATTTGTGATGGCAATAAAGTGACCATTGTTAATCAGGTAATAATAAACTTGCAGGAATTATCAATATCCATATGAACTGTATTTGAAGAGGGGCACTACACCGACTGGCTCGGTTACTAAAGCAACTGACTGACTTAATGAACGATTGACTGTTTATGTAAGGGTCTGTGTAGGGAAGGACAGGGAAAGGGAGGACAGAAAGAACGGCCTTGATCCCAGGAGATATCAGAAGTCAGTCGTACAAGGAGTCACGAAGAATAGTTTGTATCTTAAAGTCCTTGAGGTCGAACACATTGAGATCATTAAATTTGATAGTATCTAGTTATATTTTCCATTTAACATTGTCAATTATAGATTTATAATTGAGAGACAGAGAGAGAGAGAGAGAGAGAGAGAGAGAGAGAGAGAGAGAGAGAGAGAGAGAGAGAGAGAATTTATAGCATCTATTAATATTTTCCATTTCATATTGTAATTTATAGATAGATCGATAGATAGCTAGCTAGATAGATAATATAGATATATAGAGATTTGATTTGATTTGATTGTTTTATTGAGAAAGGTACAAATGTTACACAAGTATCATAGTTACATTATCTCAGAAGGGCGAAGGTGCACACGCAATCTTCACCCTATTTCTAGCTTAAACTATGTCATTACATATATAGTTAGATGAATAATACATTGATATTGAAGAGAGAGAGAGAGAGAGAGAGAGAGAGAGAGAGAGAGAGAGAGAGAGAGAGAGAGAGAGAGAGAGAGAGAGGGGGGGGGGAGGGGGGAGTGATAAGAACATACACGCTTAGCAACACCTTATACGGGACTCAATGCAAGTCTTACACAATCATCTTATTATCGTTTGTTATCACTTATTATCGTTCGTTATCACTTATTATCGTTTGTTATCACTTATTATCGTTTGTTATCACTTATTATCGTTCGTTATCACTTATTATCGTTTGTTATCACTTATTATCGTTTGTTATCAATTATTATCGTTTGTTATAAATTATTATCGTGTTTTTATCACTTATTATCGTTTGTTGAAATGGTCTACTGGTTGAAATGGTCTACTGGTTGAAATGATCTACTGGTTGAAATGGTCTACTGGTTGAAATGGTCTACTGGTTGAAATGGTCTACTGGTTGAAATGGTCTACTGGTTGAAATGGTCTACTGGTTGAAATGGTCTACTGGTTGAAATGGTCTACTGGTTGAAATGGTGTACTGGTTGAAATGGTCTAGTAGTTGAAATGATCTACTGGTTGAAATGGTCTACTGGTTGAAATGGCCTATTGATGGAAATTGTCTAATGGTTGAAATGGTCTACTGGTTGAAATGGTCTACTGGTTGAAATGGTCTACTGGTTGAAATGGTCTACTGGTTGAAATGGCCTATTGATGGAAATTGTCTAATGGTTGAAATGGTCTACTGGTTGAAATGGCCTATTGATGGAAATTGTCTAATGGTTGAAATGGTCTACTAGTTGAAATGATCTACTGGTTAAAAATGGTCTACTGGTTGAAATGGTCTACTGGTTGAAATGGTGTACTGGTTGAAATGGTCTACTGGTCGAAATGGTCTACTGGTTGAAATGGTCTATTGGTTGAAATGGTCTACTGGTTGAAATGGTCTACTGGTCGAAATGATCTACTGGTTGAAATGATCTACTGGTTGAAATGGTCTACTGGTTGAAATGGTCTACTGGTTGAAATGGCCTATTGATGGAAATTGTCTACTGGTTGAAATGATCTACTGGTTAAAAATGGTCTACTGCTTGAAATGGTCTTCTGGTTGAAATGGTCTACTGGTTAAAAATGGTCTACTGGTCGAAATGGTCTACTGGATGAATTGGCCTGTCAAAATTCTAGAAATACAGAGAGCAAATCTAGAAGGACGCTGCACAAATTACAAATATATAAAAAAACAAATATATTCGTTGAGTAGAATCTTTTCTACTGTCGCATTAAAATCTCCAAATTATGTTTATAGGAGAAAGTCGTTGTGTTATAGTCTCTCTCTCTCTCTCTCTCTCTCTCTCTCTCTCTCTCTCTCTCTTTAATTTAACACACTCGCACACGCACATACTTAACAAACATACACAAAGACGCCGATCCAAGACACGATTACGCTCTCTCTCTCTCTCTGTAAATGTCCATGTCTTCCCATATCAATGTATACGCCACATTAGACAATCAACTAGATAGCAAGATATAGACAATTCTTCCACCTGTTAACCCCCTCTGTACCGGTGCTGTCCTTTTAAATTTGTTCTGACTACTATTAGACGATTTTATTCATTTAAAAAATGACCTCCAACAATTAACAGGCTTCGAACTAACTCACTTAACCCTCTTTACTCCCACAGATCCTTCTTAATCTGCACAAAATCGCCTAAGTATAGCTAGAATAAAATAAAATTACGTCGCCGGTACAGAAGGGGTTACGTTTGTAGGGGAGGTGTGGCGGAGTGGTCTTGCCACTGGACTAGTAATCCAATGGACCCGGGTTCGAATCCCAATATGTCAATGGGAAGATATTATTGGGATGGAATTTGTGCTGTACCTAGTATCAGTGCATTACCACAGCAGACCGAAATGCCAAATAAATACCCTCATTGTTCCCTGATTAAATAGCATTGTATGAATATTCCCATATTCAAAAATATGCTAGTGAGTTAATTGCTCAATAGGTGGCGTTCTGAGAGTGAAGGTCCGAGCCTGAGGGATGAGACTGTGAAGCACAGAGGCAGAGCAGCTTCAGAGATGGAGTTGCTTCGAGCCGTGAAGCTTCGCATGTCTCACTCCCTAGACTGGAGCAAGACCTCACGGGCCTCACCGTGTTCAGCGGTAGAGTGTAAAGGCTATCAGCCTATGCCCGAGAGGGAGTAGTTGGAATTTAAAAAAAAAAAAAAAAAAAAAAAAAAAAAAAAAAATGTATATACAATTAAGATACTATAATCAGCTGCATTTTAGCTGACGGTAAATTGAATCCTTTATAATAACTGATTTACCGATATTTGGTGGGAAATATGAAAGTACTATGCTTCTGCGTGATGTTAATGTCTATTTTTCATGATTAACAATTTGCTACACAATGTTCACAATAGCTCAGGAATCAAGATTGGGCAATGCCAAGTTACCGTATACCATCAACTGGAGAGAGAAAAAAAAATACATGATTGCATGGACTTTGATTCAGAAAAATACATACATAAAAAATAATACGAATTCATTTGGTTCTTGTGGGACATTATTTTTCATGGTCACAGGGTTAAGTTAGATACATCGTCTATTATGTATATAATTGTAAGTGAACAGTTAAGGTAAACTAACTATACCATAATTGAATTGAATTGTGTTATGAATATAATCACAGGTGAGATGCACTGTATATATACTGTATATATTGCACATAAGGTTTACATATTATACGGTGAAGACAAACAGAGCTTACACTTACCGACACAGACACAATTACACCAACACACACATGCAGTAATATGCATGCACATGAAAGAACACAAACTCACACGAGCACGAGCGAGAGTACATACACACACTTGCATACTTAACAGTCATGCATGGTTACACGTACGCATGCACATACAAAAGCACATATGAATACACACATATACTCAGAAATTTACCAACCAAAATCACATGCAGTCACATACTTTGACACACAAAAAACACGCTCTTATACCAAAAACACACACACACACACACCGGTAAGAATTCCCCTTTCTGTCACTTTACATCAAGTGAAAGTGACATGTGTGTGTGTGTGTGTGTGTGTGTGTGTGTGTGTGTGTGTGTGTGTGTGTGTGTGTGTGTGTGTGTGTGTGTGTGTGTGTGTGTGTGTGTGTGTGTGTGTGTGTGTGTGTGTGTGTGTGCGCGCGCGCGTGCGCTAAGGATTTAATATTAGAGTGGTCAAATGTATGCAAGTAATTTTCTTTAATTGAATCATATAATTATCGACATCCAATTACAATGTATGTGTGCGTGAATATTATATGTGAGAACATTTATATGTAATCTTATGTGCTAATCTATTATGAATACCTATACTGTATGTGCATGTAAATCTGGCTATGTATTGTGTTATTATATCCGCAATCATTAATTCTGATACACTCTGAACTGAACCCACGAATTACATATATATATTAGGTATAGTCTATTCTTTCCAGCTGAGGGTAAATTGTCATGTTTCTATCTTTGTTACTCGGCTATAAGGTACATTTTGTAGCGAAAGATGATGGTTATTCTGAAAACTTGTCATTAATATGACACGCAGCCATAGTAGTTTCACATATTTCCATTAAGTATCGAGAAATCAGCTAATAAGGGATCCAATTTACGATCAGCTGGAACAAAATAGAGTATAGTGAATTAATAGGGAGTTACAATTCAAACAGAAACCCTTTCGAAAATATATGTATCAGCATTAAAGTCCACGATTGTACAGTACGTGCTTTGGGTGTTCCATTTTTATATATTTTTAGTGTGGGGGATAATTGAGCTAAGGAGAAACTGTGCTTGAGGCGAGGGAACACAGGCAACTTAAAAGCAATTCGTAAACAAAGCAAGATAATAAACACAGGCACTTAAATTAGTGTACGGCTGTGTGTGTGTGTGTGTGTGTGTGTGTGTGTGTGTGTGTGTGATATTTTATTATCCAAATATATATTCATTTATCATCCCCCCCACCTCTCTCTCTCTCTCTCTCTCTCTCTCTCTCTCTCTCTCTCTCTCTCTCTCTACACATATATATACTGTATATATATATGGTGTTGATGTAATGGACAGGGGTGATATGCTTAGAGGAGAGAGTGATGACAAAAGGGTGCTCTCATAGTAACCTATTAAGATCAACATATTCTACTGGCAGTATTTCGTTCATCAACTAGATTAATCTCGATTCCACCTCACCATTTTCTATGAACATCATAAAAAATGACCTTAATGGAGGAGGTAGTCGTTATTTCTGGACACCCTTCTCCCTCATGCTTAGCATATTAGTTTATATATTTTAAGAAGTTCATACCGTTAGTTTGGCGATTTTGAGACTTTTTACCCCATTTCTTTGTCAATATTAAGACCTTTCGTGCCATTTAGGCGTCGATTTTTTCCTGGGAGCGATGGCGAGCCTGTAATTTTAGAAGGAACAAGACAAATGTACAAATTTATCTTGAAAGGAGGTCTAGGGGGTGCATTTTTAAAGCTTGATGGAGGTCTAGCGAGGAAACTAAACAAAATAACATGAATATAGAAATAAATAGACCCCAGAAAGTAACCACTGTCCACTTAAGGGGAGATTTCCACTTGAAGGATTTTTTTCTTTACCCCTTTCTCCCTCATGTTTAGCCCCATTGCTTATGAGATTTTAAGACGTTCGCCCCATTAGTTTGGCGATTTTAAGAACTTTCACCCCATTTATGTCACTTTTAAGACCTTTCGTCCCATTTAGGTGTAACAAAAATCCTGGCGAGCGATAGCGAGCCTGTAATTTAAGAGGAACCGGCCTTCGGCCGGGAAATTTTTCTATCGAAAAATGTACAAATTTATCTTGAAAGGGGGTCATGGGGGTGTAATTTCAAGCTTAATGGAAGTCTAGGAAACACACTAAAAACCTCCCCTTAACCCCTTCTGTACCGCGACGTCATTTTGCCTCTATTGTGAATACTATTACACGATATTAGGAAATCTAAAAAAAGGCCTCCAGCAATGAACAAGCTTCGAATTATTTCATTAACTCTTTTTTTTTTTTTTTTTTTACTACCCCAGATCCCTTCATGAACTGCCCACAATCGTCTAACAATAGGCAGAGTAAAAATAACAAAGATCTCGTCGGTACAGAAGGGGTTAATGGAGGAATGTTTAAAGGGGAGATTTCCACCCGAGGGATTTTTTGCTCTTGACCCCTTGCTCTCTCTCATGTTTAGCCCCATTGCTTTTGAGATTTTAAGACGTTTGCCCCATTAGTTTGGCGATTATAAGAACTTTTACCCCATTTATGTCACTTTTAAGAGCTTTCGTCCCATTTAGGTGTCGATTTTTTCCTGGCGAGCGATAGCGAGCCTGTAATTTAAGAGGAATCGGCCTTCGGCCGGGACATTTTTCTACCGAAAAATGTACACATTTATCTTGAAAGGGGGTCAAGGGGGTGTAATTTCAAGCTTGATGGAAGTCTAGGAAACACACTAAAAACCTCCCCTTAATATAAAACCCACTATGTATCCAATTGTCTGTATAATCAATTGTCTGTATAATCAATTGTCTGTATAATCAATTGTCTGTATAATCAATTTGACAGCGACCTTCATTAATCTAATTTCACGCCTTCGATTTTGATCAGCAAGATTAGATCGGTCTCGAGGTACATTTGGTATGGTCCATTTCATTATAATTGAGCCGGTATCACACGAGCTCTTTTTCCCTTCAACACTTATCCTCAACACTAGTCTGGCAGCTTGTGAGGTCATCTTTTACATATGGGTCGTTTTGCTGGTCCCCTTTCTCCCTCGTGTTAAGCCCCACTTTGTTTTGAGATTATAAGACGTTCGTACGCCGATTAGTTTGGCGATTTTAACACCTTTCGCCCCATTTCGTTGTCAATTTTAACACCTTTCGTGCCATTTAGTTGTCGATTTTTTTCCTGGCGAGCGATAGCGAGCCTGAGATTTTAAGAGGAAGCGGCTTTTGGCCGGGACATTTTTCTACCGAAAAATGTACACATTTATCTTGAAGGGGGGGGGGGGGGGGGGGGGTAGGTTTTTTGTCTAAGCTTGATGGAGGTCTAGCGAGGACACTAAGACATATTGAAATACATGAATTAATAGACAAACAAAAATGGCCTATCTCCCCTTAATCAATTCCCAATCTAGTCTCCGATACCAGTGCAAAACAGGCCAAAAGTGTTGCCAGATCAAACAATGATCAAATAAAGTCAACGATGATTAAAGCTCTTGTGTGATAACCCCTTCAATCTTCAGCTATTGTTTATTAAGTATTATTATTTAGAAAACGCAACCACCCTCATTAAATATTACAAATAAATATATACGTGTAAATGAATAGAAAACTTGCAAACTATGTATATATAATAATAATGAAGGTGGTGGGTAAGAAGGAATGGTGGATTTTGGTCTCTTTCGCGTAAATGAGGCAATTTGCGCCCTTTCTGGGATACTTAGAAGCCTTTTTGACCATCATTCATCATTCAATTATTCATGGCGTTGTGCATGTTCAGACAAGACACATACACACATACTGTATATACACACACATTATACACACAAAGAAATGTCACACACACACACACACACACATTACACAGACACAGGCATAACACACACTCACATGTACTGTATAAACACACACACACACACACATTACACAGACACAGACATAACACACACTCACATGTACTGTATAAACACACACACACACACACACATTAAAAAAACACAAATTACACACACATATCACACATTCACACATACACACACACTTACACACACACACACTACACACACACGACCACACTGATCCCCTCCTATAAAGCCAACTCCAAGCAAACACACACACACACACACACACACATTAAAAACACACAAATTACACACACATATCACACATTCACACATACACACACACACACACTACACACACACACACTACACACACACGACCACACTAATCCCCTCCTATAAAGCCAACTCCAAGCAAACAAACTCACATGCATCAAGGGGGCTCACCTCGCTTTTTTTTCTCTTTCTCTCCCGCTCTCTTTGGCTTGTATCCATTCGGCCCCATTCAGCCTACTGTTTTAAGACGTTTTCCCCCATCCAGGTGTTAATATTTTCCTGGCGAGCGGTAGCGAGCTAGCATATATTTATATTTTTGTTTTGACAGCAAGCTAAATTTGTACATTTTTGGATAGAAAAATTTCTCCGGCGAAGCCGGATTTCTCCATACAATGTTGGCTCGCTATCGCTCGCCAGGAAGAAATCGACATCTGGATGGAGATAAACGTCTTAAAACAGTTGGCTGAATGGGGCCGAATGGATACAAGCCAGGGAAAGAGAGAAAAGGAGATAAAGATAAAAACAATCCGGTGACCCCCCTTAAAGGTCACACGCCTCCTCTGTCTCTATGTTTACCTCTCTCGTTCCATCTATCACGTGACCTGTGTTGGGACAGGTATAAGGTCACTGTGTTGGCCTGGGAAAGTAGGTCACAGGCTTTTAAATATATATCGTATACAAACAAGCACATTCAATTTACACACAAACACATTAATGCATACTACATATACATTACATATACAAAACCATAAGCAACCAAAGGCATATTACACACACACACACACACACACACACACACACACACACACACACACACACACACACACACACACACACACACACTTAGATACACACAATTTTCATAGCTATAATCCATTCTAACTCTTACAAAAGTGCACATACACACAAACAAACACATACACGTGTAAACACGCACACACACCCCTCATACACAAGCAAATGTCACTCGCACACATGCATTACACTCACACACACACACACACACATACACACATACACCCACACACATCACGGTCACGGTGGCCGAGCGCGCTTAGTACTCTGTATTGGGAGCGCTAGCTCTGGTGTCGGGGGTTCAATCCCACGCGCCGGCAGGGGAAGTTCTCTCAAAAACTTTCCCTGGCCGTGAAGGCAAGGTCTGGACGGACCGCCTCGGGGGGTCCATAAAGTCTCCTGCCCACGTCCTACTCCTTCGGGAGTATGTAGGCGCTCTCGTTAGCAGCCAGGATCAGTCTATTGATCCCTTAGGATAAGATCTAGGTTAAGTCTGTGTATTTTCAGCCCCATTGGCTGCCGGCTTGAAATAAACCGATTATTATTATTATTATTATTTACATATCACACGCACACTCTCTCAAATACCACAAACCCCGAATTACCTATGTTGTGGATAGGAAGGTCATCGTTGGATAGGGTAAGTGGGTCACAAGGTTACGAGGCAGTAGGGAGGAAAGGAGGTAAGGAACACACATGCATAAAACACACATACACACACACACACACACACACCCCAAGTGACCTATGTTGTGGGTAGGAGGAAGGTCACCGTTGGATAGGGTAAGTGGGTCACAAGGTTACGAGGCAGTAGGGAGGAAAGGAGGTAAGGAACACACATGCATATAACACACATACACACACACACCCCAAGTGACCTATGTTGTGGGTAGGAGGAAGGTCACCGTTGGATAGGGTAAGTGGGTCACAAGGTCAGGCAGCAGGTAGGAAAGGAGGTCACACTACAAAAAGTCTTGTTCCCCCTTGTTGACACTAAGATATTGTAGGTCACGTTAATGGGGGTCACCGGCTTTTTATCTCTTTCTCTCCTTTTCTCCCTATCTCTGGTTTGTATCCATTCGTCCCTATTCAGCCAACTGTTTTAAGATGTTTATCCCCATCCAGGTGTCGATTTCTTCCTGGCGAGCGATAGCGAGACAGCATTGTATGGAAAAATCCGGCTTCGCTGGAGACATTTTTCCATCGAAAAATGTACACATTTAGCTTGCTGTCAAAACAAAAATATATATATGCTGACTCGCTACCGCTCGCCAGGAAAATATTGACACCTGGATGGGGGTAATCGTCTTACAACAGTAGGCTGAATGGGTCCGAATGTATGCAAACCAAAGAGAGAGGGAGAGAAAGTGAAAACAAGCGAGGTGGGCCCCCGTAATGGAAAACACAATATGAGAAGTATAATCCTTGTAGGCTAAGCAGCGGCGAAAGACATTAAGTTATATTGAAGAACTGGGCTGGATATAAGTTGTTGGTGTTTCCGTATATATATATATATATATATATATACTTTTAACTTAATTTGAGAACACTATTTCTTCACCTACTTAATATTTGTAGGTAAACCAGTATCAATAAGAGCCATTAAATCAATTATATATTATGTATGTGTGATATTGCAACCTGGTAGCTTATAATGTTTGTATTTGGCAATGATGAGTTAGTGTGTGTGTGTGTGTGTGTGTGTGTGTGTGTGTGTGTGTGTGTGTGTGTGTGTGTGTGTGTGTGTGTGTGTGTGTGTGTGTGTACATATAATAGGAGTACTACCACACCGAGATACTTTCAAAGTTAACTGGCCGAATAATTTCCTGTCAGACAAGATCTTATCGTGGTTCATGGATTATATCGTCTTTAAACATATTATTTTCGTTTATACAAATAATCTATTCACATTCATACATATTTAATACATACTTTATTTGACATACATACGTTCATACTCACCCACACAACCATAAAACAGGCCCACATGCACACATACAATTGGACACAAACAATTAGTTGGAGAGATTAATAGACAAACAAAATATTTACCTCTCTCTCTCTCTCTCTGTTTCTCTCTCTCTCTCTCTCTCTCTCTCTCTCTCTCTCTCTCTCTCTGTTTTTCTCTCTCTCTCTCTCTCTCTCGCTCGAAACATGTGTAGAAAAAGGTTGTTTCACTGCACAAAGCTTTAAGACGTAAACGCAATACAAATATGTGTGCTAAATTGAAAATGCATCTAAAGTATATTGCATGCAAACAATATAGAAGAGTTAAAAAGGCACGTCCGAGTATCTCATTACAAGGCTCGAACTGTAGCCTATATTATATTAAGGGGGGATTTCCACTGGAGGGATTGTTTTCTGGATCCCTTTCTCCTTCGTGTTTAGCCCCATTGCTTATGAGATTTTAAGACTTTCGCCCCACTAGTTTGGCGATTTTTTTAAGGAAAGAACTTTCAATTTCACCCCATTTCTGTCAATTTTAAGACCTTTCGTGCCAATTAGGTGTCGATATTTTCCTGGCGAGCGATAGCGAGCCTGTAATTTAAGAGCAACCGGCCTTCGGCCGGGAAATTTTTCTACCGAAAAATGTACACATTTAGCTTAAAAGGGGGTCTAGGGGGTGTAATCGTAAGCTTGATGGAAATATAGGGAACGAAGTAAAAACCTCCCCTTAAACATATTTTAGGCCATAAAAGTGTTAAAATGCATTTCTTTACTTTCGTAGATCTTCAGTTATAAACATTGTGCAAGAGTGGCTGGTTCCAGAGGCGGGTAGTTGGCGTGGAATTTTCTGAAGATTACCAGGCATTGGTTCTGACAGTAATATTTTGGCTGTAGGTTATGCCAGTTCAAAAAACTTCGTATTAATTCCAATATTATTTTTCGTTTACAGTAGATATATGATTCTTTATTCAAATGAGGCTTCAATTTATTTATGAAATTAATTTATTTACTCTTCCTCAAAGCAACGTCATCTTTCTCAACTTTGTAACAGGGCACGTTTACAAAGTTAAGAAAGATGACGTTTACAAAGTTAAGAAAGATGACGTTTACAAAGTTAAGAAAGATGACGTTTACAAAGTTAAGAAAGATGACGTTTACAAAGTTAAGAAAGATGACGTTTACAAAGTTAAGAAAGATGACGTTTACAAAGTTAAGAAAGATGACGTTTACAAAGTTAAGAAAGATGACGTTTACAAAGTTAAGAAAGATGACGTTTACAAAGTTAAGAAAGATGACTTTGCTTTGATGAAGAGTAAAGAAAGTTATTTCATTAATAAATTTGACCCCCATGAACAACAACCGTAATAACAAAGGCGATTATTCACAGACCTTCAACTTCGACACAGGCACAAAGTTAAATGAATATGTAAGTGGTATTAGTCAACTTTCACCAGGTCATTTAAGAGAATAGTGACTGTTTTTTTGGTATATTTATTCAGTTATTCATATTTATTTTTTGTTTTAGTTTCCTCGCTAGACCTCCATCAAACTTGACAAAAACATCCCCTAGACAACCCTTCTAAATAAATTTGTAGATTTTTCGGTAGAAAAATGTCCCGGCCGGAGGCCGTTTCCTCTTAAAACTACAGGCTCGCTATCGCTCGTCAGGAAAAAATCGCCAGGTAAATGGCAAGAGAAGTCGTAAAAATTGACAACGAAATGGGGCGAAAGGTGTTAAAATCGCCAAACTAATGAGCCGAACGTTTAT
>CM064516.1:30915439-30930439 GCA_032716605.1 Paralithodes platypus
CGGACTATAAATGAACTTTGCTAGTGCATCACGTCTGCTAGCTGGCATATCCATGACTCTTTCACACACGCATTTATTATTATTGAAAATATCATTATCTGAAAGATTTCCTAAAACTTTATTATAATTACAAATAATAGACCCAACAGGTCGTTCATATGAATACACTATTAATGGTTTGAAATCTTTACAACCATCTGGTAATATGGACTTAACTTTCTTTGAATTAATAAGACTGTTAACATTAATTTTGTCTAAAATTTTAGAGGAATAATTTAAAGTGGACAGGACTTTATCTTTAATACGGTTATCTTTGGATTTCTTAGAATTAGCTCTAATATATCCCATAAAAGCAAAGACTATATTCTTAAATTTATTTGTGAAATTATGTTTATTATTTAGAATATTTTCTATAAAAGGAGCAAAACTTTTCTTTTGTAGGCCTTTCAATGAATCTTTTAATTTTTTAATTCCGAAATTTCGATATAATGAATATAAATTATTAACAATAATTATAATATCAGACCTGCTTTTCTTTTTATTAAATGTATTTAGTCTTCTATTACCGTGTCTACCAGGTCTTCTGTTTAAAACAGGGAAGTTAAAATATGGGTTATTAAAATCGTTTTTTAATAAATCTTTATACAAAATGTTGCCTACATTTTTTATTTGATTGTTAAGTCCAAATGGATAGATGGTCATTAATTTTCCAATCCAATAATTTTCTCTATCTAAAACATTTTGATTACTTTGAACAATTTCTATAATTTTGTATTTACAATCAAATTTAGTATTATTATTAGAATTTATTAGAGTATTTATTAGAACATTAGAGAATTTTTTTTTTTTGACTAATCTATGTATTATTCGAAAACGTCATAGGAATATATACTATATTTAGAAAACAGAAAATGTTGGGGGAAAAAACCCAAAATAGGAAGCAGAATGGGGTCTTAAGAGGAAAATTTGCGTTTTTATTGCGAGACCTTGAATAATAGATGAAGAAAGTTGACATGAGACGGAGGTGATTAAGGGACCCCACCTCGCTTTTTTTTTCTCTTTCTCTCCCTCTCTCTTTGACTTGTATCCGTTCGGCCCCATTCAGCCTACTGTTTTAAGACGTTTACTCCCATCCAGGTGTCAATATTTCCCTGGTGAGCGGTAGCGAGCCAGCATATATAGGCTATATTTTTGTTTTGAGAGCAAGCTAAATTTGTAAATTTTTTGATAGAAAAATTTCTCCAGCGAAGCCGGATTTCTCCATACAATGCTGGCTCGCTATCGCTCGCCAGGAAGATATCGACACCTGGATGTGGATAAACGTCTTACAACAGTTGGCTGAATGGAGCCGAATGGATACAAGCCAGAGAAAAAGAGAAAAGGAGAGAAAGAGACAAAAAGACAAAAAGCCGGTGACCCCCTTAAATATTTATAGTGTGGACATTACTGCGGAATGAAGGCAGAGTTGGAGAGGGGGGAGAGGGGTGGGTGGGTGGGAAGAGATAAGTTAAGAGTAATGGAATGCCAATGAGTAGCAAACATATAGAACATGTTTAAAACAAAGTAGATGATAGATTTAAAACAAATATATAATAACACATTCTGGGATGAAATCAAAATTAGTAAAACTAAGAGAACACATTAGATATACAGTATATACGGATTAAGAAATGTCGGAGAACAACAATATATTAATAAAAAAGAAGACATTATTTTACAATATAGTAGGGTACATAATGTATAATATTTTAATACAGCAGTAATATTGCAGAATCAAATGACAGAGGCAACAAAAGCCAAAATTATTACCCCCCCCCATTTTTTGTTTTTTTTTGTTTTACCCCTGTCTCCATCTATCACGAATCTTACCATATCTGATCGTATAGCAAACCCAGATTCCTTAATACTAAATTAACTCGAATACGAATTATGCAATGCATATTTCGATGGAAGACACTGAAGCTTAGTCAGAACGATTATAGTTAAGTGACCCCACCTCGCTTTTTTTCTCTTTCTCTCCCTCTCTTTGGCTTGTATCCATTCGGCCCCATTCAGCTTACTGTTTTAAGACGTTTACCCCCATCCAGGTGTCAGCCAGCATATATATATTTTTTTGTTTTGACAGTAAGCTAAATTTGTACATTTTTCGATAGAAAAATGTCTCCGGCGAAGCCTGATTTCTCCATACAATGCTGGCTCGCTATCGCTCGCCAGGAAGAAATCGACACCTGGATGGGGATAAGCGTATTAAAACAGTTGGCTGAATGGGGCCGAATGGATACAAGCCAGGGAAAGAGAGAACAGGAATGAAAGATAAAAAAACCGGTGACCCCCCTTAACTCAATCGTATACAATAGATAAACCAGACCCTATCTTCTATGAATCTTAGCTTATACCTTTCCCATTCTTATTACTAACCCAGGACCCTATCTACCACAATAATAGATATTATGCTTGGCATGATCTTATAGCTAACCTAGAACCCTACCTAGCACGAATCATAACTTTCATATCTTACCTAATCTGACAGAAAAGCCAGAACCTAAGTATCACGATTCATTTAATGTTAGTCCTTGCCTTATCATACAGCCTACTCAGAACCCTAAGAAGGGAAACTCCGATCAGATAAGTTCAACACTTGGTAAACACAATGAATTATTAACGTTCTTGCCGCCATTGTGGAGTTTTTTCTCGAGAAATTAATGTTATAATGACAAGTAAATTACCAGATATATCTGCCCATTGCCTTCCTAATTACTCTCTCTCTCTCTCTCTCTGCTATCCTTTCCTTCCACTTTCCCTTAATCTTAGGGTAGCTATCTCTACTAGGATTAAGTAGGGATCGCAAGATCTGTGCGGCCATTGTATCAATGTAAATCTCTCACTCTCTCTCACTCTCATTCACTCACTCACTCACCAACTCACTCTCATTCACCCACCCACTCACTCACTCACTCACTCACTCACTCACTCACTCACTCACTCACTCACTCACTCACTCACTCACTCACTCACCCACCCACCCACACTCTCTCTCTCTCTCAATCACCTGAAATACCTGCCCATTTTCTTCCTAATTACCTCTGTACGCTTTCCTTCCCCAAGTCATTGATTTTTACTCCCGCTCTCGTTCTGGCTCTCGATCTTGGTCCCAGTGAAATTCTAGGCCATCTTAGCACTCTCTGATCTGACGTATTAGGGGTTATTACTCTTTTTTGTTTAATTATTATTGAGGACTTGGCTTGCCTTTGCCATTTTGGAGCTATGTATTTTTATTTGTCATCAAGGCTAACAGAAACGCGTTCCCAGACTTCCTTCAAACTAAAAAATGCTCACTTAGACCCACTACAAGCTAAATTTGTACATATTTTGATTTAAAAAAGTCCAGGCCGAAGGTTGATTTCTTTTATGTCACAGGCTCGCTATTTGTCGCCCATAAAAAAAAATCGAGGCCTGAATGGGGTGAAGCATCTTAAAATCGCTCAAAACAAATAGGGTAAAACATCATAAATAAAATAAAAATAATAATAAATAAATAAGCAAATATATAAAACCTACCCCCTTAAACCTACCCCCTTAAACCTACCCCTTAAAGGCTAAGTGTTGTCAAAAGATAAGAAGATTCAAGAATGGAATTCCTTACGTAGCTCAAGTAACAAGGGAGTATATATTTGTTGAACTCGTATTACTTCAACTATTATATTCCCTTCCCACATGTCATATACTGTATACCGATATATAGATAGAGACATAGATACATATATACAAACATACAAACATGCATACATACTGTAGATATACATAACTAGTGAAAAATGATCTCCTTTTAGTAATTAGAGAGATAAGTAAGAATGGAATAAAACACAAGGAGATTTAGTATAATCCTCACTGCTCTCTCTCTCTCTCTCTCTCTCTCTCTCTCTCTCTCTCTCTCTCTCTCTCTCTCTCTCTCTCTCTCTCTCTCTCTCTCTCTCTCTCTCTCTCTCTCTCTCTCTCTCTCTCTCTCTCTCTCTCTCTCTCTCTCTCTCTCTCTCTCTCTCTCTCTGCTAGCTCCCCATGTTATTCCTCTTTTGCCTTTTCGTATGTCTTTTCTACGTTTGTTTTGGATCCCATTTTCTTTCCTTTAACGGCGTCACACGGGAGATTTTTTTTTTTTTATTTTATTTTTTTGTTTTTTTTACCTTGCTGGTTTGGAAAATATGGAATTGAGGATTTATGAGATTTTTGCCACCCAATACACTGTCATTACCTTGCTTATAGTTGCCGATTCTATTACTAAACAGCCCTGAAATTATGCCCCCTCCAAAAAAAAAGAAAAATAAATAAAATAAAAGTTGCCAGTCGAGAGTTGCTAGAAAAGTGATCATGTAGTGGTGTCACACGAACATTTTTCCGTTAATTTTTACGGGCAATTGTATTCTGGCTGCTTCAAAATTTTAAGTTCCATAATAATTAAACTACCGAACATAATCTATCTTTGATCTAGTGTCCGCTTCCAATGCGAAAAACCCTCAAAATAGTACTTGCTCATCGAAAATGGCCGGAAAAGCGCTCGTGTGACACCGGCTCAACTCCGCATTCAGTCTGTTTCCACACACACACACACACACACACACACACACACACACACACACACACACACACACATCTGAAGGCAATGCATTTTTTCTTTGTGAGTTTTTATCCGTCCTCTTGGTTTGTAACTTTGTGTATATCCAACTGGCCGCGTTTTTGTTGTTTTCTTTTTGTCTATATATCTGTCAGTCAGGTGTTTTTTGTGGCTGCTTCTCGATTTGTTTGTTTATTTGTTACCGTTTATTTGTTCATGTCTCTCGGCTTTCCCTGTGTTGTTTTTTTGTTTTCTTGGTGTGCGTGTTTGGTTCTGTAATTTTGTTTGTTTTCGTATTTATTTGTTATTGTTGCTTTCGATGTTTGCTTGTCTCTCCTTGTCTATTTGTTTTGCTATCCTTATTTACTGTTATGTCCGCTTCCTTTTATTGTTTGTATGTCGCTGTTTGTATGTTTCTCGGTGTTTTGTCTGTTTCTCCGTGTTTGTTTGTTTTCTTATCCTTATTTATTATTATTTGTCTCCGTATTGTTTTTGTTTTCACTGTCTCTATCTCCTTGTGTTTTTTCATATCATACTTTATTTGATTGTATGCAGCTCCCTGTCTTGTTTTTATTTCACCGTCTGTCTGTCTCTGTCTTTTTGTTTTCCTCTCCTTATTTATTGTTTGTATGTTTCTCCTTGTTTGTTTTGTGTTCCTTCTACTGTCTGTCTGTCTGTCTGTTGTTTTTGTTCTATTCTTATTTATTGTTTATATGTTTCTCCTTGTTTGTTTTGTGTTCCTTCTACTGTCTGTCAGTAGTTTTTGTTTGTTTTTGTTCTATCCTTATTTATTGTTTGTTTGTTTCTCCTTGTTTGTTTTGTGTTCTTTCTACTGTCTGTCTGTCTGTTGTTTTTGTTTGTTTTTGTTCTCCTATCCTTATTTATTGTTTGGTTGTTTCTCCTTGTCTTTATGGTTCTTTCAGTGTTTGTCTGTCTCTCCTTGTCTCTTTGTTTTCCTATCCTTATTTATTTGTTTGTATGTTTCTCTCTATATTGTATTTCTTTGTGTCTGTCTGTTTGTACTTGTCTTTTTTGTTTTCCTGTCTTTATTTATTTATTTGTATGGTTATTCCTGTCTTGTTTTTATTCCAATGTCTTGTCTGTCTCCTTGTCGTTTGTGTTATTGTTCTTGTTTATTGTTTGCAAGTCTTTCCTTGTCTTGTTTCTCGTTTATTGTCTGTCTGTCTTTGTGTTCCTGTCTACTTGGTTTTTATGTTTCTTCCTGTATTTTGTCACTGCTTGTATGCATCTCCACACACACACACACACGCACACGCGCACACACAGGTTCATCTCGCTTTATGCATGCCCACACACAGACAGTCATGGGCCTCATAACTATCCATTCTATTTGTTTGTGTATTTACTGACAAGATACATACACAGCTATACAGACGACACACATACACAAACGCACACAGAACAGAAACGCACAGACAAACAAGCAGATACAGACATTGGAACTCTCTCTCCTCTCTCTCTCTCTCTCTCTCTCTCTCTCTCTCTCTCTCTCTCTCTCGCCTCTCTTCTCTCTCTCTCGCCTCTCTTCTCTCTCTCTCGCCTCTCTTCTCTCTCTCTCGCCTCTCTCTCCTCTCTCTCTCCTCTTCTCTTCTCGTCTCCTCGTCTCCTCTCCTCTCCTCTCCTCTCCTCTCCTCTCCTCTCCTCTCCTCTCTCTCTCTCTCTCTCTCTCTCTCTCTCTCTCTCTCTCAACATTTTTGTTTTCGGTTAGGCTATCACCCCTGATAACCTATTTCTGCGTATTTCAGCATATTTGTTTTCGGTTGAAGTGATTGAAGTGTTTTTAAAGTGAGTGAAGTGTTGTAAAGTGAGTGAATTGTTTTTTAAGTGAGTGAAGTGATCTGAAGAAAGTGACTGTCACCATGCCTCGCGCTTGTGCGAACTGCGCCGGTAGGTTTGGTGAGTCCATGTTTGCTACTATCGATCTTCAAGTCTGCCGGCTCTGCCAGCAACGAGAGAATTTTACAGTGAAATTAGATGAAGCCTACAACAAGATCAACGTCCTCACCATGAAGCTGGAATCACTCCAAGAGTTTGTAACACTCAACGTTGGAGTGCCACAAACTTCAATTGTCACCGCAACTCCAGCAACCACCAACGCCCCAACGTCAACTGCCATCAATTCAACGCCTACAGTAGCCATTTCAGCTGATGTTTCCGATACTCAAGATACAAATAGCGACTCTCTTCCCCCTCAAGACAACTTCCGTGTCATGAGGAACAACGTTTGCCCCAAGACCAGGAAACACATACCGATTACCGAGTGTCAAAACCGTTTCCAGATACTCGCAGACTCAGATGACGAAGAGGAAATAGAAGAAGTCCGGCTCGTGGGAGACTCGATGATACGTGGTCAGCTCACAGAGTTTTGCGCCAGGGCACCTAAGACCAGGAAGCGTTTTTGTATCCCTGGTGGTGGTGTGGATGACGTAGTTGCAGCAGTTGACGAAGTATCAAAGCTGGCCCCTGCTAATTCAATGTACGTCATCCACGTTGGATCCAACGATGTACAGCGAACCCGGTCGGAAGATTTGCTTTTAAAGTACCAGCAGCTGATCAAGTCGTTTAAGGAGAAGTCATCAAGGATCATCGTCTCAGGAATCGTCCCCCGGCTCGGTTGAGAGAGCCGATTTTACAACATAGCCACCAGCACAAATCGTTGTCTAGCAAACCTCTGCAGGAAGGAGAACGTGGGATTCGTCGACACCTGGGACAATTTCTACTACGATGACTATTTGTTTTCGGACGATGGAGTTCATCTGAACCAGGTGGGAGCAGCGCGTTTTGGGCGTCTTCTCAACGATGCGGTGAAGGATTTTCGGAGAAGAAATCGACTCAGCACAGGACAACCAGGAAGGAGGACCGAAGACAGCGAGGACGGCAATCTACAAAGGAATTAAATACTAATCCGTCAAGAACCGCGAATTTGGATAAAGCTCCACCAACACGACCCAAATTCAAAACCGTCAGGGATAACGACCGAGGACCGAGGACAGCCATGAATGTAAATGTAGATCCGACCAGAACCAAAAATTCGATGAAAGAACGATCTGCGAGTTCTAAAACCGCAACTTTAAAGGTTTTCTATGCAAACGCTCGTAGCATACGCAATAAATTTTCAGATTTAGAGGAACTAGTGTTTACAGAAAATTATGATGTGATTGGCATAACAGAATCTTGGCTCAATACACAAGATAGAGACTTTTTAGCAGAGTATTCACTTCCCGGTTATGTAATGTTTGAGAACAGCCGAATAAATAAAAATGGAGGTGGCGTTTTATTTTATATCAAAGAAAGTCTTAACCCGACCCTCGTGTCAAAACCTCAAATTGTGAACGTCGACACATCTTTTGTGCTAATAAAGAATAATAAAGGTACAAAAATAATACTTGCGTTAATATACAGACCTCCAGCTCAATCAGTGCAAACTGACCGAGAAATTTACGAACAAATTGCAGATGTAAGTAACTCACAAGATACCGTAATTTTTGGCGACTTTAATTTACCTGTGACCAAGTGGGGCGATACTCTTACTTCACACTCCGGACATGACTTGTATACGAACTTGCAAGAGAGTTCGCTTTATCAATTTGTTCGAATGCCGACCCGTGGTAATAACGTTCTTGACATTGTACTTGCAACAAAAGAAGAATTGATAGAGAATTTGAATGTTGGTGATGAATTCAGTAACAGCGACCATCGTACGATAACTTTCACTTTAAAGTTTACTAGTAACGAACCAAATAGTAGCATCGAAAAAGTCCCTAATTTCAAGAAAGCAAACTTCCATAAACTTAGAGCTATGTTTAAAGAAACTGACTGGAGCTTTTTAATTAACAATAACGACATAAATACATCTTGGAAGTTATTCGAAACCACTTACCTAAAAGCAGTGCAAGACTGCATACCATCGAAAATACGGCGTCCAGGCCATAATAATAAGCCCAAATGATGGAATAAAGATATTTCAAACTGCCTGCTTGCTAAAAAATTTGCTAATGATAGATTAAAATCCTCACAAAATGACGAAGAACGGGTGAAATTTGTAGAGCTACGACGCAAAGCCAAAAAGTTAATTAAGCAAAGTAAAAAGACCTTAGAGTTACATATTGCGAATCAAAGTAAAACAAACCCGAAAGAATTCTATGGTTATATCAGAAAGAAAAAAGTAGTTACTTCAACTGTTGGACCGTTAGTCGATGAAAAAGGAGAATACACCAAAGACGAAGTACAAATGAGTAATGCCCTCAATACCTTCTTTGCATCAGTTTTTACAACAGAAGACCTCAGTGATATCCCTACACCATCGCCGATTCAGATTGATAATTCAGATGTTCTAAGCAATATCACCGTTACAGAGAGAGAAGTATTGAATTGTTTAGATAAACTCAAGGTAAATAAAACGCCAGGACCTGATACAATCTCGCCTAGAATTCTAAAGGAAGCTAAGAATGAGCTCTCCAAACCACTGACATTACTATTCAATAAATCCTTGCAGTCTGGAACTATGCCTGATCAGTGGAAGCTAGCCAACGTAACACCGATATTCAAAAAAGGCAGCAAATCCCTACCCAGTAACTATCGTCCAATTAGCTTAACCTCAGTTGTATGTAAAATGCTAGAAACGGTCATACGAGACAGACTCGTAAATCACTTAGAGGAAAATAACATACTTAAAGATACTCAACACGGCTTTCGTAAAAAACGTTCCTGTTTAACAAACCTCTTAGACTTCTTCCACGATATCCTCAACCTCTACGATGAGAGTAAAGCTGTAGATATTATATACCTTGATTTTCAAAAGGCCTTTGACAAAGTTCCCCACAAACGTTTACTGCTAAAACTAAAAGCGCATGGAATACAAGACGGTGTGTTGAAATGGATAGAAAATTGGCTCAGCAACAGAAAGCAAAGGGTAGTCATAAACGGTAAGGCATCTAAATGGACCAATGTAAGTAGCGGGGTACCCCAGGGATCGGTACTAGGACCAATTCTCTTTCTAATTTACATCAACGACATAGATGAGGGTCTCACCTGCACAATCTCAAAATTTGCTGACGATACAAAAATTGCAAATAGCGTACTCTCAAAAGAACAAGTTGACGATATGCAACACAATCTAGATAAATTGTCATGTTGGGCCCAAATTTGGCAAATGAGTTTCAATGCGGATAAATGTAAAGTACTACATGTCGGATACCTAAATGAGAAAGCAAACTATTCGATGAATGGCACTCAGCTTAAGAATGTAAACAGAGAAACTGATCTGGGAGTAACAATATCGAGTAACCTAAAACCGAGTCAACAATGTTCAGAAGTTGTTAAGAAGGCAAACAAAATAATTGGCTTTATAGGCAGGTCATTTGAGCATAAATCCAAAGAAGTTATCCTAACCCTTTACAATTCCTTAGTCCGCCCTCTTCTGGAATACTGCGTTCAATCCTGGTGCCCTTATTACCAAAAAGATATAAACAAGCTAGAACGAGTTCAACGTAGAGTTACCAAAATGATACCTAGCCTAAAGAACAAACCATACGAAGAGCGTCTTAGAGAATTAAATCTATTTCCTTTAACCCAGCGCAGATTAAGAGGCGACTTAATTCAAGTGTTCAAAATCATCAAAGGCATCGACAATATGAACTGTAGTAAGTACTTCACTATCGACCAATCTAATTACACGCGGGGAAACGGTTGCAAAATTATTGGTAAATCTTTTAACTCGCACGAATCTAAGAATTTCTTCTTCAATCGAGTTGTCAACTTGTGGAATGGGCTTCCCCGAGACGTTATAGACTGCAGCACCGTTGATTCATTTAAATTCCGCCTAGACAAATATCTCGCATCAAACCCGCGACTGACTGCGTTTGTAAATGAATAACTTTATCCTCCCCTCAGTTACTAACCCATATGTCCCCTACTAACTTCCTAGTCCTGCCACGTTAGTGGCAGGGCAGTAGTTCCCTTTCCAATGTTCCCTTACCCACTCTAAACCACTGTTTGGACACTTGATCCTCAGTGTTTTGGAGGACAAGCAACCTAGAAGGGTCACTAGATCTGTTGTTGCTTGATTTCCTTTGTACTCCTTTGTACTCTCTCACACACACACTCACACATACATGCATTCTAACTCTCTCTCTCTCTCTGATCTTGAAGAGAGAGTGTGAATACTTTGCTGTCCAGATGATGTTATAGATAAAAGAACATGGGCTTAATTATGTTATTAAATATTCACCCAAGCTAATATTCCTTTTAATACGTAAGAATACATCAGAAAACAAAACAATTTTATCTGTACTAAAAACAAGATAAGAGCCTTTGATGATAACTAAGAGCACAAAAGTAGCAATATATTGTAAATGAAAGTGGATTAGAAAGTGTGTGCAAATTACGGTGAAGAAAGTAATACAGGCGGTATTTAGTCTGAAAGCACCCGTTAGACTCACTGCACTCTTTCCTTTCTTATATATATACTGTATATATTTATTTATTTATTTATTTATTTATTTATATACTTATTATATATAAAGAAATACGAAATACATCAACTCAGCGTAGATCTAATATTCCTTGCTAGGCTGCTAATGGTAGGGTAAAGACGGGGAAATGATTTATCTACATCAAACACCAGCTATTTGTTCTCATAGTATATTGAAGTCATTAATTTCTAAGCAAACATGGTCGCGAGAGAGGGAAAGGGAGAGAAATATATAGGTCAAGCTAGGTCAGAGAGAGAGAGACAGAGACAGAGAGAGAGAGAGAGAGAGAGAGAGAGAGAGAGAGAGAGAGAGAGAGAGATGTAAAGGTCAAGCTAGGTCAGGCAGAGAGAGAACACCCACCACCAGTGCACACATATAATCTTGTTTTTGTCTGGGTTTCTGGAAGAGAAGAGAAGGGAAGAGCAGAGGAGGAACAAGAATAACAGAACATAGAAGAGAAGAGAAAAGAGGAGAGGAGAGGAGAGGAGAGAGGAGAGGAGAGAAGAGAGGAGAAGAAAAAGGAAAAGAGGAGAGGAGAGGAGAAGAGAAGAGCAGAACGGATGAATACAAACAAAGAATGTGTGTCTATTTGTATCTGTGCTTGAATGATTATTTATTTGCTTGCATATGAGCGTGTTTATGTTGTGTGTGTGTGAGAGAGAGTGAGTGATTGCTTGTGCCTGTGATTGTGTGTGTGCGTGTGTGAGAGAGAGTGAGTGATTGCTTGTGCCTGTGATTGTGTGTGTGCGTGTGTGAGAGAGAGTGAGTAATTGCTTGTGCCTGTGATTGTGTGTGTGTGCGTGTGTGCGTGCGTGTGTGTGTGTGTGTGTGTGTGCGTGTGTGTGTGTGTGTGTGTGTGCGTGTGTGTGTGTGTGAGTGAGTGTTTACATACATATAAATGCTTGTGTGAGTCATTGTGTACGTGCTTGTGCTTGAGATTGACCCCCATAAACTGGTAGAGAAAGAAAGGGAAGGGAGTGACCCAGCAAGAAACAAGGTTATACTGTATGTGTGCCCCGGTGTTCTCTCTCTCTCTGCCTGACCTAGCTTGACCTTTATATCCTCTCTCTCTCTCTCTCTCTCTCTCGTACATATTCAAACACACGCACTCAAAAGCACACACACACACACACCACCCATGCTAAACAAGGATCACCCTACATATACGGATGCTTTTACAAACAACACGCTAAAATACGGCATAGAACACATGTATTAAAATAAATAATAACTCCCACATACATGATTATACATATACTGTACACACAAACTAACATACACCCGTACAAAATAGAAACAAATATATCCAACATTGATAAAATATGGCCTACAAAACCAAACACAAACAAGCACACTTAACATCCTTGCTTGCATTAACGTATACACTAATACACAGGCACACATATATGCACAAACACATACGAGCACACGATTTTTTTATTTTTTTTATTTTAAGAGACAATGAACGGAGGAAGGAAAAACACAGATAAAAAAAAAAGTCCATGTGCCTAAAGGCATCCTCCATTCATAAAATGTTTGTAACAACTGGATTTAAACATTTGTAGATTGTAAGTTTGTGGAAAGCAATTCGAGGGAAGTGAATTCCAAATAGTAGCAGCTCTGGGGATAAATGAATTCTGATAAGCAGAAGTTCTGCATTGTGGAGGAGAAAGTGTAAATTCATGGCCGCTCTCAGCTGCCCTAGTTCTACGGGGAAAGATGTGGAGAGGCGGCACAATTGAAGCAAGTTCCTCGGAACAATTGCTGTGAAAATATCTGTAGAATAATGCAAGGGATGCAACGTTTCTTCGTATGGATAATGTAGGAAGGTCCTGTGTGATTGCAGGGTTATTGATTAATCTAATAGCTTTATTTTGAATTTTGTCCAACTACCTCAATGCAACCACTCCACTTCCACCCCACAGAGGTGAACAGTAATCCATCTGAGAACGCACATGACTTTTATATATTACGGCCAACTGCTCGTCAGTGAAGAATTCTCGAACTCTGTACAGGAGTCCCAGTTTTTTAGAGGCATTCTTAGCAATGCTTCTAACATAATGTGTCCAGCTCAAGTTAGTAGTTAATGTTACACCGAGAATGTCAATACTAGGGGAAGTGGGAATATTTACATCATTAAAAAATATATGGGAGTCAGTGAGATTCTGTCGGTTAGAAAATTGAATGTACTTGGTTTTCTGTGCATTAAAGGAAACTAGATTCTTTTGTCCCCATTCATTAATTCTAGGAAGGTCCTGGTTCAGAGAAATTGCAGTGTTTATTTTTGAATTTATAAGATCGGGTTGGGTGAAAGAATTGGTAAATGTGAAGGAACTGTGGAGTGTTGAGTCATCTGCATAGGAATGTATTGGATTATGAGTGGTAGATATGAGATCATTGATATGAATGAGGAACAGAGTTGGGGCCAAAACTGATCCCTGGGGAACACCAGCATTTATTGAGTGAAATTGAGAATAAAGGCCATCTACCATTACACGTATTTTTCTGTTATGAAGATAAGAAGAAATTAGTGGAACTAATGATGCAAGGCCGTAGTGTGACATCTTCGACAATAAGGATTGATGCCAGACTCTATCAAATGCCTTTGATATATCCAGTGCTATTGTATGTGTTTCACCATGTTGGTCTGTAGCTTGGTTGATTTGATGCGTAAGAAGGCAAAGAATGTCTGCAGTTGATCGACATCGTCTAAAACCATATTGCCTATCACTGATTAATTTATTATTCTCAAGATGCTTAATTATGTGATTATTTAATATAATTTCAAAGACTTTACCAAGAGTGGAAGTTATAGCTATTGGTCTGTAGTTTGATGGATCTGAAGAGGCACCTTTTTTAGGAACTGGATGGATGTTTGCTTCTTTCCAGGGTACTGGGAAGCATGAGGTATGAGTACACAGACGGAAAATTGTTGCCAATACAGGAGCGAGCACCAAGGAGCACTTCTTAAGTACTATTGGAGGAATTTCATCTGGACCAGGAACCTTATCTACTGAGAGATTCTGCAAAATAGTTTTGACATGTCTGGTGTGGATCTTAAGTGAGGGAATTTCAGGCGAATTAAAATTAAGTACAGGGATATCTTGATTTATTTCATCTAAGGTTGAGTTGGTGGAGAAAATATCCGCAAGAAGGTTAGCTTTACCTCGTGGGTCACTTACAAGATTGCCAGTCGGAGATTTTAATGGTGGAATGGATGAAGCAATCACACCTCTGTTTTCTGGACTCCCAAACCTACTTTCGCTCACACAAATAAGAACAAAACACACGTACAGACCTATAACCGACTCGGCAATTCGACTCTTCGATGATTGGATTGTTCGATACCCATGGGTTGAGGTGTTAACTGTTAAAGATGTTTATCGCAAATGGGAAAATTATCTCAATACTATTAATATAGCCTACCAACATTTCTTCCCTGAAAAAACTGTAGTCACTCACCAGTCTGACCTCCCTTGGATTAATTGCCGTATTAAACGCCTTACGCAACAACGTGACAATGCCTTTAAAGCCAACAACATCACCCTTTTCAAATAACTTCGAAACAAAGTTATTAGAGAAATTAAAATGGCAAAAAAGACTTTCTATCCCAACAAAATACAACACTTGAAACACACAAACATTAGTGAATGGTTTAGCCGAATTCAGGAATTTTGTGGCCTTAAGAACCGACCCTCTACCTTCCCGTGTGTCAACCATCTCACCAGTAATGAAGCAGCCGAGACAATAAATAATCATTTTGCCTCTATATGTCAACAACTTCCCAAGCTCTCTCATGACCAGCTTCCAGAATACCTCCCTGCCCCTTCCCCCCCCCCCCCCCACCTATCGTATTAGAGTACGAAGTTTGCCGTCGTTTACAGATTCTCAAACCTA
>CM064516.1:30935439-31004350 GCA_032716605.1 Paralithodes platypus
GTTAACAGGCGTGAAGCAATACATATTTGGAGGTGCGTCACGGAGATAATCCATTATCACACCTTCAATAATTATAGTATCGTCTAGGGGGGGATTTTTGAAGGGGCCCACCTCGCTTTTTTTCCCTTTCTCTCCCTCTCTCTTTGGCTTGTATCCATTCGGCCCCATTCAGCCTACTGTTTTAAGACGTTTACCCCCATCCAGGTGTCAATATTTTCCTGGCGAGCGGTAGCAAGCCAGCATATATATATTTTTGTTTTGACAGCAAGTTAAATTTGTAAATTTTTCGATAGAAATATGTCTCCGACGAAGCCGGATTTCTCCATACAATGCTGGTTCGCTATCGCTCGCCAGGAAGAAATCGACACCTGGATAGGGATAAACGTCTTAAAACAGTTGGCTGAATGGGGCCGAATGGATACAAGCCAGGGAAAGAGAGAAAAGGAGAGAAAGATTAAACAAAAAAACGGTGACCCCCCTTAACCTCTTCTGTACCGGACACATTTTTGTAATAGTATTCTAGCTATATATTTTGACTATTTTGTGCAGTTTAAGATGGATCTGGGTAGTAAAAAGGGTTTAGTGGGATAGTTCGAAGCCTGTTGAATGCTGGAGACCGCTTTTAAGCTGAATAAAATCGTCTAATAGTGGCCAGAATAAAGTAAAAAAAAAAAGTCACTTGTACAGAAGGGGTTAAGCTTGATGGAGGTCTAGGGAAGAAACTAAACAAAAATAATACATCAATAATAAAAACTACCAAAATATATACCCTATCCCCTTAACCCCTTTAGTAAGGAGGTGTCCTTGTAATTATAATCTGGATATTATTGGACGACTTTATCCAGCTTAGGGAGGACGTGTAGCAATCAAAAGCCTTCAAACTATCTCGATTATCCATTTTAACTACCACGGTTTCCTCAACAGCTGCATACAATCGTCTAAATATAGCAGGAATTACACAAAATACATCCTCGGTAAGGAAGGGGTTAAGGGTAGGCCAGAAATCATGAACCGTGGCCTCTGTAACTCAAAAAAGGGCTAGAGTAAATGGGCTGCACATTTCTACATCTTATCCCTGGCTGACACTTCCCAATTGGTAGAAAAATTTACTCGATTACTCTAGTCCTTTTCTAGTTACAGAGGTTAACCCCTTCGATTCTGGCTATAGACGATGATACATAGACTACAGTAGATCTGGACTGGACACGAAAATGGAACTTTGCAGTAAGGGACCCAAAATCGGAGATCGAAACCCCAAGTTCGAACCTCGAAACCGCGAAAATATCACAAATTTGCGGTTTCGAGGTTCGAACTTGGGGGTTCTCCGATTTTGGGTCCCTTACTGCAAAGTTCCATTTTCGTGTCCAGTCCAGATCTACCGTAGTCTATGGATGATGTTATACAGTTTAAGAAGGACCTATATGTTACTAAGAAGGTTTATTGAGATCATATTTACCCATTTGAGTAGTAGAGGTAGATTATACTCTAAAGAAAATCGTCAAATGGTAACCAGAATATGAGGAAAATTACGTACTGGTGGTCTATCTATCTATCTATCTATATGATGGCCCAACCCCCATGTTTCCTATTTTTCGTGTTATTTTCTATTTTATTCTATTTTTTTTTTTTTTTCTTGGGGGTGGCCGACTCAAGACAGGGAAAACACAAAACAACATAACACAACGAACAAACACAAATTCACACACATCTGGTGGTGAAGGGGTTAAGAGTCAACATATACAGTATGGTCTACCTGTAATAAACAGGGTATAGTGCATAGTTTGAGAAAGGTAGAGGGTTTCTATCGGTCAGCATGCCGTGCGGGGTTTTAAGGGGGTACTGCTTGGTTTTGTATCTATATTTTGATCTATTTATTTATATTAACACAACAAAATAGGAAAAGTGGGGATTGGGCCTGAGTAAATAGATAGATAGATAGATTTATATTTAAGTTTCCTTGCTAGACCTCCATCATGCTTACAAAAGAACACCTCTGAGACCCCCTTTCAAGATAAGTTGTACATTTTTCGACAGAAAAATGTCCCGGCCGAAGGCCAATTCCTCTTAAAATTACAGGCTCGCTATCGCTCGCCAGGAAAAAAATCGACACCTAAATGGCACGAAGGGTTTTGAAATTGACAACGAAATGGGGCGAAAGGTATTAAAATCGCCAAACTAATGGAAGGAACGTCTTAAAATCTCAAAACTAATATGCTAAACACGAGGGAGAAGGAGGTCCATAAAAAGCGATTAGTACCCCCTTAAGGCAGTAGATCTATGTACAAATAGAATCATTAAACTTTAAAGTAAGACCATGGCAAACATCCAGAACAATATGTTCTTCTATTTTCACATTAATACAACTATTCCAAACATTTTGACTACTAACGCGTACCTTGATTTTAGCTCTATGTCACTCTTTCAACTTTGGGGGAGACACTTGTTACAGACAGCTTTGCCTTTTGTCTTCTTCAGTCACATAAAAAAAAAAATCCTTCATTCAAGGCTACATTTTTTTTCCACAGTTTTTGTCCCGTAGTCTACCCCTTGCTACTTTTACTCAGGCTTCCTTCTTTCATTCATAACCTCTTTTACTCAGGCTTCCTTCTTTCATTCATAACCTCTTTTACTCAATAATCCTCTTTTCATTCCTAAATCCTTTAACTCAACCTTCCTTCTTGCTTTTTCATAGCCATTTTCCCTTTTTCATTCATAGCCATATTCCTCTTTTCATTCATAGCCATTTTCCTTTTTTCCTTTCATAGCCATTTTCCTTTTTTCATTCATAGCCATTTTCCTTTTTTCATTCATTGTTGCTTTTAATCAACCATTCTTCATTCATTCATAGCCATTTTCCTTTTTTCATTCATTGTGGCTTTTAATCAACCATCTTTCATTCATTGATGGCCACTTTTTCTCCATAGTTTTTGCCCAGTGGTAGCCAACCCCCCCCCCCCCCACCCCCTCCCCTTGCCACAAATTGCTCCACTTCCACAGCTCTCTGAAATATCGCGGTGGTGGTGGTGGTGGTGGTGGTGGTATGTTTTTCTAGACCCCCTTCTTCCTCATGCTTAACCCCAATAGTTTTCAGATTTTAAGATGTTTGCCCCATTAGTTTGTCGATTTTAAGACCTTTCGTCTCATTACTTTGTCAATGTTAAGACCTTTCGTGTTATTTAGGTATCGATTTTTTTTCCTGGCGAACGATAGTGAGCCTGTAATTTTGGAAGAACCGGCCTTCGGCCGGTTTTTTTTTTACCGAAAAATGTACAAATTAATCTAGCAGGGGGATCTTATGGATGGTTTTTAAAAGTTTGATGGAGGTCTAGGGAGGAAACTAGAAAAAATAATGAATACATGAATAAATCGACCAAAAAGTAAACCATTCCCCCTAAAATATCGCGGTGGTGGTGGTATGTGGGTCAGAGGAGGGAGCGGCGGGCGAGGTGTGGTTAGGTCAAGTCAGGTGAAAGAGAGAGAATGACCTTAGGGCGTATTAATGTTATTCCGTTATGCTCAGTTCGCTCTTGTTCTCGCTTGCTCTCTTAAGGGGGGCGACCTGCTTTTTTTCTCTCCTTTTCTCACTTTCTCTGGCTTGTATCCATTCGGCCCAATTCAGCCTACTGTTTTAAGACGTTTATCCCCTCCAGGTGTCAATTTCTTCCTGGCGAGCCAGCATTCTACGAAGAAATCCAGCTTCTTCGGAGACATTTTTCTATCGAAAAATTTACAAATTCAGTCTGCTGTCAAAATATAAACAGGAAAAAATCGACACCTGGATGGGGATAAACGTCTTAAAACAGTAGGCTGAATGGAGAGAGAGAGAGAGAGAGAGAGAGAGAGAGAGAGAGAGAGAGAGAGAGAGAGAGAGAGAGAGAATGAGTTGGGGCCCCCTTAATCTTACTTTTACTCTCTCTCTCTCTCTCTCTCGCTCTCTCTCTCTCTCTCTCTCTCTCTCTCTCTCTCTCTCTCTCTCTCTCTCTCTCTCTCTCTCTCTACTGTATGTGTGGGGTGTGAGATGTGGTTAGCTCAAATCAGGTCAAACAGATGACCTAAGAGCATTCGGTCTATTGATCTTATTCTCTTCAGTTATACTCAATTCTCTCTTCTCGCTTGCTCTCATTCATTCTCACTCCCCCCCTCTCTCTCTCTTTCTTTCTCTCTCTCTCTTTCTTTCTCTCTCGCTCTCTTTCTCTCTCTCTCGGTGTGAGGTATGGCTAGGTCAAGATAGCTGAAACAATTGACCTTATGGTATATCGGTATATACAAGTTAAGAACACAAGAACACAAGTTGCTCTGTATTTCTGATTTATCATGTTTAGTTCGCTCTTGCTCTCGCCCTATCTCCTTTTCACCCCCCCCCTCTCTCTCTCTCTCTCTCTCTCTCTCTCTCTCTCTCTCTCTCTCTCTCTCTCTCTCTCTCTCTCTCTCTCACTTTAGCTTATTTGAGTGGTCTGTTTGAAGGTGAAATTAACTATTCTGTATGTGTGTACAATAGGTATGCATACTTTGCCCTAATGATAAAAAGGAATTAAACCCACAATGTATTATGACATATAAAATACACGGTATATTGTTCTAATGAATGAACATTAAATACCACTTAACTACTTACTAACTTACTACTTAACGATGTATTCATAAACCTCTCTCTCTCGGGTGTGGTTAGGTCAAGTGAGGTGAAATATGTGACCCTAGGGCATCGAATTGGCAAAGGTGGTCTATTCTGTTATCTCCCTCACGGTCTTATTACTCTCACTCTCTCTTGTGTGTGTGTGTGTGTGTGTGTGTGTGTGTGTGTGTGTGTGTGTGTGTGTGTGTGTGTGTGTGTGTGTGTGTGTGTGTGTGTGTGTGTGTGTGTGTGTGTGTGTGTGTGTGTGTGTGTGTGTGTGTGTGTGTGTGTGTGTGTGTGTGTGTGTGTGTGTGTGTGTGTTGTGGGCGTGTGCATGCTTATAAGTATGTGCTCGGATATGTGTTTGTGTATGATTGTGTGTATGTGCGTGTGTGTGTGTGTGTATATGTGTTGTGGGCGTGCTTATAAGTATGTGCTCGGATATGTGCTTGTGTATGATTGTGTGTATGTGTATGTTTGAGTATGTATGTGTGTGTGTGTGTGTGTGTGAACTATCCTATATTATGCTCATTGTGTGTGTGAGAAGGATATAAATAAATGAATAAATAAATAAATAATTAAATTAATAAAAAAATAAACATATATATATATATATATGTATATATATAGAGAGAGAGTATATAATAACTTTTTGGTTTTCGTACATAATAATACTTAGCGGTATATTTAGATATTTAGTCCCACATGGATTAAAAAAAAATCCAATTTTTTTTTATCTCTCTTTAACCCCATTTACCCCCTACACGTTTGTATTATTTCATGAAATCTATTATGATATGTAGATATTTATGTAGGCTGTTTCTTTGCTTTTTAGGCTGAAGATGGTTTGTGCTTAAGCCGAAACGCGTCCCACAATCAATAAAGATGTTTATATCAGCACTGGTCTTACTCTTTATAATACGTCTCCGCTTCCCACGTGACGAAAGTACCGCTTCTACATACTGTATATAATATATATATATATATATATATATATATATATATATATATATATATGGAGGTAAAATCACAAATACGTGTGATCAAATGATGTAGTACAACTCAATTTTCCTAGCGAATTGTACTACACACATATATATATATATATACTCAACACGATGATATAACCTTTCACCTGTAATATCATAAATTCTTGTACAGCATATAAAGCCACATGTAACAAACTACTAGTATAATACCCGATATTTTGGTAATGCCGTATATACACCAAATATTGCAATTTTTTGGGGGGTTATAATGCACCAAGTTGTACACAGCAATATTTACATAGTGCAGATTCAAGGTGATGATGATTATATTGACAGCTCTTATTCTAACATAGTATATACCTTTAACTGGTATTTTGTACTTTCCTTTCATAAGCCGTTTGTTTTTATCATATTTTAATAATTTTGTTTGCGTTATTCATAAGTTCCTTACGTTATATTTCCCTTTCTTGCAATCACACGTTCGTTTGTTATCTATAGTTACCAATGTTAACCCTTTGAGTACCAGCGACGGGTGTTAGGTTATATTTTAAGTATATTTACACGATATTACGCAGTTTGAGAAGGATCTGTAGTAGTTGAAAGGGTTGCTTGAGATAGTATGAAGCCTTATTATTGCTATAGGTCCTCCCTAACCTGAATAAAATCGTCTAATCCTCGCCAGAATATAATTAAAAGGATGGCACCGGTACTGTATGGGTTAAATATGTTTTGAGTTTCCATAAGTGTTCTAATTTACTTATCTGCTATGGACGTTTACATTAATCCATTGAGAATTTCGACGCATCTAAGTTTTTATTTCAGGCTGTCATTAGACGAGTTTATACAGTTTAGGAAGGATCTGTGGGTATTAAAAGGGTAAAGACTGTCGCAATTAACCCTCTGATTCCCATATACACTTCTTAATCTTATTAAAATCATCAACTAATAACCAGAAAGCAGAACACGAAATGCGTAATCGTATCTTGAAATGGTTCATTCGTTAAGTTAGTTGGTAAATATTGCATAACAAATTAATAGTCGGTAAATATAGTATACATGATGTAAGTCTATTTTCGAAGGCTAAACGATAATTGATCAAAACAATTCATCGGCTTTGGTTCCTACAAAAATGCAACTTTGGATTGCAATGTTGCTCTGTTTTGAATAATTTATAAATACAATTCAGCAAAATATTTGTCTGAACCTACACAATAGAATGCTTTGGTGCGCTTCAGTATCTATATATGAAGTTAATTTCGTTTTAAAATTATTATAACTGAATATATAATTGAACATAGAAAAAGTTGGGAAAATAAGAACTCTTTTCCTAGACCCGTTCCCCTTCAACTTAGACATTACAGAAGAGGAAAAAATACATTGAGGAAAATGAGAACTTGTTTGATTATTTCTTCCGTTGCAGTTGACCAATACATAAAGACAAAAGAATAACACTTAACAAACACTTAAACAACGGAGCAACTTGGTCGAGCCCGAGACCTTTTTATCTTCTACTTTACTTCTCACTTCTCAACTTACTCTTCCTCTATCCAATTACTCTATTATCCTACTTTACTCCTGCCATCAGAATCAGAAATACGTCAAAGGGACTGGTGTTCTCGAAAAGGGGCTCTAGTCCTGACGCTCTACTTGACGTACAGTGTGCTGGCTTAATAATCCAGAATGATTGATAGCCTCTGAAGTCCTATATTAACTATATATTTTAACTAACTAACGAAAATAAGTGCAACTAGAGAAAAAAATAGCAATATTTTTTGGATCCCATTTATCTTGTGGTTGGGCAGGCTTGAAGGGAGAAACTTGTAATGTGCACTGATCCCTGGTTAATAAGGAGGGAACGGTACATTTATTGGTCGATTTGTATTAATTTATTATTCTTTTAGTTTGCTCCCTAGACATCTATCAAGCTTAAAAAAACATCCCCGAGGACCCCCCCCCCCCCTCTCCCCTGCTAGATAACATTATACATTTTTCGGTAGGAAAATGTTCCGACCGAAGGCCAATTCCTCCTAAATTACAGGCCCGCTATTGCTCGCCAGGAAAAAAATCGACAACTAAATGGCACGGAAAGGCTTAATAGTGAACAAAATGGGTCGAAAAGTCTTAAAATCGCCAAAGTAATGGCCGAACGCATACAAGTCTGAACACTAATGGGGTTAAACATGAGGGAGAAGAGGGGGCTAGACCCCATACCTACACACGCACACACACACACACACATACAGACACATACACATTCACTCACTCTCACTCTCTCTCTCTCACTCACTCACTCACACTCAATCTCTCTCTCTCTCTCTCTCTCTCTCTCTCTCTCTCTCTCTCTCTCTCTCTCTCCCGTACATGTTAGTCGAACTCTTGTGTAACCGATTATGCTAACCACTGTTTATCCGGTCGGGGTCTGACGTGCGGCAAACAAATATTGACACAATGTAAACAATTAAGACGGAGTGTAAACAGGAAAGGCAATCGGGAGTGTTTGTCAGGGAGGGAGATTTACCAGGTTGCATTTTGGGGGGTGGGGGGGGGGGGTCCTTTAGTATATGGAAACTTGGACACAATTAAGATTTGGAGAAGGAAACAAAAAACATAAATACTCTGAAAATACTCTGAAAATACTCTGAAAATACTCTGAAAATACTCTGAAAATACTCTGAAAATACTCTGAAAATACTCTGAAAATACTCTGAAAATAATTATGCTGATAATGGTTGCGGTAATTTGAGAGCTAAACAAAAGAAGCAATATAAAAATGTGAGCTAGATAAATGACTTAACATACTAATCCGATACATGAGTAATACAAAACAATTTGATTGATTGATATATGGATTTTGTCATTAATTGTTGCTTATAGCTATAGCCCATGAATAAGGACGTCGATACTCTGAACACGTACAGTAAATGACAACAATGCGAAATGTGTTTATAATTATAATTTTCAGAGGGAAGCTGAATGCCGGATGGTTCCAAGAAATTATTTAGACAATTAGAAATTATTTAAACAATGCGAAATTTGTCATTATAATTTTCAGAGGGAAGCTGAATGCCGAATGGTTTCAAGAAATTATATAGACATCCCTTACCCTTGATTATACACTATTGGGATGGCGAACAACTGAGTACTGATATGTAAAAAGTGACAGCTGACCGTGAAGCGAAGGTTAAGGGAGCCCACCTCGCTTTTTTTCTCTTTCTCTCCTTTTCTCTCTTGCTATGGCTTGTATCCCTTTGGCCCCATTCAGCAAACTGTTTTAAGACGTTTATCCCCATCCAGGTGTAGATTTTTTCCTGGCGAGCGATAGCGAGCCAGCATTGTATGGTGAAATCCGGCCTTGCCGGAGAATTTTGTTTATCGAAAAATTTACAAATTTAGCTTGCTGTCAAAACAAATATATATATATGCTGGCTCGCTACCGCTCGCCAGGAAAATATTGACACCTGGATGGGGGTAAACGTCTTAAAACAGTAGGCTGAATGGGGCCGAATGGATACAAGCCAAAGAGAGAGAGGGAGAGAATGAGAAAACAAAAGCGAGGTGGGCCCCCTTAAGTGAATACAATTAGATCAGTGTTATGTGTGTGTTTAGGAAAATGAGAAAAAATTTATGCAATATCAAAAGGTTAGCATCGGACCTTCAACGACTGTTCTGTTCGTGCTTGGTTCCCTTTATAAACCGTCTGGTGATAGTCAGAATATACTGTCAAAATGCGTCATGATCCAAAAAGGGTTAAGGGGACATGGGCCGTTTTTCTGGTCCCTCTTCTTCCTCATGCTTAGCCCCATTAGTTTTCAGATTACAAGACGTTTGGCCCATTAGTTTGGCGATTTTAAGAGCTTTAGCCCCACTTATTTGTTAATATTATGACCTTTCGTGCTATTTAGGTGTCGATATTTTCCCTGGCGAACGATTGTGAACCTGTAATTTTGGAAGAATCGGCCTTCGGCCGGGCCATTTATCTACCGAAAAATGTACAAATTAATTTAGAAGGGGGATCTAATGGATGTTTTTTTAAGCTTGATGGAGGTATAGGGAGGAAACTAAGAAAATCATAAAAAGATTATTAAATAGGCAAATATACGGCCCATCTCCCCATATAAAGAAATATATAGAAATATAAAGAAATATAATTTTAATGTGTATTAAATGGTCTAGGCTTAGGAGTTTGTCCCTGAAATATGAATTATGCCGGTATCACACGAGCGCTTCTTCACTCAACATTTATCCTCAACACTGGTGTGGCAGCTTATGTGGTCAACCTATAAAATATTTCGGTTGCCTAAATCCATCTATCATCAGTCTAGTTTCCGATACCGTTGCAAAATATTCCAGAAATGTTGCCAGAAAAATGTTGATCATCGAATGTTGACTATAAAAGCTCTCGTGTGATACCGGCTTTAGATGATCAAAGGCTAAACAGAAAGGTACAAGTTTAGCAGGTTGCCTCATTGCTTTTGTCAGAGGATCAGTGAACACAAGAATTGAACCCATTCAGTACCACAGACGTAATTTCAATCATATTCTGGCAACTATTAGACGGTTTTTATTCAGTTTAGGAAGGACTTCTAGCAATAATAAAGCTTCAAATTGCCTCAACCAACACTTTTTAACTACCACAGATCCTTCCTAAGCTGCATAATATCGTCTAAATATAGCTAGAATATAATATACCACCCGTCGCTGGTACTCAAAGGGTTAAGAACGTAATCAACACACGAACATTATACCAATATTATAGTTCAAGCTCCGACCTTTCTTACTGATTTTGCGTGACCTTCAAGAAAAATGCCAAGGTCAGAAAAATAATTGCAAGCCTCTATTACTAATTACTGTAATTACTTAATTTTCAATAAACAGGGTGGGTATAATTAAACGTCGTTTCTGTCAGTACGTTCCATGGTTCACTATCATTATGTCTATATTTAGCTTAATTGGTGGTATCCTGATCTTAAACTATTAGATACTCACTTCCAAATATTTTAAATTTCACGTCACGATTAGCCTTAAAAAAAAACATAAAAAGCTGCGCACGCACCCACATTCACACCTAACCACATGCCACAACACAACACACACACACACATATATATATATATATATATATATATATATATATATATATACTGTATATATATATGTACATATATATATATATATATATATACTGTATATATATATGTAAATATATATATATATATATATATATATATATATATATATACAGTATATGCAAACACATACTGTATGCGTACACACTAACAGGCACATATGCAAACACACACAAACTAGTGCAGGCGCGCACTCACACACACACACACACAACTACAGGTAAATATAAACACACAGACAGACATTTATACAGTACACACACATATACACACTGAGACACACACACACACACATAAACACACACCGATCCCATGCCCCCCAGACTCTGTAGTGAAGGCCATACACATCATGCTACCTCATAAATTAAGCTTAGTGCCCTGACATTTAATATAACACCGGCTTTCCCCAGTGTTCCCCTCTCTCTCTCTGGCCACCACTTCTTTTGGGTCGTAAGGTCTGTGTGGTCAATGTATATACGTAAATCTATGCAAATGTCTCAGACTGGGGAAGGTATTAAGGGGGTGTAGTGGTCATTTTTTGGTATATTTATTTATTAATTATTTTGTTTTACTTTTCTCGCTAGACCTCCTTCAAGCATTATAAAACACCCCCTTAGTCCTCCCTTCAAGATAAATGTGTACATTTTTCGGTAGCAAAATTTCCCGGCCTTCTTATAGTTATAGGCTCGCTATCGCTCGCCAGGAAAAAATCGACACCTAAATGACACGAAAGGTCTTAATAGTGATAAAGAAATGGGGCGAAAGGTCTCAAAATCACCAAACTAATGGAACGAACGTCTTTAAATCTCAAAACTAATTATCTAAACATGAGGGAAAAGGGGGTCCACGAAAAGCGACTACCTCCCCCTTAACTGGAAAGATTTGGGGGTAGGTGGAACAGCTTTCTTGCTAGGAAATACTATGTTTTTTTGTGTGGTTTCCCTGTTCTTGCTCTGTCTTGAGTCGGCCACCCCAAGGGGAAAAAAAAATAGAATACTATAGAAAATAAAAATAAAAATAGGAAAAATGGGGATTGGGCCTGAGCATATAGATAGATATAATAGATAGATAGATAAATAGATAGATACTCTGTAAATTGGGTATAACAGCCGTATTCTTAGACGTGTGGGGTGGGTGTCATCCAGTCCATAATGAACGAAGATATGGAAACTGAGTGTTAATTAATGAAAGAGAACTGGAAATCTCCCAAGTTTTAAAAGCTAACCCTTTATCTCGTCTTATTTCGTTCATAAAGGCGTTGGGGTTTCAAGGTGGGAAGGTTTAAGAATACGGCTTTAAGGGGGGATGGGCCGGTTTTCTGGACCACTTTCTTCCTCATGTTTAGCCCCATTAGTTTTCAGATGTTAAGATGTTTGCCCCATTAGTTAGTAGATTTTAAGACCTTTCGCCCCATTTCTTCATCAATATTTAGACCTTTCACGCTATTTAGGTGTCGATTTTCCCCCTGGCGAACGATAGTGAGCCTGTAATGTTGGAAGAACCGGCCTTCGGCCGGGAAATTTTTCTACCGAAAAATTTACAAATTAATCTAGAAAGGGGGTCTAATGGATGTTTTTTTTTTTAAATTTGATGGAGGTCTAGGGACGAAACTAGAAAAATAACGAATAGCCTACATGCAAAAATAACGAATAGCCTACATGCAAAAATAACGAATAGCCTACATGCAATAATAACGAATAGCCTACATGCAAAAATAACGAATAGCCTACATGCAATAATAACGAATAGCCTACATGCAAAAATAACGAATTGCCTACATGCAAAAATAACGAATTGCCTACATGCAAAAATAACGAATTGCCTACATGCAAAAATAACGAATAGCCTACACGCAAAAATAACGAATTGCCTACACGCAAAAATAATGAATAGCCTACACGCAAAAATAATGAATAGCCTACACGCAAAGATAACGAATAGCCTACATGCAATAATAACGAATAGCCTACATGCAAAAATAACGAATAGCCTACATGCAATAATAACGAATAGCCTACATGCAAAAATAACGAATAGCCTACATGCAAAAATAACGAATAGCCTACATGCAAAAATAACGAATAGCCTACATGCAAAAATAACGAATAGCCTACATGCAAAAATAACGAATTGCCTACATGCAAAAATAACGAATAGCCTACATGCAAAAATAACGAATAGCCTACATGCAAAAATAACGAATAGCCTACATGCAATAATAACGAATAGCCTACATGCAAAAATAACGAATAGCCTACATGCAATAATAACGAATAGCCTACATGCAAAAATAACGAATAGCCTACATGCAAAAATAACGAATAGCCTACATGCAAAAATAACGAATAGCCTACATGCAAAAATAACGAATAGCCTACATGCAATAATAACGAATAGCCTACATGCAAAAATAACGAATAGCCTACATGCAATAATAACGAATAGCCTACATGCAAAAATAACGAATAGCCTACATGCAAAAATAACGAATAGCCTACATGCAAAAATAACGAATAGCCTACATGCAAAAATAACGAATAGCCTACATGCAAAAATAACGAATTGCCTACATGCAAAAATAACGAATAGCCTACATGCAAAAATAACGAATAGCCTACATGCAAAAATAACGAATAGCCTACATGCAATAATAACGAATAGCCTACATGCAAAAATAACGAATAGCCTACATGCAATAATAACGAATAGCCTACATGCAAAAATAACGAATAGCCTACATGCAATAATAACGAATAGCCTACATGCAAAAATAACGAATTGCCTACATGCAAAAATAACGAATTGCCTACATGCAAAAATAACGAATTGCCTACATGCAAAAATAACGAATAGCCTACACGCAAAAATAACGAATTGCCTACATGCAATAATAACGAATAGCCTACATGCAAAAATAACGAATAGCCTACATGCAAAAATAACGAATAGCCTACATGCAATAATAACGAATAGCCTACATGCAAAAATAACGAATAGCCTACATGCAATAATAACGAATAGCCTACATGCAAAAATAACGAATAGCCTACATGCAAAAATAACGAATAGCCTACATGCAAAAATAACGAATAGCCTACATGCAAAAATAACGAATAGCCTACATGCAAAAATAACGAATTGCCTACATGCAAAAATAACGAATAGCCTACATGCAAAAAAACGAATAGCCTACATGCAAAAATAACGAATAGCCTACATGCAATAATAACGAATAGCCTACATGCAAAAATAACGAATAGCCTACATGCAATAATAACGAATAGCCTACATGCAAAAATAACGAATAGCCTACATGCAAAAATAACGAATAGCCTACATGCAAAAATAACGAATAGCCTACATGCAAAAATAACGAATAGCCTACATGCAAAAATAACGAATTGCCTACATGCAAAAATAACGAATAGCCTACATGCAAAAATAACGAATTGCCTACATGCAAAAATAACGAATTGCCTACATGCAAAAATCGCCCAAAAAGTGAACCATCTCCCCAACTCCAATTCACAACTTGCGAGTTTCAGGCTATAAGGAAGCTGGCGTTTTATATATCGATATTTCGCAGAATTTAGAGCTAAAATATGCTTGTATTGCATATATAATTACATACACTCAAGTTCGTCATACTTTATATCCATCAGAAATCTACATCATTATTGCATTTCTGTTGTATATCGATGATTACGGCTCCAACTTCCTTGCAGCCTGAATCTCGCAAGTGATCAATTGATGTCAGGATAATGGGTGTCGCTCGCTATTATGCTTGCTCATAACCACTCTCCAACCTATCTTCTCAATCTCACGCACTGAAACACTCTCTCTCTCTGTCTCTCTCTGTCCAACCTACCTACTCTACCTCACTCAAACATTTTCTCTCTCTACCCCCTCCTCTCTCTCTCTCTCTCTCTCTCTCTCTCCCCCTCTCTGTCCAACCTACCTTCTCACTCTCACTCAAACCTCTCCCCCCCCTCTCTCTCTCTCTCTCTCTCTCTTGGGTAGGGCGGGGTAGGGCAGGCAAATATGGGTACTAGGTCAAGGTGCTGGTGTGATATATATTTTGGATTATCATTATTATTATTATTGTCATTATTATTGTCATTATTATTATCATTATTATTATTATTATTATTGTCATTATTATTATCATTATATTATTGTCATTATTATTATCAATATTATTATTATTATTATTATTGTCATTATTATCATTATTATTATTATTATTATTGTCATTATTATCATTATTATTATTATTATTATTGTCATTATTATTATCATTATTATTATTATTATTATTATCATCATTATTATTATTATTATTATTATTATTCTGTTATTACTATTTTTTATTATATTTAATCTCATCTTATATTAATACTATTATATATTTATTTCCTTTTTTTGGGGTGAGGCACTGCTTACTGTGAAGATAAATTTGTAAATAATTTTGTGGCAATACTGAATCTTTGTTAGTTCGTTAGTACACATGCAACCGAAGGAGTGGCTTGCAATTGAATGCTGGAAGGACTCTTGAATTATATATATATATATATTCCACCATGCATATTAATAGAAAACTTATTTAGATTTATTAGTTCATATTTTTAATCTCGGATGGCCTTAAATTGATTCATATTAAGATACTATATATACAGATAAAAGTGTGAATATCTACCCAATATCAGTATACCTATTTTACATACAACTTTTCCTTTACTCTACCGATATATTTTCTATAGCTTACGGGAGCTCAGACGGTATTGTGCAGCATAATTTACTGGTTCGGCTCAATGGTTTAAGGAAGGGGTTTAGTTTGCTCTCTAAACCTCTATCAAGCTTTAAAAAAACACCCACAAGACCCCCCTTCGATATAATTTTTTTTGTTTTTTTTGGTAGAAAAATGTCCCGGCCGAAGGCCGATTCCTCTTCAAAAACAGGCTCGCAATCGCTCGATAGGAAAAAAATCGACACCTAAATGGTACGAAAGGTCTTAAATTGGCAAAGAAATGGGGCAAAAGGTTTGAAAATCGCCAAATTAATGGGACGAATGTCATGAAATCTCCTAACTAATAGGGCTAAACATGAGGGAGGAGGAGGACTCGAAAAACCAACTGCCTCCCCTTAATACCTCTGTTGTCTCATCCGTGTTCTTGGAAAACTCTCGATTATCCTCCTCCTTCCCCTCTGGATGAGACAGGAAATAGTAGGCAGACCGCGCCCTCACAGCAAAGAGAGAGAGAGAGAGAGAGAGAGAGAGAGAGAGAGAGAGAGAGAGAGATAGAAGATATATATATATATATATATATATATATATATATATATATATATATATATATATATATATATATATATAGAGAGAGAGAGATGGTATGTCTGTTTGTGTTTGTGTGTGTGTGTGTGTGTGTGTGTGTGTGTGTGTGTGTGTGTGTGTGTGTGTGTGTGTTCTTAAATGGTGTAGAATACAGTAAATTACAACACAATGAGAACATCCTTAAAAGATGATATTTTTCTTGTCAGACAATATTACAAACTTACCCTAATTTCCCCTTATAGATGATCCTTCCTAAACCTAAAACAACAGTATATATGTAGCGAGATAATATGATTTAGTTTAGAAAGTAACTCTCGAAAAGCAAATACTAGAATTTGAAAAAATATGTTCTTTAAAAGTTAAACTCTTCTACTCAGTCTTATTATTCCACTAGCAGGGGTACCCGGCGTTGCCCGGGTAATCACCATAATCACCATCACTACTACCACCACTACTACTACCATAATCACCATCATCAATCACTACTACCACAATCATCACAATGTACTATCATAACCTCCCTGTGCCTCATGAAACGGCGACCTCGATTTCGGCCGCTAAATAACCTCCGATTTTGGATCTGACCTCATCCGTACCCCCATTTTGGGGGGCTGCGAACAACATTCGTTCCATACACCTTTTCGATCGGAGGCCTCCTTCTGTCCCAAACGGGTCGAAATCGTCGATTTGTTTTCGCTCCCGTTTACTACATAAGTTCTGCCGAAAATTTTATTAAACAAAAGTGTCTCTGATTTCCACTAAACTCGCCTAAAACTATCTCCAAAGCCTGGGCTTTCCAACGGTGCCCCACACTCCCACCTGGCACCAAAACTGTGGGAGGAGTTTAGTAACAAAGGTCGGGTAACTGACGTTTAAACATTGACCTTTATTTATTAAGATATATTCATTTTGTTCTTGCGCTCCCGCCATCCTGTATCTTACATTCGACGGTTCAACAGGACGTTAATTAAGGGGCGTCACCGGCTTTTTTTGTATCTTTCTCCCCTGTTCTCTCTTTCCCTGGCTTGTATCCATTCGGCATCATTCGCCGAACTGTTTTAAGACATTTATCCCCATCCAGGTGTCGATTTCTTCCTAGCGAGCGATAGCGAGCCAGCATTGTATGGAGAAATCCGGCTTCGCCGGAGAAATTTGTCTATCGAAAAAATTACAAATTTAGCTTGCTGTCAAAACAAAAATATATATATATGATGGCTCGCTACCGCTCGCCAGGAAAATATTGACACCTGGATGGGGGTAAACGTCTTAAAACAGTAGGCTGAATGGGGCCGAATGGATACAAGCCAAAGAGAGAGGGAGAGAAAGAGATAAAAAAGCAAGGTGGGCTCCCTTAACAAATATGAACATCCTGCCTTTGTCACACTACAATACCACTCAGTGATACAAGCATCTAATTATCAATACCGTAGATAATTATCAATACCGTAGATAATTATCAATACCGTAGATAATTATCAATACCGTAGATAATTATCAATACCGTAGATAATTATCAATACCGGAGATAATTATCAATACCGTAGATAATTATCAATACCGTAGATAATTATCAATACCGTAGATAATTATCAATACCGTAGATAATTATCAATACCGTAGATAATTATCAATACCGTAGATAATTATCAATACCGTAGATAATTATCAATACCGTAGATAATTATCAATACCGGAGATAATTATCAATACCGTAGATAATTATCAATACCGGAGATAATTATCAATACCGTAGATAATTATCAATACCGTAGATAATTATCAATACCGTAGATAATTATCAATACCGTAGATAATTATCAATACCGTAGATAATTATCAATACCGTAGATAATTATCAATACCGTAGATAATTATCAATACCGTAGATAATTATCAATACCGTAGATAATTATGGTTCATTAACATTGATTAGCAACGATCTTATTGTTCTATAAAGCCGAATACAACGCCATTCTATGCAAGGTCAACTCTTGCTGTCACGTGACTATCCAAACCCATTCTCGTTCAGCATAAGCATTCTTAAGGGGTGTTTTTTTTAGTTTGAGGGAGGTCTAGCGAGGAAATTAAAAACATATATGAATAAATTAATTAATAGCTCCCAAAAAACAGCCACTATCCCTTTAAAGGGGGGTGACCTGTTTTTGTTCTGTCCTTTTCTATCTTTCTCTGGCTTGTATCCATTTGGCCCCATTCAGCCTACTGTTTTAAGACGTGTACCACCATCCAGGTGTCATTTTTTTACTGGTGAGCGGTAGCGAGCCAGCATATTTTTTATTTTTGTTTGACAGCAGGCTACATTTGTACATTTTTCGATAGAAAAATGTCTCCAGCGAAGCCGGATTTCTTCATATAATGCTGGCTCGCTATCGCTCGCCAGGAAGAAATCGACAGCTAGATGGGGATAAACGTCTTAAAATAGTTGGCTGAATGGGGCCGAATGGATACAAGCCAGAGAAAGAGAGAAAAGGACAGAAATAACAAAAAAGCAGGTCACCCCCCTTAAAGGTGACACACTGCTTACCGGAGAATGCAGTTTTGTACCTACTACCATTATATGAAAATCACGTGCGTTATCGGAGGGAATGTTGTGGAGTGAGGTGGCGCTGGGCTACTATACCCAGTTCCAAACAGGTAGTCCAGCAATAGTGAACCCTAACCCCTGTAACTCAAAAAGGGCTAGAGCAAATGGACTGTCCATTTATACACCTATTCCCTGGCTGACCGTTCCTAAATAGCAGAAATATAAGGTCGATTACTCCAGTCGTTTATGAGGTATAGAGGGTAATGGTGGAGTTTAAATTTGGCCTACTTCCTTGGAACAGGGTTTAGTGACACAGTATTCACAAGAGTACAATATTAGACCGATCAACGCAACAACCCATTAATGTCTTTAGCATGCAGTATATACACTATGTCCAGTTGGAAGAAGGTCGAAACGGCTCCACTCTCCTAGACGGTCACAACCACAACGGCCACAATTTATACAACCGTAGTAATAGCATATAGGCAGTTTAGGTTTAATTGAGTTTATTTATGCTAGGTAAGGTTAGTGGAGAGAGAGAGAGAGAGAGAGAGAGAGAGAGAGAGAGAGAGAGAGAGAGAGAGAGAGAGAGAGAGAGAGAGAGAGGTAAACTGTTCAAAATATCATATTTCATAGTAAATCAATGCAAATAATTTTAATTTCTTACTGCATAATATAAATAGGCTATAATCATAAATATTAAGCTCAGTTGGATGTAAGCAGGTCAATATATTTTACTTAACACATTTATGTTCACTAATATAAATCACCACAAAAACTCGCCCATAAAAGCACTCATTTATCACATTGGAATTATTAGGCGTTAAGGAGGGATGATCTGTTTTTCTGGTCCCCCTTCTCCCCCATGTGTAGCACCAATAGTTTTCAGATTTTAAGACGTTTACTCCATTAGTTTGGCGACTTTAAGAACTTTCACCCTATTTCTTTGTCAATATAGACACTTTTTGTCATTTAGGTGTCGATTTTTTCCTGGCGAGCGATAGCTAACCTGTAATTTAAGAGGAACCGGCCTTTGGCCGGGACATTTCTCTACCGAAACATTTACAAATTTATCTTGAAGGAGGGTTTTGGGGAGTTTTTTTGTTTGTTTAAGCTTGATTGAACTCTAGGGAGGAAACTTAAAACATAATAGAAAGATATATGAATGTTTTTTTTTAAAGCTTGATTAAACTCTAGGGAGGAAACTTAAAACATAATAAAAAGATATATGAATGTTTTTTGTGTTTAAGCTTGATTGAACTCTAGGGAGGAAACTTAAATCACAATAAAAAGATATATGACTGAGCAACTAAATACACCCATCGGAGAAAGGAACATGACTCTACGATTACGAGGAAGATATATATACCGTATACCTCACCATCAATACAACTTAATATATAACATTCTGAAGAACACAATAATAAACAGACGGATCATTCTTCCCTGCCCACGTAAAAGCGGGGTCACACGAACGTTTTTCCCGTCAATTTTTCCGAGCAATAATTGTAGTCTGACAGCTTTTAAATCTCAGTTATATCAGAATTCAACCACATTACATTAATCTACCATCAGTCTACTTTCCAATTTCAATGGGAAAAAGCCTCAAACTATTACGAAAAACAATTGCTGACCGAAAATTGCCGGACAAATCACTCATGGGACACTGACATAAACCTTTACTTATTATGCTATGACTATCTTTAGAGGATTTTATTCAACTTGGGAAGCTGTGGGAGTCGAAAGATTAATCTAGATAGTTATTTTTTCCTTCGATTCATAGATTCTCCTTGGCTTTAGTTCATACGACGTTTTGGAAGATTATTGTGGTGTGTTGTGTTATTATTTGTCAGGGCTTTGGTTATTCATGCAAATTTAGAGTAGTCTGTCTTTTTCTGTTAGCTTCCCTGCTCGACCTAAACAAAAAAAATCCTCCTCAGGCTAAAAATAAAATAAAGACATACATAAAATAAAAAAGATAAAACACAAAATAATTATTATATAAACATCCCTCCCTAGATGCCCTCTTCGAGCTAATTTTGTATTTTTTTCGGTAGAGAAATGTCCTGGACTAAGGCCGGGTTCTTCTAATTTGCAAGCTCGCTGTCATTCGACAGGAAAAAAAAAAAAAAAAAAAAAATGAATGGGGCAAAGTCTTATAATCACCAACTGATGGGGCGAAAAAGGTGGATCAAGAAAGAAATAGAAACTTAGATACCATTAAGCCGAGATATTATAGCCTCTAATGTTACCCTGAATAACATAAGGAGATCGTTCACCCTCCCCTCCCCTGCCCATGTTCTGCCTGGCAATAACTCTCACAAACACGGTGATAATCAGACGGTGTGAGGTGGTCCGGTGGGTTAGGGCTCCGTGGGTTTGGTTAGCCCACCTCCTCACTATAGTCAATTTTTTCCAGCTGATGGTAAATTTTCATATTTTCATCTTAATGGTGGTGTAATGGTTTATGTGCATATGTTCTGGGTGTGGTGTGCCGAGTTCGAATCCCGGGAGGACCATAATTATGCTTTCATTAGTTTATTCAAGTACTGTACATTGGGGTTTATAATTGATGATTAATGTTAAGAACGGGGTGTTACTTATTACTTAGCTAATACGAAGTTTTTGTAACGAAATATGTTGCTAATCATGAAGACTTGGCAATAAGATGATGCAGAGACTTAGTCATTTCAAATAATATCATTAGGTATCGATACATCAGCTGCTAAAGGATTCAAATTGTCATCAGGTGAAATATAACCAACTCTAGCGTACGGTGATCTAACTGTGTCTAACCCGAGCCAAGAGATTGGTGGGATAGTCCTGCTTAGGCGTCTCTCTATTTCGTTCTCTCGTACTCTTTCGTTCTCTCTCGTACTCTTTCGTTCTCCCTCTCTCTCCTTCTCTCTCTCTCTCTCTCTCTCTCTCTCTCTCTCTCTCTCTCTCTCTCTCTCTCTCTCTCTCTCTCTCTCTCGTTCTCTCTCTCTCTCTCTCTCTCTCTCTCTCTCTCTCTCTACAGTATATATTCTCCCTCTATCTCTCTCCAAACAGTGCATTGAAGTAGAGCAGAAAACAAAGCCAAACAGTGTCAATATAATAGAGGTGCAGTGCTGCATTTGGACTTAGTTGAGTCTTGCTACGGCACGGTTAGCACTATGACTTTATTGTAAAATATTCCAACTGCAGATAAGCAACCACGTCTGAGCCGTTACAATGTATGTAATGGAAAATGACGTTAAACAATTGTATGCATGTATAGTATTTTGCGCACTTTGCAGTACGCGTAGTGCACTGAACGATCTCTCTTTCCGTTTAGAGTATATAAGAATGGACTGCAAGGTCATCGAGATACTAGCTATTTCTTGTAACTCCTTGTAACTCTCTCTCTTTCTCTCTCTCTAGTATTGTTTTGTTTTTTTCAGATCCCGAGAAAAATGTATACACCAAATTGAAAAGAAGATATGATGTCACCCAACGCCAGTACAGTTTCTTGGTAACGCTCATACTTTTGGCTCAGATCTGGAATTCGGCTGGTTTTTCTGTTCATTCCAAATCTACACAATCCCGAAAATGTATCCGTATCTAATGTGTAATGATTATCCTCAGTCTGTTTCACAAATATTGCACTAACTCTCTATTTCCTTTACCCGCTCAAAACAATCACATTGTTCTTTTATATTATCTTCTGGTATATTTTAATGACATTTTACTGGGGTTAGTTCTTTAGTGTTTCCCTAATCCTTCATAGCAAAATGGATTAGTATATCAAAGTGTTTTTTCAATGCATTAAGTTATATATACTGTATATATATACTGTACTGTATATACAGTATATATATATATATATATATATATATATATATATATATATTTTTTTTTTTTTTTATAAATGATTAAGCATATGGCATGAATAAATGGTTTATAATTTTTAAGTAGACTCCGCATAGTTGAGCTTCGACCTTTTATTTATATAAAGAACGAAGACATCTTGAGTCGCAAATCTTTTTAATTACCTGCAACAAAGTGCAGCATACTTTTTAAACTTTATTAAGCAGTTTGCATGAATAAATGTTTTAAATGTTTATGTACAGCCAGCATAAGTTGAGCTTAGTTGTATAATTGCAGTTATTCTTATGATTTGGCATTAAGAACGTCTAATAAGACATCTTGAGCCACAAACCTTTTAATTTTCGCAACAATACGCAGCATACTTGAGCTCAGTCTTTTATGTGCATTTTGTATTTGGCATCAAGCATATCTAAAACTATATCTTGAGCCACAGAACATTTATATTGGGCCCATAAACTATATCTTGAGCCACAGAACATTTATATTGGGCCCACAAAGTTTGTTTCTCTGCACTATATATCTCTTTTATATATATGTGTGTGTGTGTGTGTGTGTGTGTGTGTGTGCATTACGTACCGGTATTCATATAAGTAATTTTGACGTGTATTCTTGTGTACTATTCGACTTCCATTCCCACTCGATAGAACCACAACGCCCTTCGGATATATAATGTGTATTTAATATAGTACTGCACTTGTTTTAATACAGTACTGCACTTGTTTTAATATAGTACTGCACTTGTTTTAATATAGTACTGCACTTGTTTTAATACAGTACTGCACTTGTTTTAATATAGTACTGCACTTGTTTTAATATAGTACTGCACTTGTTTTAATATAGTACTGCACTTGTTTTAATATAGTACTGCACTTGTTTTAATATAGTACTGCACTTGTTTTAATATAGTACTGCACTTGTTTTAATACAGTACTGCACTTGTTTTAATACAGTACTGCACTTGTTTTAATACAGTACTGCACTTGTTTTAATATAGTACTGCACTTGTTTTAATACAGTACTGCACTTGTTTTAATACAGTACTGCACTTGTTTTAATACAGTACTGCACTTGTTTTAATATAGTACTGCACTTGTTTTAATACAGTACAGCACTTGTTTTAATATAGTACTGCACTTGTTTTAATATAGTACAGCACTTGTTTTAATATAGTACTGCACTTGTTTTATCTCGTGGCCTCCGTGAATGCATATTAAATCATTGCTGCTATTTACTAAACATGATTAAGACATTGAATATTTATGTACAAGGAAAACATTGTACATCAATACCTCCACAACATATATATAATCATGCGTGCGAAGCATATATGATTATGTACATATATGGTACATATTATTTAGTTAACCCTTTGAGTATTATGATACGCTTTGACAACTTATTTTGCCTATAATCTGACGATTTTTAAAGATTAGAAGAAACCTGTGCTAGTCAAACGGATAGTCTCAAATTAATTTCTGGTATTCCAATGACCATCCTAAGTTGAATACACTCTTATAATGATAGCAAAAAAAAAGAAAAAAAAAAGGCGTCTTCCAAAACTGAAGGGGTTAAGAGAGAGAAAGAGAGAGAGGGGGGGGGGGAAGGTCAACAATAAACAAGAAGTGATGACAGAAACATACACAAGCCAACGGAAATTGCCTGTCGAAAGAATAAGAAGAACAATTGAAAGAGAGAGAGAGAGAGAGAGAGAGAGAGAGAGAGAGAGAGAGAGAGAGAGAGAGAGAGAGAGAGAGAGAGAAACATACACACTTCAACGGAAATTGTCTGTCGAAAGAATAAGAAGAACAATTGAGAGAGAGTTACGAAAATAAGGAGTGTAGACTAAAGAATGTGGATAGAGCGAGAGGAAGAGGGGTGTGGAGTTCAAGTATTAATCAAGTTTTACAAAAAAAAAAAAAAAAAAAAAAAAAAAAAAAAAAAAAAATTACTCCTATTTGGTCCATGGGTTTATTTTTTGGTTTCCTCCCCTGTTTCCCTTCATTTGTTTGGAGATTTTAAGACATTTCACCCCATTAGTTTGGCGATACTAAGATGCTGCACCCCGTTTAGGTGTTCATTTTCTTTCGGGGCGAGGAATAGCGAGCATGTAATTTAGATGAAATTGACCTAGAGCCGGGATAATTTTCTATTAAAAAAATAAATAAAATAATAGTAATAATAATAATAATACGTATATATAATTTTAGCTTAAAGGGGATCTGAGCGGGCTTTATTTTAAGTTTTAAGGAAGTCTAGGAAGGCATTTTTGTTAGCCTAGGGGACAAACTATAATAAATTGCTCGAAAATGGCAAAGAACAAGCAAAATCCTCAATAACAATTAAACAAACTATTACAATATACCCACAAGACCTCGGACCAGATAGCGTTAAGAATCAACAACCCAATCACACATACAAACCGGTTAAGGGCGGGGATGATCGTATTTGTTTGCTCATTTATGTATTGTTTTATTATATATATATATAATTATTTTTTATTTATTTTTATTTATTTTTTTAGTTTCCTCCCTAAGCCTCCATCAAGCTTACCCCCCCCCCCCCTCCCCACCCCCAGACCTCACTCGCAAACTCACTCTTAAAAGGACGTACCGGTTAGAGTAGAGACATTGGAACAAACCTAAGAGAGAGAGAGAGAGAGAGAGAGAGAGAGAGAGAGAGAGAGAGAGAGAGAGAGAGAGAGAGAGAGAGAGAGAGAGAGAGAGAGAGAGAGAGAGAGAGAGAGAGAGAGAGAGAGAGAGAGAGAGAGAGAGAGAAATACTGAGGAAAGGGAGTGTATGCTCAGGAATATGGGGTGGGAGGCAGGAAGATCCATATTTGTCTGAATTATATAAGATTAACATATGCAGCACACTAGAAGAAATATGTAAGGGTTAAGTTAGGATAAAACAGACATAAGAACAAACCGAAGAGAGAAAGGAGATACAATAATAAGAAGAGGGCGTGTACACCAATGAATGTGAGGTAGCTGAGAGCAACAGGTGTGGGAGAGAGGTATCCTGACCAGGATTCGAACCCACTCACTCCAGGTATGTTTGGGAGAGTTGGGCACCGTAACCACTCGGCCATGAGCGGACTTAAGGAAATCAACCTTAATTCTGATTTGAAGAACTAGGTTATAGTCTCGTGGAGGACTATGCCTTCGAACACATGGTTACATTTTCAGACTTCAACCATGACTATTTTACACATTACCCCCGCCAACTCGGCTAAGTGATACGAATTTAACCGTGTTGGTGCTATTATAGAACCTCTCTGAGTAACAAATATATAATCATAATGTCGGATATACCTTGAGTGAGTGGGTTCGAATCCTGGTGAGTCATTATCATTAGGAAGAGATGTGTTTGTCTGAATTACAAAAGATCAACAAACTCACTCGCAAAAGGACGTACCAGCTAAGATAGAGTAAAAAACTAAAAAAAAAACTAAGAGAGAAAAAAGATACAATGCTAAGAAGAGGGAGTGTATGCTCAGGAATATAGGGGTAGGAGACAGGAAGAGCCATATTTGTCTGAACTACTTTTTTTTTTTTTTTTTTTTTTTTAAAGAGACAATGAACGGAGGAAGGAAAAACACAGATAAAACAAAAAGGTCCATGTGCCTAAAGGCATCCTCCATTCATAAAATGTTTGTAACAACTGGATTTAAACATTTGTAGATTGTAAGTTTGTGGAAAGCAATTCGAGGGAAGTGAATTCCAAAGAGTAGTAGTTCTAGGGATAAATTAATTTTGATAAGCAGAAGTTCTGCATTGTGGAGGAGAAAGTGTAAATTCATGGGCGCTCTCAGCTGCCCTAGTTCTACGGGGAAAGATGTGGAGAGGCGGCACAATTGAAGCAAGTTCCTCGGAACAATTGCTGTGAAAATATCTGTAGAATAATGCAAGGGATGCAACGTTTCTTCGTATGGATAATGTAGGAAGGTCCTGTGTGATTGCAGGGTTGTTGATTAATCTAATAGCTTTATTTTGAATTTTGTCATATAGGATTAAGGGGGCCCACCTCGCTTTCTTTCTGTTTCTCTACCTCTCTCTTTGGCTTGTATCCAATCGGCCCCATTCAGCCTACTGTTTTAAGACGTTTACCCCATCCAGGTGTCAATATTTTCCTGGCAATCGGTAGCGAGACAGCATATATATATATTTTTGTTTTGACAGCAAGCTAAATTTGTAAATTTTTCGATAGAAAAAGGTCTCCGGCGAAGCCGGATTTCTCCATACAATGCTGGCGAGCTATTGCTCGCCAGGAAGAAATCGACACCTAGATGGGGATAGCCGTCTTAAAACAGTTGGCTGAATGGGGCCGAATGGATACAAGCCAGAGAAAGAGAGAAAAGGAGAGAAAGCCAAACAAAAAAAGCAAGGCACCCCCCTTAGAACGCTAAAAGGAATACGTAAGGGTCAAGTCAGGATATAACAGACATAAGTACCAACCTAAGAGAGAGAGAGAAGGAATATAGAATAATAAGAAGAGGGAGTGTAGGCGAAGGAGTGTGAGGTTGATGACAGGAAAGGGCGTGTTTGTCTTGCATTATAAAGGATCAACAAACTCACTTAATATCTCTGCGGAACGATACAAGAAGGACTTAGTGGTGAAGACGGAGACAGACTTAAGGGGAGGTTATTAGTTTGTGCCCTAGACCTCCATCAAGCTTAAGATTACACCCACTACACCTCCTTTCAAGATAAATGTGTACATTTTACGGTAGAAAGATTTCCCGGCCGAAGGCCGGTCCCTCATGGATATATGTGAACCCCCTATCTGTTCTGTATGTAATTATATATATATTTTTTTTTATTTTTTTATTTTTTTGGGATAGAACTTGCTTCTCAATAAATAGTATATATAGTGGTTTGTAGTTGAGGTATAGAAAAATATATTCATAAATTCGTTTCTAGAGACATTCTTCCTTTTAGAAATATTAGAAATATATGAAGTTCACGAATATTTATAAGTGGGCTAAAACTTGCTTTTAAGAACATAAGAACATAAGAAAATGGAAGTCTACAGAAAGGCGATTGGCCCACACAAGGCAGATCCCTCTCACACTCAACCCTAATTATAAGGCCTAATTATAGGCCTTATAAATAATAGCACAAATAAATAGCATACGTAGGTTTGTAGTTGAAGTATAGATAAGTATATTCATAAATTCTTGAGACATAATTATAAATAGGTGAAGTCCACGAATATCTATGAGTGGGCTAGAGACTATGGCATCCGAGTGTACCGCAAGACTAGTGGAATACTAACTACTCCAAGTAACTCTACCCCTCCCCCCCCCATCCTTGATCTCGGCTCACCTGACAGACAGATAGACAGACAGATAGACAGACACAGCTTTCCCGACCTTTACCTTTAGCCGCCACCTTCACCCAGATCAAACCAATCCATTTATATACTTAAGGAAAATACTTATAGTAATTCTTAAGGGGAGATGGGCCGCTTTTTCTGGTCCCCCTTCTTCCTCATGTTTAGCCCCATTAATTTTCAAATTATAAGACGTTCGGCCCATTAGTTTGGCGACTTTAAGACCTTTCGTCCCATTTCTTTGTCAATATTAAGACTCTTCGTGTCATTTAGGTGTTGATGTTTTCCTGGCGAGCGATAGCGAACCTGTAATTTAAGAGAAACCGGCCTTTGGCCGTGACATTTGATGGAAGTCTAGGGAGGAAACACATAAAGCAAACAAAAAGGTTAAGCAGAAAACAAAATATACAAACCACATCCCCAGCCAGCTTTCCTGACCTTTACCTCCAGCCATCACCTTCACCTATCACAGGTAGGTACAGGTAGGCTCGGGTGGTCCTCGCTATTTATAACCAACATGGAAAGTCGTTTATGCTAATACTAATTTAAACATTGAGGCTCCTGTGTCGCTACATGTTCTGTATTTACTATATACTACCACAACTTTGAAGATACAAACTTATTTATTTGAATGGCAAGTCTTTGATGTGTGAATCACTATACATATACTGTGTATAGATTCTACAGTTCTGACCTTCATCAAGCTTTAGTGGGAGTCTTGATTCCCAGCTAAGACAGTTGGGTGAACTTGTATGTATGTATGTATGTATGTATGTATGTATGTATGTATGTATTTATACATACATACAAGTTATCACCAAGCGGTCTTATCTGGGAATCAAGATTAATCAATTAATAGTTATTCGTGTATTTATTAGCATTAGTACATTTTGCCCATTCATCTTTTACCTTGACAGAAGGAAGGGCTGCACTCACTTGACCCTCTCTCCCAAGAAAGGTATACCTATACAGAATTATAAACAATGAATCATTAATGGACTAATTATAACAAATTTTTCCTTGTTTTAAATTAATTAATTCCGAGAGTGCGGTGTTGAAGGTTTTCAACTCTCTATTTCATAAACTTTATAACACACTTAATCCTTGAATTAAGATTAAGCAAGTTTAAAAGAAATAAAAGTAGGTATGTTCGATCTCCCGTCTGCCACCCAAACAGAAGGTGAAAATCATGTACCTGTGAAGTGTCTTATGGGGGCAGTGCTTGGTTTTTGGTCTATATAATTATTTATTAATATATTTTTGAGTTTCCTCGCTAGACCTCCATCAAGCTTAGAAAAACACCCATAAAGACCCCCTTTCAAGATAAATTTGTAAATTTGTCGGTAGAAAAATGCCTCGGCCTTCGGCCGGTTCCTTCAAAATTAGAGGGTCACTTTCGCTCGCCAGGAAAAAATCGACACCTAAAGGGCACGAATGATCTTAATATTGATAACAAAATGAGTTGAAAGGTCTCAAAATCGCCAAACTAACGGAATGAACGTGTTAAAACCTCAAAACTAAAATGCTAAACCTGAGGGTGAAGGGAGTCCAGAAAAAGCGAGTACTACCCCCTTAAGTGTGCGTCACCCTAATAACTTTATAGACGAACGAACTGCATCGGAGTCTGGAAATCCACTTACATATATATATATATATTGGAATACTGTATAAAATTTACTTGCAAAGCCACTTAGTCGGTATCAGTTGGTCTTCAATTTAGACTTATATACGCAGTAACTTACTCATCTATCCCAGGTCTGCCCAGAATATCGGTGAACTCACAACCTTCCCTAACTTGCTAAATCTCCATCTAATACAAATCCACCCTGACTTACACGGTTTACTGTAAGTATAAAGCAAACTTTACCTCTAAAATTATATAAAGATCATTCGCTTATTTGCATATTTCCAGCCTGCTAAATTTACCTCAATAGAGATACACTAAAATACGACATAGATAAGTAGAATATGATTTATCTATCTATCTATTGCCGGACGTCGTGATCCCCGAAGGGGTGGCCACGAACGAAACGGGCCCATGCACATCTGTCCCCAGTCAGTCGACGCCCATTCTCCCATCCAGCACCGCCTTCACTCATATACTTCTTAACTCCATCCTTCCACCTCTCACTCGGTCTACCTCTCCCTCTCTGTCCTTCCACCTATCTCTCGTACACTCTCTTAGTCATTCTCTCGCTTCCCATGCGTTCCACAAGGCCGAACCATCTCAAAGTGTTCCTTTTTTACACTTTCCAGCACATCTACATCCCAACCACACCTCTCTCTTACTTCCTCATTCGTCTATCTATCCCTCCATGTAACTCCGCACGCACTTTTCAAGTAACTCATTTCTACCCCTCTCACTCTTGGTTTGAGTCTCTTCACCAACGATATTATTATATACTGTATTTACAATTGAATTGGTTAGCAAGTGTTTTACTTTTATCCAATTGGAGTAAAGGTTGATAAAAACAATATGCACACGATTATTGTAGATATTCCATCCGTGTTACTCATCTATGACGTTGATTCTTCTTCAAACATCTCCCTTCACCAACACCTTACTACAATATGCCCGTGTCCCACTTAGCATATATCTTGCTAATCAAGCTTTCTATGCCTTACACCATCTCTATTCTACCTAGCGACATCTCCCCAGGTGACTCACGTTTCTAAATATTCAAGTTTAAATGTTTGTTTTATTATTATTATTATTATTATTATTATTAGTATTATTCAAAGTATGCTCTCTAGACCTCTACCAAGCTTAAAAACACTCTGAAGATCCCCTTCGAGATAAATGTGTACATTTATTTTGGTAGAAACATTGCTTGGCCAAAGGCCGGTTGACTCTGAAAGTTTCAGGCTCTCTATTGCTCGTCAGGAAAGAATCGACACCTAAATGGCACGAAAGATCTAAATACCGGCAAAGAAATGGGGTGAAAGGTCATAAAATAGCCAAACCAATGGGGCGAACATCTTAAAATATCCAAACTAATGGTGCTAAACGTGAGGGAAAAGGGGGACCATAAAATAGACCATTTCCCCTTAACTCCTTCAGACATATATGACGCGATCGCGTCCTATGGTCCAGTGCGCCAAAAACTCATATGACGCGATCGCGTCATATGGACTTATCTCCATGGCTCTCCAATAAGTTTATGACGCGATTTTGCGTCTTATGAGCTCAGTAAGTCCGATAAGTTAGAGAGCTTTTTAAAACCGTGGTGGTGGCAACCTCAGCCACCTCTGATTTCTTTCTACGGCCCGCATGTGTTGTTGTGAGTGTAGTGCGAGGCAGTGGCAATGATACCGGAGCTCCCGCCTCCTTGGACTTACTGGGACTTAAAATGTCTGAAGGAGTTAATATACGTCAGCTACCATCAAATATAGGTACCGCCAACGAACTTGACAATAATCTGGACCCTTTAACTTCTTATAACTCAAAATGAATGAAAGAAATCGGGCTGACATTCCTCTCATTTGGGAAGACTCCACCTGGTAATAGGTGTGGGTATTTACAGCCAGTTTACTCTAGCCCCTTTTGAGATACGAAGAGGTCAGGGATCGAAATGATTGTCAAGTTCGTTGGCTCTCTCGACACACCTTCTTCTGCCAGTAATCCACCCTTCGTCACCAATTGACCACTTGCGAGAATCAGGCTATAAGGAAGTTGGATCTGTAGGCATCGATATTTAACAAAATTACTAGCTTAAATATGATTGCGGTGCATCTATAAATACTTACCATCAAACTCACTATACTTTCTAACCATCAGAAACCTACAGTATTATTGCATTTCTGTTTAATATCTATATTTACAGCTCCAACTTCCTTATAGCCTGAAACTCGCCAGTGGGCAATTACTTACATTCCACCATAGATCAAACGATATACTGTTAACTCTCCCAACTCCCATCAATCTGCGTCAGTAAAAAATCCTATCCTATCCACTCCTCTTAAGGGGGTAGTGGCTGTTTTTTTTTTTTTGGTCTATTAATTCATGTAATTATTTATTTTTTAGTTTCCTCGCTAGACCTCCATCAAGCTTAGACAAACACCCACTAGACCCCCCTTCAAGATAGATTTGTACATTTTTCGGTAAAGAAATGTCCCGGCCAAAGGCCAGTTCCTCTTAAAATTACAGGCTCGCTATCGCTCGCCAGGAAAAAAAAACACCTAAATGGTACGAAAGGTCTTAACATTGACAACGAAATGGGGTAAAAGTCTTAAAATCTCAAAACGAATGGGGCTAAGCATGAGAGAGAAGAATGTCCAGAAAAACGACCCATCTTCCCTTAAAGTAAATACTACCTACGCTCTCTCTATAACTTATACTTCTATTTACCCTTCTCCTCCAATCTATGTCAGTCACAATCCTATCCTATGCACCTCTCTTACACTAAATACTATCAACGCGCTCTCTATATATATTGTATTTCTATCTACCCTCCGCACATCAATCTACGTTAGTCAAAACCCTATCCTATCCACCCCTCTTAAACTAAAATCCAGCTACGCTCTCTCTCTCTCTATAAAGTGTATTTTTGTCTAGCCTTTATCCTTCTTCTCTAATATACGTCAGTCACAATTCTATCCTACCAACCTCTCTTTAACTAAATACTATCTAAACTCTCTCTATAACGTTTCTATCTAGCTTTTACCCATCTCCTCTAATATACGTCAGTCAGAATCCAATCCTACCCACCCCTCTCAAATTAAATACTATCTTCGCTCTCTCTCTATTAAATACTATCTTCGCTCTCTCTCTATTAAATAATATCTTCGCTCTCTCTCTATTAAATACTATCTTCGCTCTCTCTCTCTATTAAATACTATCTTCGCTCTCTCTCTCTATTAAGTGTATTTCTATCTAGCCTTTCACCCATCTCCTCCAATCTACGTCAATATCCACCCCTTTCGACACTCCCTCTTCCAGTAACCAATCCCCCCTCCCCCCCCCTCTTCTTCATCTGAGAGGTGGGGAAATTAGCTTCTCGTGGTCGAATTGATTTCCAACCCTCGTACATGTCCTGAGTATGTTTGGCATCGCTGTCTTCTATTTCTCTTCGTGGTTTTGTTTTTGTTTTGCCTTTTCTTCTTCATCCTGTTCTATTTTGTTTACTTCCCTAGTGTTAGGCATCATCTCACTGTATACATTCTCTATTTGTCTTCTTCTTCTTCTTCGCTTTCCTCCCACGCCCATGACACTCCCACCTCTTCCAGTAACCAACCCCCCATCCTACCTTCGTCATATGAGCATATAAGCATCTTCCAATACTTGGACAAATATAAGTGACTCCTACACACCCATATCATTATCTACACTCCCAAATACTGACCTTTTGTTTTACTCTCTCTCTCTCTCTCTCTCTCTCTCTCTCTCTCTCTCTCTCTCTCTCTCTCTCTCTCTCTCTCTCTCTCATCTCTCTCTCTCTCGTCTCTCTCTCTCTCTCTCTCGCCTCTCTCTCTCATCTCTCTCTCTCTCCTCTCTCTCTCCCTCTGTCCTCTCTCTCTCTCTCTCCTCCCTCTCTCTCTCTCTCTCTCTCTCTCTCTCTCCCTCTCTCTCTCCGTCCATCTCCTCTCGTCTCTCTCTCCCTCTCATCTCTCCTCTCTCCTCGCTCTCTCTATCTCTCAGTCTCTCCTCTCTCTCTCCTCGCTCTCTCTCTCCTCTCTCGCTCTCCCTCTCCTCTCATCCTCTCTCTCCTCCTCTCCTCTCTCTCTCCTCCCTCCTCTCTCTCTCCTCTCTCTCTCTTCTCATCTCTCTCTCTCTCCCTCTCTCCCCTCTCTCTCTCTCCCTCTCTCCTCTCTCTCTCTCTCTCTCTCTCTCTCTCTCTCTCTCTCTCTCAATACCTTCTTTGCATCAGTTTTTACAACCGAAGACCTCAGTGATATCCCTACACCATCGCCGATTCAGATTGATAATTCAGATGTTCTAAGCAATATCACCGTTACAGAGAGAGAAGTATTGAATTGTTTAGATAAACTCAAGGTAATAAAACGCCTGGACCTGATACAATCTCGCCTAGAGTTCTAAAGGAAGCTAAGGATGAGCTCTCCAAACCACTGACATTGCTATTCAATGAATCCTTGCAGTCTGGGACTATGCCTGATCAGTGGAAGCTAGCCAACGTAACACCGATATTAAAAAAAAGGCAGCAAATCCTTACCCAGTAACTATCGTCCAATTAGCTTAACCTCAATTGTATGTAAAATGCTAGAAAAGGTCATAAGAGACAGACTCGTAAATCACTTAGAGGCAAATAACTTACTAAAAGATACTCAACACGGCTTTCGTAAAAAACGTTCCTGTTTAACAAACCTCTTAGACTTCTTCCACGATATCCTCAACCTCTACGATGAGAGTAAAGCTGTATATATTATATACCTTGATTTTCAAAAGGCCTTTGACAAAGTTCCCCACAAACGTTTACTGCTAAAACTAAAAGCGCATGGAATACAAGACGGTGTGTTGAAATGGATAGCAAATTGGCTCAGCAACAGAAAGCAAAGAGTAGTCATAAACGGTAAGGCATCTAAATGGACCAATGTAAGTAGCGGGGTATCCCAGGGATCGGTACTAGGACCAATTCTCTTTCTAATTTACATCAACGACATAGATGAGGGTTTCACCTGTACAATCTCAAAATTTGCTGACGATACAAAAATTGCAAATAGCGTACTCTCAAAAGAACAAGTTGACGATATGCAACACAATCTAGATAAATTGTCATGTTGGACCCAAATTTGGCAAATGAGTTTCAATGCGGATAAATGTAAAGTACTACATATCGGATACGTAAATGAGAAAGCAAACTATTCGATGAATGGCACTCAGCTTAAGAATGTAAACAGAGAACCGATCTGGGAGTAACAATATCGAGTAACCTAAAACCGAGTCAACAATGTTCAGAAGTTGTTAAGAAGGCAAACAAAATAATTGGCTTTATAGGCAGGTCATTTGAGCATAAATCCAAAGAAGTTATCCTAACCCTTTACAATTCCTTAGTCCGCCCTCTTCTGGAATACTGCGTTCAATCCTGGTGCCCTTATTACCAAAAAGATATAAACAAGCTAGAACGAGTTCAACGTAGAGCTACCAAAATGATACCTAGCCTAAAGAACAAACCATACGAAGAGCGTCTTAGAGAATTAAATCTATTTCATTTAACCCAGCGCAGATTAAGAGGTGACTTAATTCAAGTGTTCAAAATCATCAAAGGCATCGACAATATGAACTGTAGTAAGTACTTCACTATCGACCAATCTAATTACACGCGGGGAAACGGTTGCAAAATTATTGGTAAATCTTTTAACTCACACGAATCTAAGAATTTCTTCTTCAATCGAGTTGTCAACTTGTGGAATGGGCTTCCCCGAGACGTTATAGACTGCAGCACCGTTGATTCATTTAAACTCCGCTTAGACAAATATCTCGCATCAAACCCGCGACTGACTGCGTTTGTAAATGAATAAGTTTATTTTATCCCCCCTCAGTTACTAACCCATCTGTCCCCTACTAACTTCCTAATCCTGCCATGGACATTAGTTCCAGGGCAGTAGTTCCCTTTCCAATGTTCCCTTACCCACTCTAAACCACTGTTTGGACACTTGATCCTCAGTGTTTTGGAGGACAAGCAGCCTAGAAGGGTCACTAGATCTGTTGTTGCTTGATTTCCTTTGTACTCATTTGTACTCCTTTGTACTCTCTCTCTCTCTCTCTCTCTCTCTCTCTCTCTCTCTCTCTCTCTCTCATTCTCTGTTCCACCCTTTCCTTTTCCACATCCTTAATAATTTACTTCAAAGTTCACGCTTTTTCTGACAATAAGCTTGCTCTAACACACAATTGAAAATGCTTACCAATTAATCCCAGCGTAGCATTTATCTCATATAATTAAATGTTACATCAATAAAAAAGTATTTAACCTATACATTATAAAGAAGAAAGCTTAAGTGAAAAAGGTTATGTCCTGTTAAACTTTGGGTAGGCCAGAAATCGTGACCCCTAACCTCTGTAACTCAGAAAAGGCTAGAGCAAATGGGCTGTAAATTTCCACACCTATTCCCTGGCTGACCCTTCCCAAATAGCAGACCAAATTATTAGCTCAATTACTCTATTCGTTTTTGAGTTATAGATGCTTGGAATAACGATTTTTGGCCTATTTATATGAATGGACTATAGTGGGATCTGCTTCAGGATTTGGACAGAGACAAGGTACAGTAGGTGAAACCGAAGACAGTACCGGTAGTAGTGACAGTGGTATGGTTTAGGTTGTTTGTTTTTGTAGCGGACAAGACATGTGAGCATCCACCCCACAAACTCTACTAATTCCAGAGTGGACTTGAACCTCCGTCAGACCCATTCTCGCTCTCTCTCTCTCCCTCTCCCTTTACCCCTTTAATTTCTGCTCTGCCTCCCTCTCTATTCTACTCTACACACACAAACACATACACACACACACACACACACACACACACACACACACACACACATACACATACACACACACTCTCTCCTCCCTTAAATCTCTGCTCTTCCTCACCCCCCTTCCCTGTCACTCTCTCTCTCTCTCTCTCTCTCTCTCCCATTCACCACCCCCTCCCTCGCTCCCCCTCTCTCATTATTAACTCCACCATTTCCTCTCACACATCCTATAATAAATTTCTTATAATTACACATTTTATCTCCTTTTAGTTTTACCTTCTCACACAATTGAAAAAAAAAAAAGAAAAAAAAAAGTCAACCAATTAATTCTGGCTATATTCCGTGTACCAGAGTTGTAATTATCTATAAGGATATTAATTGTATATATAATCTTCAGGATATTGTTCATCATATTGTTCATCATATTGTGAAAACTTTAATTCCAGGTGATAACCTTTGTTTATGAATATATGCTGTGTACAGATTACAAGACGTTCGGCCCATTAGTTTGGCGATTTTAAGAACTTTCGCCCCATTTCTTTGTCAATATTAAGACTGTTTGTGTCATTTAGGTGTCGATTCAAGAGGAACCGGCCTTCGGCTGGGAAATTTTTCTTTCGAAAAATGTACAAATTTATCTTGAAGGAGAGTCTTGGGCGGGTGTTTTTTTTTAAGCATGATGGAGATCTAGGGAGGAAACTACAAAAATAATTAAAACAGTACATAACTGAGCAAATAATACGCCCATCCACCCTTAACTCGTTCAGCATTCGGAGACACAATAGAGCTTTATTCTGGCTAACATTAGACGCTGTTATTCAGTTCTAGAAGACATCCGGGAATCAATGGGCTAAATTTGTATATCATTTAACTCTCCGACTCCCTCAATTTGTATATCATTTAACTCTCTGACTCCCTCAATTTGTATATCATTTAACTCTCTGACTCCCTCAATTTGTATATCATTAACTCTCGGACTCCCTCAATTTGTATATCATTAACTCTCGGACTCCCTCAATTTGTATATCATTTAACTCTCGGACTCCCTCAATTTGTATATCATTTAACTCTCGGACTCCCTCAATTTGTATATAATTTAACTCTCCGACTCCCTCAATTTGTATATCATTTAACTCTCTGACTCCCTCAACTCCTTCCAGATCTGAACAAAATCGTCTACTAACAGCCAGAATAAAAGAAAGAAATGACGTGTCCTCGTATATTGCAAGGGTTACATTTGAACGCACACGTATATACAATGCAATCTTAACAATCTGCATCTGGCCTCCGTACGATACACTAATCACCTTATACTTCAATATATAAACAAATTATATATTGCATTACATTTGCTTTCTCACGTAGTTGAAAATGCCTATTAATTAATCCCAATATAATCTCATAAAATCAATTATTATATTTTAAGATAACAACATTCACTTTAATTCCCCTCGTCCTGTATCTCTCTCTCTCTCTCTCTAGCCTATACATCACCCCCTCCCTCCTCCCCTCTCCCATTCTTTACTCCACCTTTTCCTCTCACACATCCTAGTATACATCCTTTCAAAATCCACAATATTATTTTTCTCATATTAATTCATTTCCCACGTGACCAGACAATCATACGAATTAATCCCCGTAACATATTGACTTCTTATATAATATATTATTTAATATTATCACGAAATACATGTTTAATTATATTCTTCTGCACACAATTTCTACCACAAATATTTTATATTAAAGGGGGATGGTTAACATTTTGATTGATTTTTTTTTTCACATTTTAATGATTTTTCTAGTTTCCTCCCTAGACCGCCATCAATCTTAAAAACAAAAAATCAATTAGATCCCTCTTCTAGATTAATTTGTACATTTTTCGGTAGAAAAATTTCCCGCAACCAAAATTAGAGGCTCAATATCGTTTGCCAGGAACGATAATCGACACCTACAGTAAGTATATGGCACGAAAGGTCTTGTTGTTGATATAGACATGGGACGAACAGTTTTAATATCAACAAACAAATGGGGCGAACGTCTTAAAATCTGAAAACTAATGAGGCAAAATATGAGGAAGAAGGGGGTCCAGAAAAACGTGTCATCTCCTCTTCAACAATCGATTCACAAATGTCTTTCACACACTATGCTTCAAGTCTAAGTTAGAATAGGCACATTATCAGAATAAACCGTAAACAAATGAAACAAACTAATGCATTTTTGTAGCTCATAACTGTTAATAGTGAAATTAATAAAAAATAACTACCTTGTAATTATATATATCTCAAAGGTATCTAATGCTGGCGTCATGCGAGTCATTTTAAGGGGAGATGGGCCGTTCTTCTGATCCTCTTTCTTCCTCATGTTTATCCCCATTAGTTTAGAGATTTTGAAACGTTTGCCCCATTAGTTTGTCGATTTTTAGACCTTTCGCCCATATCGTCAATATTAAGACCTTTCGTGCCCTTTAGGTGTCGATTTTTTACCAGGTGAGCGATAGCGAGCCTGTAATTGTGGAGGAACCGGCCTTCGGTCGTGATATTTTTCTATCGATTTTTTTTCCAAATTAATCTGGAAGGGAGATCTAATGGATGTCTTTTAAGTTTGATGGAGGTCTAAAGAGGAAACTAAGATATAAATGAATATATAAATTTAATAGACCCCAAAACATAACCACTGTCCCCTTAACAGCGTACTGTATCGGAGTCTAGAATCCGCTAAAGATTATGATATTATTCTGAGAGCTCTTTACTATATATTAGTAAGTCACTATTCAATATTACGAGGCACACTACTACACTGAGGCTTACGTTAGATATTTTTCCACGAATGTATTATTATAGATCAACTTTATGACCTAAATTATTCAAATGTGAAGTTACTTTCTTGAAACTTGAGAGCGTACGTGGCAATGATCCACTCATCTTAGCTCTCTCGGAAATATTATAATCCAAGACACATGCAATTGTGATGCTAATCCCCTGTCACCCCCTCCCTGTCACATACACGTGAAAGACATGTAACCTCTTACCAACTTATTATATATATATAATATATTATATATATATATATATATATATATATATATATATATATATAATGATAATAATAATACTAACATAAACATATAATGTACGATTTTGAAGCAAATACAGTATTTATCTAACTGGATTTATAGTATATGCTTATGCATGCATGTTTAGTATAAAACAATAGAGGATATACAAACTGCCCTTTGGCCGGGATATTTTTCTACAGAAGAAAGTACAACTAAATCTAGAAGAAGGGGGATCTAATGGATGATTTTTTAAGTTTGATGGAGGTCTAGGGAGGAAACTAAAAACATATTAAATATAATATGAAATTATAGACCAAAACAAAACAAAAAAATCTTCCCCATTAATTCGTTGACTATGATAAATGCTTCCTATAACTGTAAAATCGTTTAATGATAGCCAGTATAAAAGGAATAATCACTTCAACCGAACTGTAAGGGTTAGGGGACCCCCTTTTCCCTCATGTTTAGCCCCATTAGTCTATAGATTTTAAGATGGTTTCCCCATTAGTTTGTCAATTTTGAGACCTTTAGCCCCATTTCTTTGTAAATATTAAGAAATTTCGTTATTTTGGTGTAAAAAAAAATCCTGACGAACGAAAGTGAGCCTGTAATTTTGTAAGAACCGGCCTTCGGTCGGGAAATTTTTCTACCGAAAAATGTACAACTTAATCTAATGTTTTTTTTTTTTAAAGTTTGATGGAGGTCTAGAGAGGAAACTAAAAAAAAAAAAAATCTATATGTGAAATAATCAATCAAAACAAACCGTTCCCCCTTAATTCGCAGACTATCATAAATTCTTCATAAACTGTAAAATCGTCAAATAATAGTCAGAATAAAAGGAATAATCACTTCAACCGAACTGTGAGGGTAAAAGTGACTCAGTGACCATCAGCCGAGTCAGCCCCTCCCATTATCCTTCACCTTCCTTTCCCGCCCTTCCCAGAACTTTAACCTTTAGTGACGTCACCACCTTTCCCTGGACACGCCTGCAGGGAAAGGGGGGGGGGGGGGGGGGGGGAGGAAGTGGGGATAGGAGGGAGGGGAGAAAGTGGGGTTAGGAGGATGGGGTGAGGTGGGAGATGTAGGGGGGGGGAAAGTGGGGATAGGATGGGGTGAGGAAGTAGGGACAGGCAAGCGAGAGGATGGGAACTGGGAAAGGGAGGAGGGGGGGGGGGTAGAGTCAGTTGAGGGGATGGGTGGGGAGAGGAGGGGGCTGGAGGCTGGCGAGGGTAAGGGAGGAAGTGGGAGGGACGAGGGGGAAGAGGGAGAACAGTTGAGGGTTACGGAAGGGAGGAAGTGGGTGGAGTCAGGTGAGAGGATGGAAGGGAGGGGAGGGGTGGAAGGGGAATTCAGGCTAGGGCAAGGGAGGGGAGGGGGGATTCAGGTGAGGGAAAGGGGGAAAGGTGGAGGGAAGGGAGGGGTGGGGAGGACAGGGGATTCAGATGAGAGGAAGAAAGGGGAGGCAGGTAGGGTGGAGGGAAAGGGGTGGAGTCAGGCTAGAGGAAGGGAGGGAGGGGAGGGGAGGAATAGGGAATTCAGATAGGAAAAGGGAGGGGAGTCAGGTGAGCGAAGGAGGGGGGTGGAGGCAATTGAGAGGATGGGAGAGAGGGGAGAGGTGGGAAGGAAGAGAGATTCAGGTGAGGGGAAGGGAGGGGAGATTCAGGGGGAGGAAGGGAGGGTGGAGGGAAAGGGGGCGGGGGGAGGAGAAAGGTGGAGGGAGGTGAGAGACAGGGTGCGGTCAGGAAATGAGTGAAAGGTTTAGTAGGAAGAAACTGGCTAAATGATTCCAAGCAGTGTTCAGGGGTAAGCACAGCGGAAAATATGGGACACACTTGGAGAGAGAGAATGGGTGAAGAATTCGACGCGTTTTACCATCGTCACGAATACAAAGGGAATGATTGTCTAACTTGTGTTTACTCTGTTATTGAGCCTGGTAAGAGGAAACAAAATATAAGGACAACAACATTCACCCACCTACAAAACATAGGCTCACATCACCCACCACACATCACCCACCACACATCACCTTCTACATATTACCCCCCCCCCCCCCCCACACAAATCCTTCACCTCTGGGGCTGGTGACTTGATAGTGTGAGCGAAAAAGTAAAGTATAGGATTCCAAAATCACCTTGCAGGCTTGAGTATTGAGTATGCATTTTACTTTTCCAGCAAAATGGTAACGGGATCTTCATATCTACATAGGACATAGACATACAAGTTTCTTCGTACAGTCTCAAAAATTACCATTAGAAATATATAAACAATCAACCGTAGATTTTCCAGGGTAGAGTGCGCAGTTAAGCTCTCACGTAGCACAGTTTGTTTTTTGTTGGTCACATCTGTCTTTCTGCCCAATGTCATCTTAAGAGGGGTGGGCTGGTTTTTAATTTTCCCCTTCTCCCTCGTGTTTAGCCCCATCAGTTTTGACATTTCAGACATTCGGCCTATTAGTTTGGCGATTTTAACACCTTTAGCTCCATTTCGTTGTCAATTTTAAGACATATTGTGCCATTTAGGTGTGTTTTTTTTACTGGCGAGCAGTAGCGAGCCTGTATTTATAAGAGGAACCGTCCTTCGGCCGGGACCTTTTTCTACCGAAAAATTTAAACATTTATCTTGATGGGGGGTGGGGGGGGGGGGGGGTCTAAGGGGTGTTTTTCTAAGTTTGAGGGAGGTCTATTGAGGAAACTAAAAAAATATATGAATTCATATTTTTTCACCAAACAACTTTACTTCTAAACTCAATTAATGAAACCAACAAATACATGTGGCACTCCAAGGACTCAAACCTAAGATAATCACACCGAAACTCCGCGCATTTATGCATTACGCTATCAATAGATTAATAGACCAACAAAAATAACCACTGTCCTTTGAAGTGTCTCAACAAATCAACAAATCAATATTGATTTTTCACGGCCCACTCCTGATCCCTAACAATACCAAGAACAGACAAAATAATGTTGTCCAGGTAAGATCACTCATAGAATACCTGTAAGTTATAAGAAATCATTTATTGGTAAGAGAGATAAATACGGTAAGAAAAATAGGATGTGAGAGGTCAGATCAATGAGAGTGAATGAATAATCTTAAATACAAGGGCAATGGAAAGTAAGTGAGAAGGTTACACGGTTTATAGGGAAGTGCTCGATGCTTATGAATGAAGTGAGACCTAGGGGAGAGCGAGAGCGAGAGAGAGAGAGAGAGAGAGAGAGAGAGAGAGAGAGAGAGAGAGAGAGAGAGAGAGAGAGAGAGATGCAACTGGTCGTATAAACGAGCTGACAAATACGCAATGGACAACAAAGTAGGACAATTAGATCTAGTGCGTTCTATTTTACCTGAACAACTTTAGGGGGTTAAGGTACACCCCGTTCTTAATATCAATCTTTCATTGCAAACCCCAATGCACTAGAATAAACTAATATATGATTCTCCCGGGATTAGAACTCAAGACACCACACCCAGAACATAAGCATCTAAACCATTACACCACCAACACAGTTATAAGGCAAGTACACGATCACGATTAATATCGATTTTCGAATTCTGGATACCAATCTAATCATGTACTTAGACCCAACTGCATTATGGATAACGTAATGTTTTAGTGAGAGAGAATAACAAGATCACTATAGGACCGGCCTCGCTAGACATTAGTTCCTGAACCTAAAGAACATTTATTAAGGAACACCTCGTTCTTAACATTAATCCTCCATTACAAACCCAATGTTTTTTGTATGGACCCTATTCTCCCTCATGTTTAGCCCCATATTTGTTTAGATATTAGGATGTTCACCTCATTAATTAGGCGAATTTAGGATCTTTCGCCCCGTTCCTTTGTCAATTTGAAGACTTTTCGTGCCCTTTAGGTGTCGATTTTGTCCTGGCGAGCGATAGCGAGCCTACAATTTAGGAGTAACAACCTTTGTCTGGGGCATTTTTCTACCGAAAAATGCACACATTTATCTCGCAGGGTAGGACACTTAAAAAAAATAAGAAGTAATAATTAAATACATAAAAATCTCACCTTAACCTGAAGAACATAAGTGGAGAGACGACCACCAGCAAACTCCTGTATAATGAGACGACTTTTGTGAGGGGCATTGTGGCTCCATTTACAGTTTGATGGTCATTATCATAATTTAGTTTTTACTTTCGTCGCAGAAGTATGGTTAAACGGAGAATCTTTTATATATATATATTATTCTTATTTTTAGTTTCCTCCCTAGACCTCCATCAAGCTTAAAAGAATAACTCAAGACTCCCCGTCGAGATATATTTGTGCATTTATCGGTAGAAAAATCCTCCTAAATTGCAGGCTCACTATTGCTCACTAGGAATAAACGGACACCTAAAAGGCATGGAAGGTCTTAACATTGCCAAACAAATGGGGTAAGTGTCTTAAACTCTCAAAACAATTGGGGCTAAACATGAGGGAGAAAGGGGTCCAGAAAAACCCTTAATAATATTAGTTTTCGACCACTCTCATGTTCACCCTACTTGTAACCATCCCAATCATTCCTCTGATTACCCCAAAACAAGAAAAAATAACAATAACAACAACAACAGCGAGCTACTGTGGCCGGAAATAAGGCATAGCCAGCTGATTTGCAACCCCATCAGTCGACGCAGCACCGTTGGGTGAAGTACCATGTAATTACTACCACATGGGCGTGTAACAATTAACAGTAATTGCACAGCGAACGTCGAACATGATATTAGATACAAAAAAAAAAAAAAAAAAAAAAAAACACACACACACACACACACACACACACACACACAGGCAGAAAAAACTATCCTATTCTGACCTATCCTGACCTTGGAGGAGGGTATTGTAGAGGTGATGGTCAATATCACCTGGGGGGCTATGGAGACAGACCCCAGACCTCCACAACACCGTGTTATTAAAGGGAAAGCGGGGTCAGCCCAGGGAGAGAGGTTGATTATGAGGGAAAGGATTGAAGGCCTTATTATCAATACCAATGCAACAATGGAAGGGCACCGTCTATTCAGTTTTCATCAATTATTTTTGTTATGCTATATTAGATAGGATACAGATCATGGTTAAGGGGGTGATATTTCCGGACCCCCTAGCTTATCTTACAGGTAGAGGGAAAACCTATATACGCGTCTGTTACCGAACGAATACTGTGAACATGAGTGTTGTTTAGAGAGATTCGATGGATTAGCATTTCTATTTCTAAAGGTAACGTAATTTTTCAGCTTATTTCGTCCAGTAACAGCGCTCCGGAGGGAAAGAATTGTTTAAGAATACCACCCTATGTGTTTATTGGGACGAAATGGTGAAGATAAATATTCATAAACGAAATGATAAATTACATAGCAACGTCAATAAATCAATTGGATGAATTATTTTTGGCTAGTAATTAAGAGGTTCAGTGTGAACATTATTGGGCTGGTTTAATGAATGGGAACTATTATTGGGATCGTTCATAGTTTTCATAATCAGAGCTTTGTCAAATTTGTAGAAAGCTTAGCTAATTTATAACATTAAATATTAACGAAATTAACACGTAAAATGTTTCTAAAATTTATTATGAGAATTTGTAATATCGTTAACACAAATAACACCTCAAATGAAATTTATGAAAGTATGTGATTCTCCCAGGATTCGAACCTAGGATATCACATACCGAACTTACACGCTCTAACCATTACACCGTTTAGAATTTATTGAGCTATCATAAATTCGCCTAGAGCCATCTTTAAGGGGGTGTTTTTTCTGGATCTCTTTCTCCCTCATACTTAGCTCCATTATTTTTTGAGATTTTAAGACGTTTGCACCATTAGATTGGCGATTGTAAGCCCATACACCTCATTTCTTTGTAAATTTTAAGACCTTTCATACCATTTCGGTGTCGATTATATTCTGGCGAGCGATAACGAGCTTGTAATTTAGGGGGACAAACAATGCAATCAAAATATAGCAAGATATCACTATACTAAAGGAAGCACTCGAGAAAGCTTCAAATCACACGACTAGGAGGGACTCTTCCTAAGCTGAATAAAGTTGTCTGATCGTAGTCAAAATATAATAGAACATATTATAACCGAATGGGAAATTATTAAAGATATAAGTGGAATAACTAATTGTCTGTATAGAAATGTAACTAAAGGGGAAATTATTAAAGACGTAATTGGAATAACTAATTTTCCGGATTTAAATATAACCAAATGGAAAACTATTAAAGACATAACTAATTGCGGCTATACAAATTTAACCAAGTAAATATTTCTGGTAACCTATTTTTTTTTGTTAAGTGTATCGAATATGTTGACCTACCAATTGTGCTTCGAGCGAGAAAAGAAGATCGCAGGTAAACTTAGTAATGAGATAATCTCTCTCTCTCTCTCTCTCTCTCTCTCTCTCTCTCTCTCTCTCTCTCTCTCTCTCTCTCTCTCTCTCTCTCTCTCTCTCTCTCTCTCTCTGCTGCTTTGATGTCTTTACCTTCCACTTTGTAGCAAATTGAATGTTAGAATGTTATAATAAAGTCCGCGCTGCCTAGCAGGGACGGAAAGGTCTGTGCAGTCTGTGTGTCTATGTAACTCACTCTCTCTCTCTCATACTCTCTCTGTCACTCTCTCTCACTCACTCTCTCTCACTCACTCTCTCTCTCCCTCTCTCTCACACACACACTTGCATTTAGATTGCTCAGAAAAAATAAGCACTCCATCGTGTGATAAATGGGATGGGTGATTTATACGTCAAGAATGGAACAGCTCTCCTTAACAATGGCGCGTTTTTCTGTCGCATTCAGCTTGATATTCTGGCTTGCTCGGGTTGAAAGTGAAAGGGCAATGTCAAGTATGATGCAGAGGTGAGGCGATTTCCCTGTCGAGCGAGCGATGTATCTCCTTCGGTGATACAGTCGCGTACAAATGCAATGCATTTCAATGCGATACCATACACCACAACACAATACAAAACAACAAAATACAATGCAATACAATATAAAACCATACAATACCATACGATACAATACCATACGATACAATACCATAGAATATAATACCATATAATACCATACAATATCATAAAATGCAACAAAATACAATACCACGAAATACAAAACAATACATCACAATACCATAAAATACAATACAACATAATACCATACAATATAATATAATACAACAATACAATACCATACAATACAACACAATACAGTACCATACCCTGCAATACAACAAATACAGTTACAAGTGATATATAGTGGATCTATGTACGCTAATATTGTACTGTAAATTATTAGCATAGCAAAAGTATAGCAACATATACTAACTTAACCCTTGTGGTGATGGGCTGGTCTATCAGAGTGAGAACTGAGCGATCTCTGCCATACCCATAGCTTACTCTGACTGTTCCTTTTACTTATATATTTTCTAGATCTCAAGTGACGGCGTCTCTTCCATGGATTGACCTCCCAATCTACCAAGATTGGAAGCCAAAGCATCACATCTCTCCTTTGCCCCTCAACTTTCTCTTCATAATTGCTGTGGGGCACAGGGCCCTGGGTGGGGCTTTGGTTTCCCGGGCGTTTCCGCACCCTCCTCAGCTCCCCGCCATGGAGTGGCTTCGGTCACCCAGGCTTTATTGTGGTCGGCATGGAGGGTTCTGTGGGGGCGCTCGGTTATGGTCTTGGCCTTGCTCGGGGCCTTGGGGCTGTTCGGCCAGGCAGATTAGGAACAACAACAACAACAACTTAACCCCTTTAAGATACGATGACGCATTTATTTTCTATTGTCTGGCTATCATTAGATGATTTTATTCAGATTAGGAAGGGTATGTGGAAGTCAGAGGGTATATTGAGATAGTCTTCACCCATTTAAATCTCACAGATCCTTCCGAAGCTGTATACAATCGTCTAATGATAGCCAGAATAAACTGTACAAAACGCGGTAAAATCTTCAAAAGGATACGAGGAGACTAGTTTTTATGGACCATCTTCTCCCTCATGTTAACCCCATTAGTTTTGAGATTATAAGACGCTCACTCCATTTCCTTGGCGATATTAAGGCCTTTCGCCCCATTCCTTTGCCAATATTAAGACCTATCGTGCTAAATAGGTGTCGATTGTTTACTGGCGAGCGATAGCGAATCTGTAATTAAAAAAAAAAAAAAAAAAACGAAAAGTGTGCACTTTTAAATCTAAGGGGTGTATTTTTATAAGTTTGATAGAGGTCTAGGGAGGCAAACTAAAATGCCCATCGTACGGAAAATTGGAAGTAGTTTCAAAATGTCATACTCCAATTAATTATATTTTTATAATGTTAATTTTTTTTTATTTTACTATATTATCTTAGCGTTTTTTTTAAATTATATTTCTATAATTTTTGGTCGATTATATATTTTCTCTATGATCCCTACCTAAATGTATCTATAGTAAATTATTACATCTTGTCCATATTTCTATTTTTTTTCTTCAGAAATAGTACACTTTTGAAGTTAGAGTAATTTTCCTTTTCATCATTATTTTGTGGCATGTCATTCAAATTTGCTTTGTAAATTCTATAGATATAGCATATCTATTAGAATGTCTTTATCTATTTATATATATATATATATATATATATATATATATATATATATACCGGGCATATACAGTATATATACACACAATTTCCGCTGCTGATAATATAATCGGTTTGTAATTTCCACTTCGGTAATCCTGATATTTTGCCAATCATTATATATAATTTGCTCTCTGGAGTAACCCATGACAATCCAGTTAAGGGGCTGGTTGCTGTTTTTTTTTTTTGTCTATTAATTCATTTATTATTATTTTGTTCTCGCTAGACCTCCCTCAAACTTAGAAAAACACCCCCTAGACACACCTTCAAGATAAATTTGTAAATTTTTCGGTAGAAAAATGTCTCAGCTGAAGGCCGGTTCCTCTTATTACAGGCTCTCTATCGCTCGCCAGGAAAACAATAGACACTTAAATGGCACGATAGTCTAAACATTGACAACGAAATGGAACTAAAGGTGTTAAAATCGCCTAACTAATGGGCCGAACATCTTAAAATCTGAAAACTAGTGGGGCTAAACATGAGGGAAAAGAAGGTCCAGAAGAACGGCGTATCTCCCCTTACGCAAACTTTCAATAATGAAAACATTTGTAATTTCTGCTTCTGCTTTTTATTCATTTCAACATTATTTAGATATCTGCTTATTATCAATACGACAAGTTATGATCAATTAATTGCCATTAATACATTTAAATGGCATTGAGTCTAAAGAAAATAATGACAGACGCATGAAACCGGTAGTAAACAATAGAATGTCTTGGGATTGTGTTACAGTTTGCAAAGGAAATAATAACAAATCATTAAATCATTAAATACATTCATAACAGAAAAAAAAAAAAAAAAAAAAAAAAAAAAAAAAAAAAAAAAAAATGGCAACTCTTTCCGGACCACTGAACACCGGCAATAAGCACCGGAAATTATTAACCTTAAGGGGAGATGGGCCGTTTTTCTGGTCCCCCTTCTCCCTCATGTTTAGCCTATTGTTTTTCAGATTTTAAGATGTTCGGCTCATTAGTTTGGCGATCTGAACACCTTTCACCCCATTTCGTTATCAATTTTAAGACCTTTGGTGCCACTTAGGTGTCGATTGTTTTCCTGGCGAGCGAAAGCGAGCCTTAAATTTTAGAAGGAATTGGCCTTCGGCCGGGACATTTTTTACCGAAAAATGTACAGCTTTATGAGGAAAAGAGGTCTAGGGTTTTTTCTTTAAAGCTTGCTGGAGGTATAATATATATACTATATACTGCATATATGTATATACAGTATATATATATATATATAATAATAATATAGACCACAAACCCCAGCACTACCCCCTTAACCTTAAACACCATAATCACGGGTTGGGCAACAAAGAAATGTGGTATTTTCCCATGGAAACCCATTTTTTCCCCTGCGTATCGCAACAACTTTTATTTTTAGCTTAATTTGGGCAGCTTCTGATCGACTTTGGAATGCCAGGGTGTGTGCAATTTCCTTTTCGCAAATTTGGGTAGCGTACAGTCGTTTCGCCAACAGTCACTTCAGGAGCATTTATAGGACATTTGTTTACATAATATGAAGCTAATCATTCGTAATCTAACCTAATATTAAACGTTAACTAGTCTGGACTGAGACTCAACCTATCCTCAATATATCTAACCTATCCTAATCTGACTTAGCCTAACTTAAACTAACGCAATTTAACTTATGCTAACCTAATTTAGTTTATCCTACGAATGATCACACCTCAACCTAACTCAACTAAACTTAATATTAATGTAACCTAACTTCAACCCTAGCCTAACATTGATTAAAGGTATCCTACACCAGTTCATCAATATAATCTAACCCAGTCTAACCAGTCTAACCAAACTACCTCCAGTGTGTGGTGGCATAATTATTATTGGACGACCTGCCTTGTAACTGAATAGAAAGAAGAAGAAGCAGAAGAAAACGAAAACAATAAGAACATGAAAATAAGAAGACAAGAGGAAAAAAAAGAAAAAAGAAAAAAGAGAAAAAAAAGAGAGAGAGAGAGAGAGAGAGAGAGAGAGAGAGAGAGAGAGAGAGAGAGAGAGAGAGAGAGAGAGAGAGAGAGAGAGAGAGAGAGAGAGAGATAGCCTTATCGCGTGCATGTAAGAATGTATGAGAGTATAAATTATAAAGATTGGTAGGAACGCGAAAAAAAAAACTCGTTGCATAAGACCAAGAATGAATGGTTACGAACTAGAATGAATGGGTCGATGTCTAACCTAGTGAATGAAAATAAAAGGATTCACTCGGATACTTGACTCGACACACAACTTGAAGTTTTTTGAATGATAGGACGAAATACTGACGGGACGAACATGAAGAAAATGGTTTGTTTGACTGCAGATTGAACGAAAAGTCTTAGTACTGAATTAATTTAGTTATTTTCTATTTTAATGCTTGACAGTTAATCAGGTGGAACACTATCAAAATCATGGTGATACTGCATGGGGGGTGTCTGCTAAAATGTCCAGGCCAGTATAAATTATATATTTATATATTGTGTATTCATTATTATTATGTTTTGTTTACTTGGATGATTGGAGGGTGCGCGATAGTCTTTATATGATTGGAGGGTGCGCGATAGTCTTTATATGATTGGAGGGTGCGCGAGAGCCTTTATTTTATGCTCCCATTTCATTCTTTCACATAGGTAAGGTAGATTACCCTACAAGAAGCCTTGAAAGGATCACTGGATATGTTGTCGTTTGCTTTTCCTTGTACTTTTGTATACTTCACTACGTCTTCTTCTGGTTTATTTACCTCTAGTTATATCCTATGTTTCATTGTGCCAACTAAATATATGGCGTATACGCAGTTTTGGATGCGAAATGTATTTGACTGAGTAGCATTGAAGTATGAATTAGCTTTCATTCTTTAGATACTTCTAGATTCTTTAGATTTTCTAACCGACAGAATCTCACTGACTCCCATATATTTTTTAATGATGTAAATATTCCCACTTCCCCTAGTATTGACATTCTCGGTGTAACATTAACTACTAACTTGAGCTGGACACATTATGTTAGAAGCATTGCTAAGAATGCCTCTAAAAAACTGGGACTCCTGTACAGAGTTCGAGAATTCTTCACTGACGAGCAGTTGGCCGTAATATATAAAAGTCATGTGCGCTCTCAGATGGATTACTGTTCACCTCTGTGGGGTGGAAGTGGAGTGGTTGCATTGAGGCAGTTGGACAAAATTCAAAATAAAGCTATTAGATTAATCAATAACCCTGCAATCACACAGGACCTTCCTACATTAGCCATACGAAGAAACGTTGCATCCCTTGCATTATTCTACAGATATTTTCACAGCAATTGTTCCGAGGAACTTGCTTCAATTGTGCCGCCTCTCCACATCTTTCCCCGTAGAACTAGGGCAGCTGAGAGCGCCCATGAATTTACACTTTCTCCTCCACAATGCAGAACTTCTGCTTATCAGAATTCATTTATCCCCAGAGCTACTACTCTTTGGAATTCACTTCCCTCGAATTGCTTTCCACAAACTTACAATCAACAAATGTTTAAATCCAGTTGTTACAAACATTTTATGAATGGAGGATGCCTTTAGGCACATGGACCTTTTTGTTTTATCTGTGTTTTTCCTTCCTCCGTTCATTGTCTCTTAAAAAAAAAAAAAAAAAAAAAAAAATACACTGTAAATCTTCTATCTCAAGTTAGCGAGAATCAGGGGGCGTTATAAAAAACAAAACAAAAAGTAAACGACACTAACAATAACATGCGGTATATCGATAAGTACCTATTACATTGAGTTGTTTGAAAACATATAAATATACTAATGTACATCAAGTTTTGTTCATATTACATTACTTGGTGCTAAATATATGTCGCATGTTTTAAGTAATCAGCTTCACTCAAAAATCATAAATATATTTTCATATTATGGCGACGAGTTTTTCCCCACGAATATGAACATAGTTTATTAATTTATTCACATCTTACGTGGGTTCACCGGCTATTTTGTTTATCTTTCTTTCCTTTTCTCTCTTTCCCTGGCTTGCATCCATTCGGCCCCATTCAGCCAACTGTTTTAAGAAGTTTATCCCCATCCAAGTGTCGATTTCTTCCTGGCGAGCGATAGCGAGCCAGCATTGTATGGAGAAATCCGGCTTCGCCGGAGAAATTTTTCTATCAAAAATGTACAAATTTAGCTTGCTGTCAAAAACAACAAATATATATATGCTGGCTCGCTACCGCTCGCCAGGAAAATATTGACACCTGGATGGGAGTAAACGTCTTAAAGCAGTAGGCTGAATGGGGCCGAATGGATACAAGCCAAAGAGAGAGGGAGAAAAAAAGTGAGGTGGGCTCCCTTAACATAACCATATGACTCACACCCCACCCGAAAATGTTGCTTATCTAATCCCTCCTTTCAATGCATTAGGCTATTACTCAGTGCATATATGATTCACAGGGTTTATATATTTTGGGTTGTCTTACAAGCTAAATCCGAACCGGATGATGGTGCCTCGACTAAGATAATGCCTTTTTACTCACATGAGGGAATGTATTTTTTTGTGTAATTAAGTGGTATAGTTTTTGTGTAATTAAGTGGTATAGTTTTTGTGTAATTAAGTGGTATAGTTTTTTTTTGTAATTAAGTGGTATAGTTTTTGTGTAATTAAGTGGTATAGTTTTTGTGTAATTAAGTGGTATAGTTTTTGTGTAATTAAGTGGTATAGTTTTTTTGTGTAATTAAGTGGTATAGTTTTTGTGTAATTAAGTGGTATAGATTTTGTGTAATTAAGTGGTATAGTTTTTGTGTAATTAAGTGGTATAGTTTTTTTGGTGTAATTAAGTGGTTAGTTTTTGTGTAATTAAGTGGTATAGTTTTTGTGTAATTAAGTGGTATAGTTTTTGTGTGTAATTAAGTGGTATAGTTTTTGTGTAATTAACCCTCTCACGACCATATGACGCAGAGGTTATCAGATTAGCAATAAGAAATAGAGTTCTCTCACTCTTATAATTACCTCTCCAAAATTAGTTTTCTGCCCACAGCTAACTCAAAGACAACTGCAGAGGTTGAAGTAACTAAACTAAAGGTTTCTAAATACCCCTGATGGTAACAAAGGCTTTAAAGTATCCCCAATAGGCTCAAAATCGCGTCATATGTCTGAGAGGGTTAAGTGGTATAGTTTTCTTTTTTTTGTAATTAAGTGGTATAGTTTTTGGAATGGACTATCTTGTAGTGTCATTGAGTGTAGTACTGTTCATACTTTCATAAGTCGACTCAATTATTATACTAATTTTGCTCTTAACCCACGATTAAGTGAGTTTACACGATTAGCCTAACTGTATATACAAACGGACATCACTACTTTATACTGTGCTAACCTTTCCCGTTTTCCCATAGGACAGGTAGTTTGCTTCCTGTTTTCCTTTGTCCACAGTGCCAATAACCCCCCCCCCCCCCCCGCATACCGTTGTCTCTCTGTTGGTACCGTTCAGCTTAACAACCGGTTTCAGGTGACCAAACTCCCCACCACCCTGATCTTAGGCTCCCACTAACAGGTTCTTTAGGACTGCTTGATGGACTATATCTCGGAGTAGGAATCTAGGTAAAAGGTTTGTGGCATCGTATATCAAAATTAGCGTCCAGAGTGCAAGAGAGTTTTGAAGCTTACTTTGTATACATTATTGGGAATACATTTGTTAATACCATTAGTTCGTACAATGTTTTGCCGTTTGTCTAGGGGGCCAGTATATTAATTAGTAATTAGGTGCAACCACTTAATTAACATTTAAATTTGCTACTTTCAAGAAATGTGTACATTTATCGGTAGAAAAATATCTCGACCGAAGGCCGGGTCCTCCTAAATATAATCCTCGCTATGAAAAAAATGACACCGAAGATCTTGAAATTAACAAAGAAATGAGGTGAAAGGTCTTAAAGTCGCCAAGCTAATGGGGCGAACGTCTCAAAATCTCAAAACTAATGAGGCTAAACATGAGGGAAACAGGGGTCCAGAAACAACACCTTACAATAATTTGCCAGTGGAAATGAATTACTTAAGAAGTGCGTGCGGAGTTACATGGAGGGATAGACAGACTAATGAAGAAGTAAGAAGTACAAAGTACAAAGGAGTACAAAGTACAAAGGCAATCAAGCAACAACGGATCCAGTGACCCTTCTAGGTTGCTTGTCCTCCAAAACACTGAGGATCAAGTGTCCAAACAGTGGTTTAGAGTGGGTAAGGGAACATTGGAAAGGGAATTACTGCCCTGGAACTAATGTCCGTGGCAGGATTAGGAAGTTAGTAGGGGACAGATGGGTTAGTAACTGAGGGGGGGATAAAATAAAGTTATTCATTTACAAACGCAGTCAGTCGCGGGTTTGATGCGAGATATTTGTCTAGGCGGAGTTTAAATGAATCAACGGTGATGCAGTCTATAACGTTTCGGGGAAGCCCATTCCACAAGTTGACAACTCGATTGAAGAAGAAATTCTTAGATTCGTGCGAGTTAAAAGATTTACCAATAATTTTGCAACCGTTTCCCCGCGTGTAATTAGATTGGTCGATAGTGAAGTACTTACTACAGTTCATATTGTCGATGCCTTTGATGATTTTGAACACTTGAATTAAGTCGCCTCTTAATCTGCGCTGGGTTAAAGGAAATAGATTTAATTCTCTAAGACGCTCTTCGTATGGTTTGTTCTTTAGGCTAGGTATCATTTTGGTAACTCTACGTTGAACTCGTTCTAGCTTGTTTATATCTTTTTGGTAATAAGGGCACCAGGATTGAACGCAGTATTCCAGAAGAGGGCGGACTAAGGAATTGTAAAGGGTTAGGATAACTTCTTTGGATTTATGCTCAAATGACCTGCCTATAAAGCCAATTATTTTGTTTGCCTTCTTAACAACTTCTGAACATTGTTGACTCGGTTCATTGTTGACTCGGTTCAGAAGGAGGTGTGGTGTGGAGGTAGATGTGCTGGAAAGTGTGAAAAGGAACAACTTGAGATGGTTCGGCCATATGGAACGTATGAAAAGCGAGAGAATGACTAAGAGGGTGTACGAGAGCGAGGTGGAGGGACAGAGAGGGAGAGGTAGACCGAAGGAGAGGTGGAAGGATGGAGTGAGGAAGTATATGAACGAAGGCGGTGCTGGTTGGGGGGAGGGGCGTCGACTGACTCGGGACAGAGGTGCATGGGGGCGGTTCGTTCGTGGCCAACCCTTCGGGGATCACGGCGTCAGGCAATAGATAGATAGATGATAATTATGCTTATAAACAATGACCACAAACTCTTGTCCACGACTGTACGTCACATTATCGATAGTCTGCACAAGGGTTAAGAATTGTGTTACTTTTCGATTGTTTTTGTTTGGCTTTATATAATAGACTTTATCTGCCAATGATTAACCCTTTCAAGATACGATGACGCATTTGTATTTTGTGTTCTGGCTACTATTTGACGGTTTTATTCAGAGGTGGAATGGCATATGGAAGTCATAGGGTTAATTGAGATAGTATTTACCCTTTTTATATCCACATGTCCTTCCTAAACTGTACAGAATCGTCCATTAATAGCCAGAATGAACTGCTAAAACCCGTCATGATCCTCGCAGGGTTAAATGAACAGGTGAACATTTTTCCGTCACTGAACTAGAATTTGTCAAATACCTAGAAAGTTATCTGATTAAAATTAGTTAGTTACAATAGGACTTCAGAGGCTATCATCCCTAGCGGATTATTAAGCCAGCACACTGTAAGTCAAGAAGAACCTCGGGACTGAGCCCCTTTTCGAGAACTCCAATCCCTTGTGCTGACAGAGTTTACAAAGATCAATATAATCAATCTACTGCACAAATAGACATAATAAGGTCTTGCTTGGTTAGGAATACTGGAACAGGTTTACTCTCCCTAATTCTGTAATTATTAGAACCAACATTTCTATAGAACTGGTCCATAATACGAAAATGAACGTGTTTGTGTCACAAAGGGTAAGGATTCCATCGTTATAAATAATTCGTGGTATCATCAGTATTTTCGGTGGTACTAGGTGGAGGACCAGGGGAGAGCCTTGTGGGTGACAGGTAAGGGTGTGTGTGGGTGTGGGGGAAGGTTCGAGGGGCGTGCGTATGTGTGGGTGGGTGGCGAAGATGGGGGAATGTTGATGAGTGTGAGTGTGTGTGTGTGTGTGTGTGTGTGTGTGTGTGTGTGTGTGTGTGTGTGTGGTGTGAGGGGGAGAGGGGGGTGAGGGTGTTTGGGTGTAGGGAGGGGGAGGGGGTGATAATGGGTGAATGTGTGTGGGGGGAGGGGGGGGGGGGGGGGGGGGGCGACGAAAAGAAGTGGATGTGCGTGAAAACGGTAGTAAATAATATAAGAATGTGTGTGTGTGTGTGTGTGTGTGTGTGTGTGTGTGTGTGTGTGTGTGTGTGTGTGTGTGTGTGTGTGTGTGTGTGTGTGTGTGTGACAGCAGTTCCAAACTAAACGCCACAAGTTTCTCCTGTAAAAGGGACGCCATTAGGGGTTTGGAGCTGATTTCCACTAGGTTCGTCCCTCTGATCTTCTATGTAAAAAAGACAAATTTATCCTAATTGAGGCGATATGAGTGGAAACCGTGGAAATTATAATGTAAAACTTGCAAAAGAAACAAGCCAAATCAGGGACGAGACAATATAAAGACAAAAACACTTATCAAAATTTGAAATAAAAGAGCACAAAACCACCACATAGAATGCACATCACAATATGAGTAAGTGAATTGGTTTCACAAACAAATTAGTCGCCCATTTATTAACGTAGATGTATTATGGTGAAGACAAAAAGTTGTTAATAAAATATGAAAGAAATATTTATTTATCAAAAATAGAGACCATCAAAATGAGGAGACGAGGCGTCTAAGAAACAAGACCAAGGAAATACATGAAGAAGAAGAAGAAATGCAGCGATTTTTTAAAAAGAAAACATGACAAAGATGAATTCAAACATAAACTAAAGAAGAGGAAAAGAAGACGAAAATTAAAGCTTTGACATTGAGAGGGGGAGGTAGATGGTCACCTATTGCATAAAGGTCTATAGGTGTATCCTTGTGGTTACGTGTTTGAAGATGAGTTTTATGACGTGATGTGGAAAGGTAAACAAACTGAATACAAGTGTGAATGGGATATAATTGAACTGTGGGTGGGCTGGGGAAGAGAGAGAGAGAGAGAGAGAGAGAGAGAGAGAGAGAGAGAGAGAGAGAGAGAGAGAGAGAGAGAGAGAGAGAGAGAGAGAGAGAGAGAGAGAGAGAGAGAGAGAGAGAGAGAGAGAGAGCGATGTGTGCGTGTGTGCTTGTAATTGAGAGTCTGAGTATACAAGGTTAAATGTCGTCGCAAGATAAAACAGAAACTAGAAGAGGAATAAAGCTGTAAGAATAAGAGAGTGAAGAGGGATATAACTATTACATAAAGGCATATAGGTACGGTCGCGCTAATAAGTCATGCCCCAACTGTCATTACGTTTGGCTTGCTCTGTGCTGTATTAATGTCCGTCAGATGTTGAATAGGGTGGGTAAGTGTAGGAACATGTTTGTATATTTCACTCGATATGACAAAATGAAGGTTAGATATTGCTGATACCCATTATTGATTAAAACATACTTGGTGCCGAGACATCACTTATTAGCGCGATTGTACATCCTTGAAGGGTTACGTGTGTGAGGATATGATTTTGCAACCCTATGTATTAATGTTGAGAATGCTAGAGGTGTGAATGGAAGATAATTTTAGTGTGGGTGGGCTATGACGTGTGTGTGTGTGTGTGTGTGTGTGTGTGTGTGTGTGTGTGTGTGTGTGTGTGTGTGTGTTTGTGTGTGTGTGTGTGTGTGTGTGTGTGTGTGTGTGTGTGTGTGTGTGTGTGTGTGTGTGTGTGTGTGTGTGTGTGTGTGTGTGTGTGTGTGTGTGTGTGTGTGTGTGTTAGCATTGGTGGCTTCATGGGTATACAGTTCATGATATTATTAGGTTTATGCGTATAAGTAGATGGAGCTAATAGTTTAAGCTAGTGTACACGCATTGTTAGAATACTGAGAATGGGTGTTGAGGTTAGGTTAAGTTAAGTAGGCTAGGTTTAATTAGGTTAAGTAGGTTAGGTTATGCTAAGTGTCATCAGGATAGTCTTTTAAAGCTTTTATAGATTATAACATGAACAACGTACTCGTAAGCATGCATAATTTACGTTTGTAATGATAAACACACCGTCACCGTCGCTTATATGTATATATGTGTGTGTGTGTGTGTGTACCATAGGATGTTTGTGTATCGTGGTAAAGATGGTGCTTCTGTGTAAGATATGTAAGTAGGGGTGTTTTAAGATTGGGTTGGAGTGTCTTTTATATATAAGGGTGAGAATATAAAAAGGAGTGAGTGTGGCACATAAAGCCGTTATCACACTATAGTCCATTCATTATAGGTAGGCCAGAACTCCTGACGTTTATCCTCTGTAACTCAAAAAGGGCTAGAGCAAATCGGCTGTAAATTTTTACAACTATCCCTTGGCGGACTCTTCCCAAATGGTAGAAATTAAAATGTAAAACTTGCAAACTAAACAAACCAAAACTGGGACAAAGACAATATAAAGTCAAACTAACTTATCAAAATCGCTATGTGGAAACAACGCTTACTAAAAAATAAACTTCATGAAATAAAAGAACACAATCCACCACATAGGGTGTACATTACTACATGAGCGAGTTAATCTGGTTCCCAAGCAAACTAATCGCACACAGATTAAATACTTTAGTTGTCTTTTTAGTTATAGAGGTTATTGATCAAGATTTCTGGCCAAATTGAAATGAATAGACTATAGTAACCTCCGAAATTGCATCAAAATCTGGGCTTACGCTAAGAGATATTTGATAGTTTAACAGCTTTGCATAATTCCAACTAAGGCCGTTAGGCGTATTTCCATTGTGACAATATTTTTACTCGGATTTCTTGACTCTGCTATAAATCCACTGGTGACTGGCTAATGTGACACCATCATCCGACACTGTTGGTGGAATGTAAGGGTGTCAGGAACCAAGGTGAAGGGAAGGATCTACAAAAAACACCTGGGAAGAATTTGGGTGTGTTGGTTGGTCGACCTTCCTCTCTCTCTCTCTGTTTCTTTTGTTTTGTTTTATAGCTTGGTGATTTTAAGACATTGCAACCCATTTCTTTGTCAATATTATAGGACCTTTCGTGCCATTTAGGTGCCGATTTTTACCTAGCGAGCAATAGCGAGCCTGTAATTTTAAGAGAAACCGGCCTTCGGCTGGGAAATTTTTCGGTAGAAAATTTACAAATTTATCTTGAAGGGGTGTTTTTCTAAGGTTGATGGAGGTCTAGTGAGGAAACTAAAAAAGATAAATGAATAAATTAATAAAAAAACAGCCACTGTCCCCTTAAGGGTGCCAGGAACCAAGGTGAACACAGGGAGGGAAGGAACCACAAAAAACACCTGGGAAGACAGACAGACAGACTCTCTCTCTCTCTCTCTCTCTCTCTCTCTCTCTCTCTCTCTCTCTCTCTCTCTCTCTCTCTCTCTCTCTCTCTCTCTCTTTCACTCTCTTTCTCTCTCTCTCTCTCTCTCTCTCTCTCACTCTCTCTCTCTCTCTCTCTCTCTCTCTCCTCTCTCTCTCCTCTCTCTCTCTCTCGTCTCTCATCTCTCTCTCTCTCTCCTCTCCCATCCCCATGCCACGTGTCTCTTACATCACTTCCAGCAATGCTGTCACAGGTAAAATCACACATGCATTCACCCCCCCCCCCCCCACACCACACATACACACATATATATATATATATATTATATATATATATATATATATATATAATATACACACATATTCAGTATATCCTATATATATATTTATATATATTTATATATATATATATATATATATATAATATCACACACACACACACACACAGCCACTGGGATCGATGCACTACAGAGTGCTGTTTATCATAAGTCGATGGTATTGACGGTAATCTGTCCAGAATGGTCTATAAGATTGAAGATATTATCAACAATTTGGTATTTATGATCAATCAGCTTGAATTAACATAAAATGCACGATTAGTCTACGTCTTGGATGATCCTGGATATATGGAGATACTAATGGGCCGAACGTCTTAAAATCTTAAACCTAATGGAGCTAATCATGAGGAAGAAGAGGGCCCAGAAAAACGCCCCATCGCCCCGGAACATACTGTATATACAACACTGCCTATTTTGAACATAATAAAGAAATAGAATGGATCCTAAACAATTTGAAATACTAAACCATTTATGTTACTCCAAATAACTCCTTGCCATTACCCCTTCCTCTGTCTGTCTGTCTCCCCCCTCTCCCTCTCTCTCTCTCTCTCTCTCTCTCTCTCTCTTACAAACACCTCACACAAGGTATGCCCTGCATAACCCACATCTATTCACACACACACACACACACACACACACACACACACACACACACACACACACACACACACACACACACACACACACACACACACACACACACACACATACGTGAAGCCCTGCTTTACTCTTATTCATTCACACACATACACACACACTAATTCTGATTCACCTCAGGGCTAAGATCACGCACATGAAGTTACGCACATATACACAGACGATACACACAGTCACTACGCGCTAACTAATAACTAGGAAAAGGGTATCCGCGCACATTGAAAAGCACGTACACAGACACACACACCGTATGACCTACCTTACCCACATCCATTCATTCACATACATACACACACACAAAACACACACGTTATGCCCTACCTTAACCACATCCGCACACACACACACACCTTCTGCCCTGCCTTTACCCACACCCATTCATTCACACACACACACACACTACTACAATCTCGCCCTAGGCCATGACCACGCACACGAAGTTACGCACGCTAACACGATGCTCACACTCATGATGGAAGATTCATGACTAGGAAAATTATATACGTGCATAGTGAAATGTACACGCACACGCGCACGCACACACACACACACACACACACACACACACACACACACACACACACACACACACACACACACACACTCACACACACACACTCCTGTTATCTTTGCTGCTCACTTCTACACATCTTTTCTAGACATCTATCATTACATCTACGGGACTTTTTCTTCCAAATTGTTACCTTGCATAATGGCAAATACTTAACTGGTGTTATTCTTCAAATATTTCAAGCCTCCTATGCTTAAAGGGAGGTTTTTAGTTTGTTCCCTAGACTTCCATTAAGCTTAAAATTAACACCCCGTAGACCCCCTTTCAAGATAAATGTGTAAATTTTTCGGTAGGAAAATGTCCTGGCCGAAGGCCAGTTCCTCTTAAATTACAGGCTCGCTATCGCTCGCCAGGAAAATATCGACACCTTAATGGCATGTAAGGTCTTAAAATTGACAGAAATGGGGCGAAAGTTCTTAAAATCGCCAAACTAATGGGGCGAACGTCTTAAAATATCAAAAGCAATGGGGCTACACATGAGGGAGAAATGGGTCAAGAAAAAAAAATACTTCAAGTGGACATCTCCCATGCTTAACCTCGCAATGTGTGTTTATTATATCAACAATTTGTGTTTGTATGGTCGTCTGTCTGTTATTGTTCTAGGTGTGAAGGAGACAAAAGGCAGGTTGCCCCCAGAGCCGAAAGAGTGACAGAGAGCTGAATACAATGGACGTAGGGGTCAATTAAACTGCCCGGACAAATTAAACTTTAAATCAGTCTAAGTTATAGGATGAAGGAAAGGTTGATTAAGGGAGCGATATTATAGTGAACTTACTGTAATGTGAACTACTAGAACATTATTTAAGGGGAGATTTCCACTTGAGGGACTTTTTTCTTGACCCCTTTCTCCTTCATGTCTAGCCCCATTGCTTTTGAGATTTTAAGACGTTTGCCCCATGAGTTTGGCGATTTTAAGAATTTCCGCCCCATTCTGTCAATGTTAAGACCTTTCGTGCCATTTTGGTGTCGATTTTATCCTGGCGAGCGATAGCGAGCCTGTAATTTAAGAGTAACCGGCCTTTGGCCGGGAATTTTTTCTACCGAAAAATGTACAAATTTATCTTGAAAGGGGGTCAAGGGGGTGAAATTTTAAGATTGCTGGAGGACTAGGAAACAAACTAAAAACCTCCCCTTAAGTGTTTATGATACCAATGATATGACGATTGCAGGGGTCTGATAGGAGCAACAGAGGGGCAGCATATGATGCCTCGGTGAAGTGTGCAAGAGTCGGGAACATGACGTATACAGTCGCTGTCACACGTTCGCTTTTTCTGGCAATTTTCGAGGAGCAAGATTGTGTTCGTAATATGCGGATGCTCTGTAAGGGGGGTGACCTGCTTTTTGTTATTTCTGTCCTTTGCTCTCTCTCTCTCTGGCTTGTATTCATTCGGCCCCATTCAGCCAACTATTTTAAGACGTTTATCCCCATCTAGGTGTCGATTTCTTCCTGGCGAGCGATAGCGAGCCAGCATTATATGAAGAAATCCGGAGACATTTTTCTATCGAAAAATGTACAAATTTTGCCTGCTGTCAAACAAAAATAAAAAATATGCTGGCTCGCTACCGCTCACCAGTAAAAAATTGACACCTGGATGGGGATAAACGTCTTAAAACAGTAGGCTGAATGGGGCCAAATGGATACAAGCCAGAGAAAGATAGAAAAGGATAGAACAAAAACAGGTCCACCCCCCTTAACATTGGAATCGCTACTAGATTGAAGGTAGACACTGTTATAGGTGGTTGATTTCTGATTAAACTAAATATTTGAAGATGCCAGAAAACAATTGCCCGTAAAAATTGACAGGAAAAGAGCTCGTGTGACACCTGCTTTAGACTGCATAAGGTGGAGATTTACATATGAACGCATAAATAGATTAGTGTGCCCTACTTCTCTCTTCCACCCTTATGACGTCACTCCTCAGCATAAATCCAAAGACGTTATCGTAACCCTTTACAATTCCTTAGTCCGCCCTCTTCTGGAATACTGCGTTCAATCCTGGTGCCCTTATTACCAACAAGATATAGACAAGCTAGAACGAGTTTAACGTAGAGTTACTAAAATGATACCTAGCCTAAAGAACAAACCATACGAGGAACGTCTTAGAGAATTAAATGTATTTCATTTAACCCAGCGCAGATTAAGAGGTGACTTAATTCAAGTGTTCAAAATCATCAAAGGCATCGACAATATGAACTGTAGTAAGTACGTCACTATCGACCAATCTAATTACACGCGGGGAAACGGGTGCAAAATTATTGGTAAAGCTTTTAACTCACACGAAGCTAAAAATGTCTTCTTCAATCGAGTTGTCAACTTATGGAATGGGCTTCCCCGAGATGTTATAGACTGCAGCACCGTTGATTCCTTTAAACTCCGACTAGACAAATATCTCGCATCAAACCCGCGACTGACTGCGTTTGTAAATGAATAACTTTATTTTATCCCCCTTTCAGTTACTAACCCATATGTCCCCTACTAACTTCCTAATCCTGCCACGGACATTAGTTCTAGGGCAGTAGTTCCCTTTCCAATGTTCCCTTACCCACTCTAAACCACTGTTTGGACACTTGATCCTCAGTGTTTTGGAGGACAAGCAGCCTAGAAGGGTCACTAGACCTGTTTTTGCTTGATTTCCTTTGTACTCACCTACCAATGACGTCATCCAGTAATTACCACCTCTGTAAGAACATCTTAGTAACCATAAAAACAAGGCTCAATCTCTCTCTCTCTCTCTCATATATATACTGTATATACTATATATATATTATATATATATATATATATATATATGGTGTTACTTGTATAACTACAGTATATACAGTTAGTTACATAATTTTAATGATGTGTACTTATATCAAAATAAGAGTAGTTATTGAATGACATATACACACTAATGACATATACACACTAATGACATATACACACTAATGACATATACACACAAATGGCATATACACACTAATGACATATACACACTAATGACATATACACACAAATGACATATACACACTAATGACATATACACACTAATGACATATACACACTAATGACATATACACACTAATGACATATACACACTAATGACATATACACACTAATGACATATACACACTAATGACATATACACACTAATGACATATACACACTAATGACATATACACACTAATGACATATACGCACTAATGACATATACACACTAATGACTAATGACATATACACACTAATGACATATACACACTAATGACATATACACACTAATGACATATACACACTAATGACATATACACACTATGACATATACACTAATGACATATACACACTAATGACATACACACTAATGACATATACACACTAATGACATATACACACTAATGACATATACACACTAATGACATATACACTAATGACATATACACACTAATGACATATACACACTAATGACATATACACACTAATGCCATATACACACTAATGCCATATACACACTAATGACATATACACACTAATGACATATACACTAATGACATATACACACTAATGACATATACACACTAATGACATATACACACTAATGACATATACACACTAATGACATATACACACTAATGACATATACACACTAATGACATATACACACTAATGACATATACACACTAATGACATATACACACTAATGACATATACACACTAATGACATATACACACTAATGACATATACACACTAATGACATATACACACTAATGACATACACACTAATGACATATACACACTAATGACATATACACACTAATGACATATACACACTAATGACATATACACACTAATGACATATACACACTAATGACATATACACACTAATGACATATACACACTAATGACATATACACACTAATGACATATACACACTAATGACATATACACACTAATGACATATACACACTAATGACATATACACACTAATGCCATATACACACTAATGACATATACACACTAATGACATATACACACTAATGACTATACACACTAATGACATATACACACTAATGACATATACACACTAATGACATATACACACTAATGACATATACACACTAATGTATCTTCTATAATCTCTCTCCTCCTTCCTGCACCTATATTTCTATGTAACTACCTCTATTTATGTACTCACCTTCTATTTACCATATATCACCCAAACTACTTCCGCTCACCCCCCCCCCCCCTCCTCCTTCATATGACGTCACCCCGCAAATGACTACCACGTTAAGGGAGCCCACCTTGCTTTAGTTTTTCTCTTTCCCTCTCTGTCTCTTTGGTTTGTATCTATTCGGCCCCATTCAGCCTACTGTTTTAAGACATTTATCCCCATTCAGGTGTCAATACTTTCCTGGCGAGAGGTAGCGAGCCAGCATATTTATACATATATATATTTGTTTTGACAGCAAGCTAAACTTGTAAATTTTTCGATAGAAAAATGTCTCCGGCGAAGCCGGATTTCTACAATGCTGGATCGCTATCGCTCGCCAGGAAGAAATCAACACCTGGATGGGTATAAACGTCTTAAATCAGTTGGCTCAATGGGGCCGAATGGATACAAGCCAGGGAAAGAGAGAAAAGGAGAGAATGTTGAAAAAAACCGGTGACCCCCCTTAACAAATATTAGCAGTCAAAGAAAACGAGGGGTGTTGTTCTTGTCGCGTCCAGCCAAACCACACGCACAACACTCATCCTCCGTGACGTCAAGAATGCGTCGTAAGTGTTGACGTCATAATTAGGGTGTGACGTCATGGCAAGGGGTGGGGGGGGGGGGTTGACGTCATAGCTACAACGCGTGACTAGGAGGGAGAGAGAGATATATATATATATATATATATATATATATATATATATATATATATATATATATATATATATATATATATATATATATATATATATATATATACGGTATATATATATATGTTGTTTATTTGTTGACAAATATAGCTGACAGAGCTAGGATTCGAACCTTACGGTTCGAATCCTAGCCCTGTCAGCTAGATTTGTCATCAAATAAACAACTTGTCATGCTTAGGGCAGCCGGATTTCGATTAAATGATTGTCTCCCCCCCCCCCCTCCCCATCAGAGTCGGGTTGGGAAGGGATACTGGTAGAAGTATCAAATTTCTTCTTTTAACCCTCGTGATGGTGTAGGAGGTTGGACTCCCTGCCTGTACGGTTCGAATCCTAGCTCTGTCAGCTATATATATATATATATATATATATATATATATAAACCGGTATATATATAAAGTCAATCAGTAACGGCACGCATGGTTCAAAACTAATTGTAAGAAGTATAGTTATATAGATTTTCTCATTGTGGCTTGAATTCGACAGAATTAAATGACATTTTTACCGAGGCAGACAGAGATAGGTGCAACTCAAAAGAAATGGCAGTAACGTTAATTAATATTGACTCACGTTTGGAGGAAAAAAGTAGTTTCGACGAGGAAGGCCATGGGATATTAATGTTTGAGGAATAGACAGACAGATAGATAGATAGATAGATAGATAGATAGATAGATAGTCAGTCAGTCATACTTTTATTTACATTAAGCTAAATGTCCTTAGCGCATAATTGGTTCTGTGTTCTGTACATAAACAATTCTTGATCTGATAGCATTGATATCATTTAGCAATAAGTTAGTAAATCCATACTCATGTAGGATTATTTTTTCAACATCCTTTACAAGTGAAATTACAGTGAAATTACAGTGAAATTACAGTGAAATTAGATGAAGCCTACAACAAGATCAACATCCTCACCATGAAGCTGGAATCACTCCAAGAGTTTGTAACACTCAACGTTGGAGTGCCACAAACTTCAATTGTCACCGCAACTCCAGCAGCCACCAACGCCCCAACGTCAACTGCCAACAATTCAACGCCTACAGTAGCCATTTCAGCTGATGTTTCCGATACTCAAGATACAAATAGCGACTCTCTTCCCCCTCAAGACAACTTCCGTGTCGTGAGGAACAACGTTTGCCCCAAGACCAGGAAACACATACCGATTACCGAGTGTCAAAACCGTTTCCAGATACTCGCAGACTCAGATGACGAAGAGGAAATAGAAGAAGTCCGGCTCGTGGGAGACTCGATGATACGTGGTCAGCTCACAGAGTTTTGCGCCAGGGCACCTAAGACCAGGAAGCGTTTTTGTATCCCTGGTGGTGGTGTGGATGACGTAGTTGCAGCAGTTGACGAAGTATCAAAGCTGGCCCCAGCTAATACAATGTACGTCATCCCCGTTGGATCCAACGATGTACAGCGAACCCGGTCGGAAGATTTGCTTTTAAAGTACCAGCAGCTGATCAAGTCGTTTAAGGAGAAGTCATCAAGGATCATCGTCTCAGGAATCGTCCCCCGGCTCGGTGTAGAGAGCCGATTTTACAACATAGCCACCAGCACAAATCGTTGTCTAGCAAACCTCTGCAGGAAGGAGAACGTGGGATTCGTCGACACCTGGGACAATTTCTACTACGATGACTATTTGTTTTCGGACGATGGAGTTCATCTGAACCAGGTGGGAGCAGCGCGTTTTGGGCGTCTTCTCAACGATGCGGTGAAGGATTTTCGGAGAAGAAATCGACTCAGCACAGGACAACCAGGAAGGAGGACCGAAAACAGCGAGGACGGCAATCTACAAAGGAATTAAATACTAATCCGTCAAGAACCGCGAATTTGGATAAAGCTCCACCAACACGACCCAAATTCAAAACCGTCAGGGATAACGACCGAGGACCGAGGACAGCCATGAATGTAAATGTAGATCCGACCAGAACCAATAATTTGAATAAAGACCGTTCCTTGAATCCCAAATCCAAAACTTTGAATGTTTTCTATGCAAACGCTCGTAGCATACGCAATAAATTTTCAGATTTAGAGGAACTAGTGTTTACAGAAAATTATGATGTGATTGGCATAACAGAATCTTGGCTCAATACACAAGATAGAGACTTTTTAGCAGAGTATTCACTTCCCGGTTATGTAATGTTTGAGAACAGCCGAATAAATAAAAATGGAGGTGGCGTTTTATTTTATATCAAAGAAAGTCTTAACCCGACCCTCGTGTCAAAACCTCAAATTGTGAACGTCGACACATCTTTTGTGCTAATAAAGAATAATAAAGGTACAAAAATAATACTTGCGTTAATATACAGACCTCCAGCTCAATCAGTGCAAACTGACCGAGAAATTTACGAACAAATTGCAGATATAAGTAACTCACAAGATACCGTAATTTTTGGCGACTTTAATTTACCTGTGACCAAGTGGGGCGATACTCTTACTTCACACTCCGGACATGACTTGTATACGAACTTGCAAGAGAGTTCGCTTTATCAATTTGTTCGAATGCCAACCCGTGGTAATAACGTTCTTGACATTGTACTTGCAACAAAAGAAGAATTGATAGAGAATTTGAATGTTGGTGATGAATTCAGTAACAGCGACCATCGTACGATAACTTTCACTTTAAAGTTTACTAGTAACGAACCAAATAGTAGCATCGAAAAAGTCCCTAATTTCAAGAAAGCAAACTTCCATAAACTTAGAGCTATGTTTAAAGAAACTGACTGGAGCTTTTTAATTAACATAACGACATAAATACATCTTGGAAGTTATTCGAAACCACTTACCTAAAAGCAGTGCAAGACTGCATACCATCGAAAATACGGCGTCCAGGCCATAATAATAAGCCCAAATGGTGGAATAAAGATATTTCAAACTGCCTGCTTGCTAAAAAATTTGCTAATGATAGATTAAAATCCTCACAAAATGACGAAGAACGGGTGAAATTTGTAGAGCTACGACGCAAAGCCAAAAAGTTAATTAAGCAAAGTAAAAAGACCTTAGAGTTACATATTGCGAATCAAAGTAAAACAAACCCGAAAGAATTCTATAGTTATATCAGAAAGAAAAAGTAGTTACTTCAACTGTTGGACCGTTAGTCGATGAAAAAGGAGAATACACCAAAGACGAAGTACAAATGAGTAATGCCCTCAATAC